>JAINUG010000463.1:207500-292441 GCA_029706075.1 Aldrovandia affinis
TGAATTTAGAGTCATTGTAATTGTAATATGTTTTGGGCTCCTGGTTATGGTTAGAACTGAAGAATGTCCCTCTTTTAAGTGCTGAAATCTCAAGTTCTGCCTCAGCAGAACCAAGCTAAATGCATTCTTCAGTATTATGCACAGAAATCACGTGCATAAATGTAATTCCTTACTCTAGTCTGGAGAAAATAATATCATTAAAAAATATTAAATATAATAGTATTCCCACCATCTCCCATGAGTGAGACTACTAAATGTAACTCTTTGTAGACTTTGTGCTCGTTTTGGGAATGCTGTGTGAGTGTGGGTGCATACACAGTATATATACATGTATATTTGTATGTATACTGTATGTGTGTGTTTGAATGTGTGTGTGTGGCTCTGTGTGTGTATATATATATATGTGTGTGTATGTGCGCGTGTTTGTGTGGCTTGTGTGTATGTGGCTCCGTATGTCTGTGGCTCTATATGTGTGTGTGTCTGTGTGTGTATGTTTACGTGTGTGACTGTGTGTGTGTGTGTGTGTGTGTTATGTGTGTGTCTGGGGTCTGCTGTTATCTCAAAAAGCTTTTCCATTCCTTTACAGAATTCACTCTGTGTGAGTGTGTGTGTGTTTGTGTGACTTGTGAGTGTGTGTGTGTTTGTGTTACATGTGAGTGTGTGTGTGTGTGTGTGTGTGTGTGTGTGAGTGTGTGTGTGTGTGTGTGTGTGTGTGTGTGTGTGAGTGTGTGTGTGTGTGTGTGTGTGTGTGTGTGTGAGTGTGTGTGTGTGTGTGTGAGTGTGTGAGTGTGTGTGTGTGTGTGTGTGTGTGTGTGTGTGTGTGTGTGTGTGTGTGAGTGTGTGAGTGTGTGTGTGTGTGTGTGTGTGTGTGTGTGTGTGTGTGTGTGTGTGTGTGAGTGTGTGTGTGTGTGTGTGTGTGTGTGTGAGTGTGTGTGTGTGTGTGTGTGTGTGTGTGAGTGTGTGTGTGTGTGTGTGTGTGTGTGTGTGTGTGTGTGTGTGTGTGTGGTTCTGGGGTCTGCTGTTTTCCATTCCTTTACAGAATTCACTTTTGTTGACAGCCTGTGAGACTTTCATGCAGGATTAAAGAGTTATTTTTGTTGCTATTTACTGGAATGGGTTTTCTGTTGGTCTGAATTTTTTCAGCAATGTTTATCAAAACAACCACCACCAAAACATGTGCAAAACAAGGCCACAGTTTAAAAAATGAAAAATTTAAAACATCTGATCTACCCTGTTAACATGTATGGATGATTATATGAATATAAATGATCATTACAACAGCATATTGATCATTTCAACAGTTTGGTGTGCTAGACAGTTGTCGTTTCAGTGGTTACCCCAACAATAAGCTCCTATTGCTGTGGAGCTCCTATTCCATAACTGTCTGTAAAGGCCTCAGTATACTTCAAACTAAATCGAATTTGGCATGTTCGCACAGACTGCCGAACTGCTGTCGAATACGGCGTTGCAGCCAAATGGAAGGACACTCGCTGCAACTTGAGGCCTGTTCGTTTAATGACGCTCCACGCCAGATGGGGGAGCTCGCTAGGTGAAATCCAAAACAAAGCAAACATCGGGCTTGCTAAACCATAAGGGAATAAAAAAGTGGCCAATGACGGCTTGTATAAAATTGAGCCACACATGTTAGCTAGCAACTAGCTATCTAGCTATATCTGGCTTAAACCAACACGTTAGCTAGACTGAAGGGCGCTAGGTTTTGTCATTTGGGCGTGTAGAGGAGGCCCAAACGACATGCATAAAAAACACAACCAATCACGTGACATTGTTGACCAATTGCAAGAGACGGTGTATTGGGAGGCGGTGAACGAGGTTGTGTGAAAAGTTCAACAAGTTGTCCCAGCCGGCCTGCACACACTGCAGTGATCGGAGCCAAACACAGCGCTTCCTTTTGCTCGCAAACCCGCCACCTTGCCTAGGCCAACACGCCAAATTCAATTTCGTTTGAAGTATACTGACGCCTTAAGTCTCTTAATGCACCATAACCTTTGGCTGGTTTAGGTTTGTGTTTTCAAGCATAGGAAGGGGACACAATCCCCTTGGATTTGTAAATCCCGCTTTTAAAAAGGAATGTAATTAATCAATTGTGGCTACTGTATGGAACAGTGCACCTAAAACCATCGCTAGTCATCGCTATGTTTGTGTGAAGCTCCCATTAAGGGTGTTGGCAGGTTCAGCACCCACTGTGTGCACATCCTGCAGCTTTAAAACACCGACAGCCGATTTTAAGATGCTGTAAATGCACAATAGAAACGTCAAGGCCTATGAGAGTTGCATATTTGTGCTGCATATTAAAATTGACCAATGGCAGTACACTTGTTTTTTTGGTTTTTTTAAAACAAGCACACACAGACAAATATATATATTAGTGGGGGGGAAAAACAAATAAATTGTTTTGAATGTCTCAACATTATTCCTCAAATTGACAGTGTGTTGATCCTTCATTGTTCCCCTAGGGGAGGGAGGGAGGAAGGGAGAGGGAGATAGGTTTTTCAGTTTCCATGGAAACCCCTGATTCAGCACCTGGCTGGATCACTGACCTGCTGTCTCTGGTTCCTGTAGGTCTCCTCTCTGCGAGGCCCCAGGGGAACACCTTCATTAGGTGGGGAAGGGTACCTGGGCCGGGTGATGGATTAGGCTGACCCCCTCCAGGAGGCCCCAGGGGAACACCTTCATTAGGACCCCCCCCAGAGCTGCTGTGGGTCTGGGCTGACTGGGGGAGGACGGGGAACACACAGTCCACCGCAGCACTATTAATAACTGCTGTACAGGAGGTTGGGTTTCAGGAACAGGACACTGGCCAAGGAGAGAGCGGACAGACATGAGCCCCCGCCCAACCCATCCAACTGCTGATGGGCTCCTGCCCACAATATCCTCCTAATATAGTGTATAGTCCACCAACGCTCCCTCATCCGCTCTCCTCCAGCAGGCCCCAGGAGAGGGGGAGCAGGGGTGGACGTGGAGGGCTCCCAGGGCGTGTTGTGTGAAAAATCATCTCTGGAACCAGGTTTGAGATGGTAGCCGATTGGTGGTCACTGCTAACAGGCAAGAGGCACCAGCAACTCGTACTGTTGAGAGCAAAGGCTTCCCAGCAGTGCCTACGGAGGGTTACTCTTCCACAGAAACAGCCAATCGCACCCCAGAATGGACGGTCTTCCACAGAAACAGCCAATCGCACCACAGAATGGACGGTCTTCCACAGAAACAGCCAATCGCACCCCAGAATGGACGGTCTTCCACAGAAACAGCCAATCGCACCCCAGAATGGACGGTCTTCCACAGAAACAGCCGATCGCACCCCAGAATGGACGGTCAGCGAACGCCAGCAGTGACACAGCTCCTCACGCTGGCAGTGTCCTCTGGATCGATGCTGAACGAGCTTCCCCACAAAGAGACGGCAAACATGGCGGAAATTAAGATCCCTCCCCCTCCCCCCCCCCTCCTCCCCTCCCCCTCACCCCACGTCCACAGGGGACGGAGGGGGAAAGGGAGCCCTCTGGGAGGTCGAGGGAGGGGAGGGGAGGGAGGGGGAGAGGGGGAGGAGGGAGGAGGAGGAGGAAAGGGAGAGGGGGAGGGAGAGGAGGGAGGAGGGGAGGGAGGGGGAGGGGGGTAAAGGGAGGAGGGAGAGGGAGGAGGAGGGGGAAAGGGAGAGGGAGAGGGGGAGGGAGAGGGGAGGAGGGAGGGGGAGGGAGAGAGGGAGGAGGGGGTGGGGAGGTTAGGGGTGGTGGTTGTAGGGGAGGGCGGGGCCAGTCTTATGGGACTTCGCACTCGATGTACGGGATGTCACTGTAGCGGCTGTCCAGCTCCGCCCACTGCTGCACGGCCCGGGCCACGATGTCCTGGGACAGGCGCTGTGCGTACTCCAGCAGAACCGGGTCCACCGGCCGCGCCCCCTCGGGCCCCGGGTCCGAGCCGATCAGGGCCACCCTCTCGCCCGCGGCCCGCCTGCCCTCCGTCCCCTTCTCCGCAGAGCTGCTGCCCAGAGCCGCGCCCCCGGGCTTGGACTTCAGGCACCCCATGGCGTGCAGGCTGTCGCATCGGCCTGAGGGCTGGAGTCGAGGGAGCGGGGGGTGGAGGGAGCGGGGGGGTCGAGGGAGCGGGGGGGTGGAGGGAGCGGGGGTCGAGGGAGAGGGAGCGGGGGTGGAGGGAGCGGGGGTCGAGCGGGGGAGAGGGAGGGGTCGAGGGAGGGAGCGGGGGGGTGGAGGGAGCAGGGGGGTGGAGGGAGCAGGGGGGTGGAGGGAGCAGGGGGTCGAGGGAGCGGGGGGGTCGAGGGAGGGAGCGGGGGGTGGAGGGAGCGGGGGGGTGGAGGGAGCAGGGGGTGAGGGAGGGGGCGAGGAGGGAGGGGGTCGAGGGTCGAGGGAGCGGGGGGTCGAGGGGCGCAGTGTCGCAGGAGATCCGTCCCTCAGGGGGGGCAGAGGGCTTTTAGGGAGGGGGGTCATGGTTAGACACGCCTCTCTGTGGCTCTAGCAGAGCCTGAACAGTCGAGACGCTCCCCCACGCTCCAGAGCGCACTCACAGACATCTCCCCCTGCAGGAGGACAGACAGACAGACATAACAAATCACCACACATCTCATTTTTACATTGTTTACAAAACCCACCTTTTCAGACTCCACTGCCACTGAATTCTGTACATCTAGCTAATTGTCATCACCACTGCCTACTTGTTTCATACTTTTTGTATATGTATACTTGTTTACTCCTTTAAAAATATATAATAACAATCATTCACTAACCTTTTCCTTCCCAGTGTTACAGGTATGGTGTGCAGCTGCCTGCAATGATGTCTATCGCTGCATTCGTGCGCAAACTATGATTGTTCCTACCATGTATTAATGCACATCTTGTAAATCGCTCTGGATAAGAGCGTCTGCTAAATGCTTAAACTGTAAAATGTAATCTCTGAGCAGATTGAGGGCTTTTTAAAGCAGCACAGACTGCATCTGGCCCCTAAAATAAATGTATAGCTTTTTTTTATTGCTGTTTGAAAAAGGAAATCTCAATGCGTGAATAATATATTTCTCCTCTTCATCATATCTGTGAATGCTCCTGAGACATTTATAAATTAGCTCTCTGGCAATAAACCGCTATTGATCCTGGAAGGGAAAGCGTGATGTTCAAGTTTTGCTCCGTCTCTGAACCTGACTAAACGCTAACTAAACCCCCGCGCTTTCGCGAGGAATGACTCTAATCCCGACAAATAAAACATGAATTACTCTCAGAATCTGTCCCGTGTCTTCATTTCCTCTCACAGTTGACATTCTATTGCGTGCGAGTCCAAATAAATCATGCCGCAAATTCAAAAATAAAATAACCTACATGATAGGTATTCAATGCCTTGGATATTGTGTCAGCTGGTTGGACAGGGCCTTAGAGCACCACTAACAGCTCAGTCCCATCACGTCCCATCAGGAGAGAGGCATAATAGCGACATAATCCAGCGCGTAACGGTGTCCCCGTCCGTTACAACAACACATTTCGACAAAGTGATGACGAGGCGACACGAACACGCCTATAGCCCATATAACATCCACAAGAGAGTTTATGTGGAATATACGCAATCTGAACATCTCTTCAAACTGAAATAAACACGAAACAAGAGGCTGGAATACGTCATCCCACGGTTTCCATTACGCGTTCGCATCTTGTGCCGTTTATCTTTGCGCGCGAGCCTCCAACACATGAATCAGCTTCAGCTTTGAGCGACATGAATCAGCTGACTCGGGCTTTAAACTGGCTCTTCTACCTGCGCGACTTTAGGCGCCTTCAGAAGACCTGCCGCGCATCAAATGTGTCCACTGACATTTTAATATTACTGTATGACATTAGTATAACTATTAGAACTACAACATAACCTTTTTAAATGTCTCCTGAAACATGGGCTCGTATGGGATCATACAACTGATCTTAGCCTGACTCAAAACATACACATCTCCCGTTTCTCTCGGAAGCGTAACTAAGTAAAATGTCAAAGCAGGGTTGCGGAGTTTAAAACTTTTAAAGAACTGCAGAGATGTGTGTGTGTGTGTGTGTGTGTGTGTGTGTGTGTGTGTGTGTGTGTGTGTGTGTGTGGCGCGAGCATCGCTGCTCTGTTTTTACTCTTATTCTCCGAGAACCCTGTTCGTGTGACCCCACGCGCGTAACCCTGTTCGCGCGCGACCCCCCACGCGCGTAACCCTGTTCGCGTGCGACCCCCCCACGCGCGTAACCCTGCTCGCGCGCGACCCCACGCTGTGAAACCCCTCCAGGTCACCGGCTGTTTACTTCACTGTGTATTTGTCACTGTGTGTAGAGTCGTCTGAGTCCCTTACATTCAGTTCATTACAAAACACTGCAATTGTAAACATACCGTGCCAAAACATATAATCTGCTTTAAACAAAACAATGTGAATAGTGTGATATATTAAATCAAGAATAAGTTGGCTAATTTCACAGTTGGGCGAGTCTGTTATAATTTAGTTGTGAGTGGTGATATAATTTAATGGAATAATTAACAGCGTGAGTCGGAATACCATCGTGTAGGCTAAATATAATCTGAATCGGTTCCCTTATGTTCATTAAGGATCTGAAAATGTGAACAGCCTCGTGTAATAAGTAAAGATCCATGGAACACGCACACAACACACATATCTCTACTGCTGCCCCTCGCGTGACCGCGAACGACGAGGTTCCCTCGTGCGCCAATTTCCTCGACTTTATTCGAATTAATACATCGGTAGACAGTTAACAGCAAAACGTCAGATCAGTCTGAATTATACCGCTTCAGATTAGGAATTGATCACCTACCCTTGAAGGTAAATCTGGAAATTGAAAATATTACTGTGTAAAGCGAAGAGACATCTCCGGTAAATCCCTCCGGTTCGCCTCTCCTAAACCGCCAGTCACCGCGCAACCTGCACGTCGAGATTAACACAAACCGTAAACATGGCATTTCCGGCACTAAGTTCAGGCAAAAGTGTTCCTCGGACGCGCATACACCCTGGCCATCCCAAGCAGCCTCAGCATCCACACTTCCTAGTAAACAATATTTGAATGAAGCTCTCACGTTGAAGCCGGTCCTCTCGGTATTCCGGTGCCCTTTGCGGAGCTGCGGTGTGGAAAACGCGTCCGTTTGATGCGTTGAGCCAGAGCTCGGTCATTGGTAACATTCCTTAGAGAAACACTGATGTTTACATTTACACTGAGGCGCCGTTACAGCGGGAGGCAAATTCACTGGACAAACTGGTTAGTAAAGGGATGTGCGTTCTTGGGCTCGCGATTATCCAGAGAGCGAGACTGAGATTTATCAGGACAATGGCTCCCTCTAGTGGTATTTATTTTTAGTCATTTTTGTTCAAATAAACATTAGAGCAGTTACATTACATTACAGCACCCACTGCCCAGCCTCCTTACATTTACATTACATTACATTACATTACAGGCATTTAGCAGACGCTCTTATCCAGAGCGACTTACAGTTTACATTTCTTTACAATCCATTTATACAGCTGGATATTAACTGAAGCAATTCAGGTTAAGTACCTTTAGCTCAAGGGTACAACGGCAGTGTCCCACCTGGGGATTGAACCTGCAACCTTAACGTTACAAGCCCAGTTCCCTAAACATTACACCACACTGCCTGCCTCGCCAGTTGGCGATAGCAGTTGAACCAGTGTGGTTTATAGACCTCCTTGCTTGAATTGAGGAAGTTTACAAGCATCTTACCGACGTTGCTTTATCCAGTACCTGACATTACCAGGCGGCAGTGTGGTATGACGTTGTACCCTTGAGCTAAAGGTACTTAACCTGAATTGCTTCAGTTAATATCCAGCTGTATAAATGGATTGTAAAGAAATGTAAACTGTAAGTCGCTCTGGATAAGAGCGTCTGCTAAATGCCTGTAATGTAATGTAATGTAACCCTAACCCTAAATGTAATGTAATGTAATGATTGGTTAAGAGCTCTTTCGCCAGTAAAGTCACGTTGTAATGTCAAAGATGCTCTTGCTGTACAATCCAAACGAAATATTATTATTCAAGGTCAAAGGTGTCAAAATATTATTATTCAAGGTCCAAACGAAACTCCAAAATATTATTATTCATGGTCATTCTTGTTGACCTTAATAACATATTTATTTATTAAATCATGAGCCACCGTTTGACTTATGGGCATACTCTTTCTAAACATTAACGTTAAGGCTTTTCGTTGTGGTTCAGATTCACCGTAGGTGTCTTTTAAAATGTTTAACATATTGATACTTCTTTAGATAGATTTAATTTGCAATTGTAATACTATTTTGTTCATGTGTAACTGAAGCTGTATTTCCGGATACACGCATTACGCCACAACTGTGTCCGGCGGGGCCTGTAAGTCAGATCTAGGATCTGATACAAAAATGTTTTTCAGTCTTTATATGTATTTGTTTCTGAAAAATTGAATATTTTCAAATACACTTTTTAAAAATTGGTATTATACACAATAAGAGAATAAAAACCGAGTGTTAATCGGCGTCCCGTGAGCCAGGCGCGAGGAACTGCGTGTCCAGCAGAGAGGCGCTGACGTCAGGGTTCCCACGCGCCGTGGAAAATTATTCTGTCGTGGAAATGTCTGATTCCATGGAACGTTATATATTTTTTTTCTTTTCCGATAACGTTACCGCAAAATGTCTGTTCCCCTGCTACCGTTGTTGCCACCTGCCACGACTGTTCTCTCTCTCTCTCTCTCACACACACACACACACACACACACACACACACACACACACACACACACACACTCGCACAATGAAATGTGTATGTGCACTGGCAACAAAACGTGTTAAGTTATGAAAGGCAAAGTCAATTTTTGCGTCAGGCGCCCAAAAAAGGTCATTTAAAACCTTAAATGTGTGATTGAAGTGTCATGGAAAATGGGAATTTGATTTGAGTGGGAACCCTCATAAATGGCTGCTGTGCCACACTTTGCCACTAGAGGGCGACGCAGTGACTCTTTGGGAACGGGTTAAAACAGAATTGTCCGGTCTTCGAGATCTGAGGTGAAGCGGATGACAGTGGGGAGAAGTGGTATCCTGAAATCTCCATCTACGGAAACAGGCAGAATTTCAACAAACTGTTTTACGTGTATTTAAACATTGTGTCAAAGCTATATATTATATTGTTATGATATATTATTATATTATATATATATATATACTGTATATAGCTATGTATGATGTATTTTGTTATCCAGGTCTACAATGATGGTTTCACCTTATTACTAAAATAGAAATAGATTTTGGGCAACCTTATGTTGAAAGTGTGGTAATGCAACAAAGGGTTCGTGAGAGAGAAGAAAAGCACAAATATATACTGCAATAGGAATATTAATACATAATAACCAATAGTATATTAACCAAAGCTGGGTTTCAGGTAGAATTGAGTAAGTTGTTATGTCAGATATTGGTGTATCAGATTAATTTGTCTTTAAAATCGTTAAGCCCTGTATACGGGGCTGGTTAGTTGAGAGTGGAAATGGCAAACTACAAAAGGTTTTAACAAATGAGTCATGAAATTGTTACTTTAGTCACATCTATGTGGCAGCAAAGTTGTGCTTTATATTGGTGGATGCAGTGTTGCATTGTGGGACACACTATAGGCGTAAAGAGTGGGGGCATATCACATCTGTTAGCAATAATAATTTGCACATAATAAAACATTCCCTTTCAATTCCAATAATGCCTCAATTTTTAATAATACTCCCTGAAATCCTTCTCTCTTAACCCTTATGGGAAGTGCAATAGTGTCCCATGTTGGGACCGAACGAGCACGTTTCTGCTACTCCAAAGTGCCCAAAATATTTCAGGTGAATCCCCAGATACCACTTTGACAGACAAACCATGTAAAACAGACGTCGTAAAATCCAGTTTATTTTTTCTTCCTGTCAGCCAACGTAGTTGGCTTCGAAAACTCCGAGAAGTTACACAATTCGTGCGCAGTTCCGCTGTTCCAGAGGAATCCGTCTGCGTCGAGATGTCTTCCCTGTGATTTATCGCGCGCAGTTGTGTTATAAAATACCCTCGTCCGTGCCATACCTCTTTAAGGTTTGACAGAGAAATGGATCTCGCGTCTCGCCGCTAGACTCATTGTTGGCGGCCCAGCCAATCGTTGAATTTTGACGACACAAACGAGAAGCCAAAGTGGCGCTATAAGAAGGCCAGCTGGATTACAGCATGACAGCGAAGCGCGTGCCAGGGGGTTTAACGCACGAGCTCCGCAGCGTCGCACAGCAACGAGAACAGCGCGAGAGGCTGCCCGCGTCCGAGAGGCACCGAGACCGCGAACATGCATCTGCCGCAGGTCGTGGTGTACCTGGGTGTGTGGGTCGCGTTCGGCGCGGTGGGTCTGGGGACATCGGGGCGCACAAACCTCCCGCAGCAGCCGGGGACAGCGAGCAGTGCTCCACCTGCGACTTCAGGCAGCACAGCAAGTTCATGAGGCTGCACGCCATCAAGTCGCAGATCCTCAGCAAACTTCGCCTGAAGCAGGCGCCCAACATCAGCCGAGACGTGGTCCAGCAGCTCCTGCCCAAAGCGCCCCCATTGCAGCGGCTTCTGGACCAGTACGACGTCCTGGCGGATGACAACAAAGACGGACCCGTGGAAGAGGACGATGACCACGCCACGACCGAGACCATCATGGCAATGGGCACGGAGCGTGAGTACCCTGACGCGATGAGATTTACAGCCTCGTACCCAGACGGCTCGGGTCAAGACTGGAGAACTGAAGCGAGCTCAATTGTGTTTTTACGCAAACTTTGCGCGAATACCCTTCGGAAAAAAGCTGACAAGATACAGATGTTATATTTAGAGTAAAAATGAGCCTGTTTTTAAAACTTGATAGCTTTATATCTTAATGGTTGCTTATGATTATTTAAACTAATTTTCCACCAATTACGCGTCAGATTTTAGGATATCGCAGCACGTCAGTTATTCGTCAGTTATTCCTCTTTTGGCGTCTCGTGCATTTAGATGTGTACCACAATAGACATATTACCATCATCCTGGACAGGTAGATCTATATTTAATTAAAGAGACAGCACACGAATGTGCCATTTAAAGGAACTTAAACTTGCTGCAACTTCGGCTGATAATATAAAAGATCATTTAAAAGATAATTTCTATTAAGAAAACATTATGCGCCAATCGATGTTGATTGTAAATTATTAAGATTAATTAAATTATGTCAACATTTCATATTTTGCTCGGTCGTTTATACGTCTCCGTATTTATTTTAATTCTCAATATTTAAATTCACAAGTGAAAGCTACAGCTTAAAAAGTCACGATTTCGAAGAGCATGAGCAGCAGTCTCGTGGTGTGTTTCTCCCGCCAGCCGACCCGATCGTGCAGCTGGATCAGAACCCCAGGTGCTGCCTGTTCTCCTTCAGCCCGAAGATCCAGAGCGGCCGCATCGTGAAGGCGCAGCTGTGGGTCCACCTTCGGCCGGCCGGCGAGGCCACCACCGTGTTCCTGCAGATCTCGCGCCTCAAACCCGCCGCCGACGGCACGCGACACACGCGGATCCGCTCGCTGAAGATCGACGTGAACGCGGGGAGCAGCTCGTGGCAGAGCATCGACGTGAAGCAGGTTCTGCTCGTGTGGCTACGGCAGCCCGAGACCAACTGGGGGCTCGAGATCAACGCCTTCGACACGAGAGGGAACGACCTGGTGGTCACTTCTGCGGAGCCGGGCGAGGAGGGACTGGTGAGTCTGCCTTCCCTCACACACTGGTACACAGGAACCGATGGATAAAACAATTGAATGTAAGCGGGAATCGTGGGAGATAGATGGCTAATAACGCGAAAACATTAACCTCTCACATCTCTTCAATTTCTGAAACATATAGTCGACCTCGATCACTTCAAAATAATGTTTTGCTGTACAACTAGAGTAAACCAAAACTCCCTCATATCAAAAATATTACAAATGGACGAACGTATTTGTCAGATTAAGTAGCAAACCCAAAGTAGTTAACTGTCAAAGTAAATTAATAATCTAAATAAATAAATGAATGAATAAATAAAAATAAAATAACCAGGGATATGATTTTCACTGGTTTCCAGTTGATATTTCTAGTAAGAATTCAAGTATAAAAATTAGCTTGAAACCTAAATTGTTTCCAGGGATGACAGACTTCTGCAAGTTACAAGTTCTACAGACATATGTGCACACTATATGTTAATTCAAAGGTCCATTTTATAACGAAAGCAGAAACAGAAAGCCTAAGAAGTGTTGCCCTTGGTCCCGGTCGCAGGGTTCCTCTGCTCAGGGAGAACGTTAGCGGACGGCTGCTGTCTCACACTGGGCAGCGCACTAGCAGTGTTTGGGGTATTCACCGGTGATAGGGTAGGGTAACGGTTAGGGGGAACTGGGCTTGTAACTCAGAGGTTGCAGGTTTGATTCCCAGGTGAGGCACTGCCGTTGTACCCTTGAGCTAAAGGTACTTAACGTGAATTGCTTCAGTGAATATCCAGCTGTATAAACAGATTGCGTGTGAAGATCTCTGCATGAGAGCGTCTGAACTGTTACACTGTTATTTATCTCACACACTACTCCGGATTAAAATATACATATACTTTCGTTTATATTTTTTTGTTGATGTTTTGTTTTATATTTATATTCTCCACACTACTCCGGACTCACATATACATATTCATTGTTGGTATCTTTTATTATACTTGTATTATGCCTACTTTTATATAGATGTGTCTATGTGAGCAATTATATCAAGGAAAATTCCATGTATGTGCAAATATACTTGGCCAATAAAAACCTATTCTGATTCTGATTCTGATTCTGATAAAGGCCTAACACGTCGCTGTTTCTCACTCCCTCAGCAACCCTTCATGGAAGTGAAGATTTCGGACACCCCCGGCGGTCCCGGCGAGACTCGGGTCTGGACTGTGAGGAGAGCTCGCCGGAGTCCCGGTGCTGCCGGTACCCGCTCACCGTCGACTTTGAGGACTTTGGCTGGGACTGGATTATCGCCCCAAAGCGCTACAAGGCGAATTACTGCTCTGGAGAGTGCGAGTTCATGCGCCTGCAGAAGTTCCCCCACACCCACCTGGTGAGCAAGGCCAACCCCCGGGGAACAGCGGGCCCTGCTGCACCCCCACCAAGATGTCTCCCATTAACATGCTCTACTTCAACCGCAGAGAGCAGATCATCTACGGGAAAATACCATCCATGGTGGTGGACCGATGCGGCTGCTCCTGATCGTGTGAGAGAGAGAGAGAGAGAGAGAGAGAGAGGGAGGGAGGAGGGGAGGGAGGGGAGGGAGGGGAGAGAGAGAGGGAGGGAGGGAGAGAGGGGGGGGAGAGAGAGGGAGGGAGAGAGGGGGAGAGAGAGAGAGGGGGAGAGAGAGAGAGGGGGAGAGAGAGAGGGAGGGAGAGAGAGAGAGAGGACAGAGAGAGAGAGAGAGAGAGAGAGGGACAGAGAGAGAGAGGGAGAGAGAGAGAGAGAGGGACAGAGAGAGAGAGAGAGACAGAGAGAGAGGAGAGAGGGACAGAGAGAGACAGAGAGAGAGCCTTCTGAGTGTTGTGAACATGTTCACCAGTGCTTCTTGCTCTTTCCAAAAGAGCAGCAAAAATGCACTATTATCAATTTTCTTTCTTTTTTGGGGAAAGATGATGAAGGTCATGGGACGTCTGGGGGATTTAGGGTTACGGCATCTACACAAATACACACATCGATGTCTGACCATCTGCCCAAATCACATCAGTCACGCTTCAGACTGAAGCGGAGAGGCCGGGAGGACGCTTGAGAGAAAGACCGAGCCAAGGAGCTACGCAATCTGAGCGAGGCTTCACGCCCCATGAACATTATACTCACAAGGGATCCCAACCCAACTCTAAACAATAGCTTTACTTCTCTAGTCCCACCTGAAGCACCTGCAACCTTGAATTGTTGCACATCAGCATTACTGAACAGAAGGATTTGATGCAGTCCACAGTCATATGTGCAGAGAAATATGACAAAAGGATCCATGAATGTTAAAACCGGCTCAAACTCTGTCTTTAAAAAAGTTTGCACTACGGCAGACCAAGAGGAAGAATTGGTTGCTACAAAAGTTGTAAAAAACGACTTTGATGTTTTGCTCCTTTATATTGTACATGCCTTTGTTTCCATGAGCGTTTTCCTGTTTTAACCACTGTTGTTAAATGTAGAAGACCATACACTAGCAAAACAAATGTACAAAACAAATATATACATATATATATATATATATCTGTTATAAAAATAAAGGTGCTTGCTTTTATGTTGAGCTTTGTTGATACCACCCACAGTCCAAAGAGGTGAAGAAACAGATCATACTCACCAGGCTGCCCAGCATGCCCTCAGATCACCGCTGATCGAACCACTGTAATTAAATAGTTATTACATTCTTTACAGTTTTATAGTAGAAACCTAGAAAGAGTTGTGTTATTGCTACTTAAAAAAAAAAAAAAAACACAGAGGCTTTGACTGGCTCTATTAATGATCTACTGATCGATGATTTACTGATCGTACGACTGATTTATCTCAAGAGAACACCGGCTGTCATGTGACATTACAAACAGAGTGACAATCACAAGCATAATCCCAAACGGCATCAGGGTATTAGGAAGTGCTTAACTGCTTAAAAACTCATCATTAGGTCACCTATTGGAGTTTGTTGGATCTTTAAAATGAAATTGTATGTAAATGTAAATTCATGACGTGTAATACCGACCGGTAAGGCAAACTGGTGTTAATATAATATTAATAATAATATAATAATAATATCGTGTTATCACGAGCTCTTCGACGTGGGCAGCTGAGTGGGGTCCTTCTGCTCAGTCGTTGGTAGGATAATAATAATAATAATAATAAGGAATAGGATGTGAGGGCCAGGAAGTGAAGGGCGTGACCCAGGAAGTGGATGAGTGAAGGGGCGTGACCCAGGAAGTGGATGAGTGAAGGGGCGTGGCCCAGGAAGTGTGGATGAGTGAAGGGGCATGACCCAGGAAGTGGATGACTGAAAACACTGTGGTTCCAGGGCGCTGGCTGCACCTTTGCTGAAGACTCAGAAATCCTGGCCCAGTCAGCCACTGGCTGGGTCCTCACAGCTAAGCTGTGGTTGTGAAGGGCACATACTTCAACCTTTGGACAGCACACTAGCTTTCATTCTTGTTGGAGAAATTTTAAAGGACAGCTTGTATTTCAACTACAACTGCAATTACAACTGCATTGGATATGTGTTAACAAATTCAGTTCCTTCAAAACATTTCTTATCTGTTGTTGGTCTAGTCTAATGGGAAAAGGATGATGATGATGGTTTTTATATATATACAGTTTGATAGTTTAATTCATAAAATGTAACATTTAGCAAGAAATTGTCATCTTTAATTAGCTTCATGATAAAAGAGGAGGGGTATTTGAAGAAAACAGTTTTGTCTGAGAATCCCCTGCTCTCAACTCCTGTTGCTAAAAAGCATGTATAATGTTCCTGGGTGAAATATGTTGCACATTTTGTCATTTTTTCTATATAATTTTGTGCAAAATTCAATCATTAATGAACTCATTATTTTTCCATAGTGCAATCAAACCCACCAAACAGCTCTGGAGTCGAGCAGCTGCACGGTGAATCATTCGGAGGGGAAATGGGAAGGTGTGGCAAATTTATTACGGGTAATTTCCTCATTCCTCCAATAGAGGGCGACCTGAGAATTACTGAGAGCTACTTCCTTTCTGGCTGTGAGCTGGATCAGGGTCTTAGGGTTAGTCTGTTAAACTGTGCCATATCTGTCCCTGGAAAGTCAAAGAATAGTTATTCATTCGCTGACATGATTCAAAAGATCAATTAAATCATACTTTTATTTACTTCTTGATTTTGGTACCATGAAGGTTGTGAGGAAAGTGAAATATAGTCCAGAGCTGGGTTTTTAGAGGGAGAATTCATGCCTGGGACACAAGCAGAATCCTTACAGCACTTTACCTGAACAGAGCAGTGGTGGTGGGCTGAGGGGTAGTGTGTGTGTGTGAGTGTGTGTGTGTGAGTGTGTGAGTGTGTGTGTGTGTGTGTGTGTGAGTGTGTGTGTGTGTGTGTGTGTGTGTGTGTGTGTGTGTGTGTGTGAGTGAGTGAGTGTGTGAGTGTGTGTGTGTGTGTGTGTGTGTGTGTGTGTGTGTGTGAGTGTGTGTGTGTGTGTGTGTGTGTGTGTGTGTGTGTGTGAGTGTGTGTGTGTGTGTGTGTGTGTGTGTGAGTGTGAGTGAGTGTGTGTGTGAGTGTGTGAGTGAGTGTGTGTGTGAGTGTGTGTGTGTGTGTGTGTGAGTGAGTGTGTGTGTGAGTGTGTGAGTGTGTGTGTGTGAGCGTGCGTGAGTGTGTGTGTGTGTGTGAGTGAGTGTGTGTGAGTGAGTGTGTGTGTGAGCGTGTGTGTGTGTGTGTGTGTGAGTGTGTGAGCGTGTATGTGAGTGTGTGAGTGTGTGTGTGTGTGAGTGTGTGTGTGTGTGAGCGTGTGTGTGTGTGTGTGTGTGTGTGTGAGCGTGTATGTGAGTGTGTGTGTGTGTGTGTGTGTGTGTGTGAGCGTGTGTGAGTGTGTGTGTGTGTATGTGAGTGTGTGTGTGTGTGTGTGAGTGTGTATGTGAGTGTGTGTGTGTGAGTGTGTGAGCGTGTATGTGTGTGAGTGTGTGTGTGTGTGTGTGTGTGAGCGTGTATGTGTGTGTGTGTGTGTGTGTGAGTGTGTGAGTGTGTGAGTGTATGTGTGTGTGAGTGTGTGAGTGTGTGTGTGTGTGAGCGTGTGTGTGAGTGAGCTTGATAAACAGACCGTGGATGAGTACTGTTCCATCTGTGGGGGGAATGGCGTCCGTTTCCGGAGCGGTGTGCTGCCAGCACATTCCCCAACTCCACAGGTGAGGGAGCCGCTTCCGACAGAGCGGGGGGGGGGGGGCGGCACCCGCACATCTGGAGCGCGAGGGGGGGCGAGCTCTGGGGGGGGCACTGTCTCACAGCTGGATCTCCTCCCAGGCCCTGTGGCGAGCTGGTCTGGGCAGAGACGGCAAAACCCACCCCACCCACCCCCACAGAGTCAGCACCATCACAGCCACAGAGTCAG
Organism: Aldrovandia affinis; assembly: GCA_029706075.1. Lineage (NCBI taxonomy): Eukaryota > Metazoa > Chordata > Actinopteri > Notacanthiformes > Halosauridae > Aldrovandia > Aldrovandia affinis. The sequence continues at coordinate 224,602 of JAINUG010000463.1, forward strand.
CACCATCACAACCACCCACCCACCCACCCTACCCCCACCGCCGGGTGCAGAGCGATCCTGCCCCCCCGCACACACGCCACCCCGTTAGGCCCCGAGGGCCATCGCCAGGCCAACAGCAGAAGAGACGGCCGCGCCTGATTGGACGAGACAGATGCACCACGATCACTCACAGCAGAGAGTGGAAGGGGGCTGGGGGAGAAGGCCCTGACGTCTGTCTGTCTGTCTGTCTGTCTGTCCAGAGCAGCGATGTTTAACAGCAGGGTCTGGGGGGCCGGGGGAGAAGGCCCTGATGTCTGTCTGTCTGTCCAGAGCAGCGATGTTTAACAGCAGGGTCTGGGGGGCCGGGGGAGAAGGCCCTGATGTCTGTCTGTCTGTCCAGAGCAGCGATGTTTAACAGCAGGGTCTGGGGCCGAGGCATTTGGCTGCTGTCGGATGTGTGTCGCCGTGAGTGACGGCCTCTGCCCTCCCAGACCTGCGCTTCACTCAGGAACTTTGCTTTCCCCAAACTCTACACACCCCTGCAAATATGTAACGCAATAAATTACACTGTACACCACATGGGGAGGCATTTGTAAGCTGGCAGTGTAGTTTAATGGTTAGGGAGCTGGACTTGTAACTCAGAGGTTGCAGGTTCAATTCCCAGGTGGGGCACTGCTGTTGTACCCTTGAGCTAAAGGTACTTAACCTGAATTGCTTCAGTAAAATATCCAGCTGTATAAATGGAAGAAATGTAAACTGTGTAAGTCGCTCTGGATAAGAGCGTCTGCAAAAAAATAAATAAATAAAATAATATATTTCCATTCGCTGTCACAACACATCCGCTCCTGAGCGGGGCTTGGCTACTGCTCACTCGACACACGCTACTTCTGTTTGTTTGTTTTACCAGGTACGTTTATGACATTATTTTCTTAACATACGACAGAGAAGGGCTAAGTGGATAAACCATGTGTCCCTCAGAGGATGCTGGGAATTCTCCTGTCCTGTCATTGTAACAGCAGAACACCAGACACAGAGGGATGGGCACATATTTCACCATGGCTGCTAGTGATGCTTAAAGGGAAATGACAGGATCGGAGTGATTTCTTTTTACAGTTAAAGGGCTCTGTGGCTCAGCTGGTAGAGCACAGCGTTGGCAACTCTTAGGTTGTGGGTTCAATCCCCACTGGGGCCTCATATACTGAAAATGTATGCATTCACTACTGTAAGTCGCTTTGGATAAAAGCGTCTGCTAAATGGCGTATATTATATTATTATTATACTATTAGTTAAAGGGCTCTTTCAGATCATTTTTGGTAACAGATAACTTCCCAATTAATAAGCCATTAAACACCACAAATTGCTGTAAAACCTTAATTATCTCTTAAATACTGTAGGATAAATCTGACAAACAGCATTCAGAAGCAAGTTGTATAATTAAGGGAAAAGATAATTAGGTAATTTGATTATTGCTATGTAAGAATGCAAGTGCAGCTATTACTAAAAAAATTAAACGTAGGGTAAAATAATTATGACTAATGCAAAATTAAAGTGCAATCAAAGCTTTCAAAACATCAAAATAAACTAATAATAATATATGCCTTTTTAAAAATTGAATACATCATACATGTTATTCATGTTATTCATGAACATAAGAATACATAATGACAAGAACGGGCTGTTCAGCCCATCTAGGCTCATCATGTCCTAATCTAAAGAGTATATAGTACTACATCTAGCCTGGACTTGAATAGCCCAAGTGTTTCTGCCTCTACTACCCGACCTGGCAAGCTGTTCCAGGCATTGACAACTCTCTGTGTAAAGAAAAACATCCTAATATCCGTGCGGAATTTGCCTTTAACTCATTTCCACCTGTGGCCTCTTGTTCTGCTGACCCCACTTATCTTAAAAAATCTTTGGTAGTTCACTTTTTTAATCCCTTTTAGGAATTTAAAAACCTCAATCAAATCCCCCCTAAGTCTCCGTTTGCTAAACTTAAATGGATTGAGTGCCTTAAGTTTATCCTCATAACTTTTACCTTTCATACCAGGTACCAATTTAGTTTCCCTTCTTTGAACTTTTTCAAGAGCTTCTATATCTTTCTTGTAGTGCGGTGCCCAGAACTGCACACAGTACTCTAAGTGAGGTCCAACAGAGGCGTTGTATAACATGAATATAACCTCCTACATACTTCAACCATGCCATCCATTAACTATGCACCATAACCATAACCTAACCCTAACACCACACACTGTATTGAGCCAGAGTAGAAGACTCTTACACTAGGCATGCATGCATGTTTATATAAAAACATAAATGGTTTTTGGGCGGTTAGTGGGATGTTTTGTGTGTGTGTGTGTGTGTGTGTGTGTGTGTGCATGGTGTGTGAGTGCGCAGGAGGGGGTTGCCCCCCCCCCCCATCAACAGAACGAGACCGTGTTGCCGTAGGGATGTTAAAGTTCTGGTCGCCTCAGCAAATGAGTTATCTTTCTCTGATAATTTTGAACCAATGCATTCATAAATACCAATGGTAAAGGAAACACTTGAGTAAATGAAGGGTTCTGGTGGCTCTGTTATGATGTGGGGTGTGTTTTCCTGGCATGGTTTAGGCCCACTCAACCCCTTAGAGGGCAAGGTATACACCTATAAATACAAAGCCATTCTGAGTGATCACCTTCATCCTGTGGTGAAGTGTGTGCTAAAGCACATCCACCCTAATGACTGCATGGGATTGTTAACAGACACACTGAGACAGTACCCTGGTTTAACATGTTATCCAAAGGACAGCACTTCATACAGTACAGTATCCCCATCACTGCATTCTGCCGTTGGTTTCCTGCTGGAACCAGAGAAAGCCGGTTTTCCCAGGTCTATAATCCAAGTGCTAACCAAGACAAACTTCACTGAGCTTCAGGTTACAGGTAAATTTGAATGAACAACTTAATGATTTATGAATGAATCGCCCCACGTACAGCACACGTACAGTGAGCTGCTGATCCAGTGTCTGAGAAAGAGCACCTGCAGTTCTGGCATCAATCTGCACAGAGGTTCCGTCAAGCGGAATCCCAGGACCACACCCAGTCTGTTACCTCCATTTAAACCAGTTCATTGACATTCAAGACTTGATTTTCACAACATCTGCAAATACTTCCTGTTCCTGAATCATTACAGGGATGGAGCAGGGAAAGCTGGAGGGGGGGGAGTCCCCACAGAGGGGGGGTGAGTCCAGCAGAGGGGGCGGACGATGGAGTTTGGAGATCACGAACGTCGATGTTCATTCCCACTGACAGACATACAGTCCTCTTTGCCTCAAACAAAAGGAGTTTAAAAATGGTTTCAATATCAGGAGCTGTTAATAACGAGAACAGTGACACCAAGAACAGTGGCACTGAGGAATGTGACACTGAGGGAATGTGACACTGAGGGAATGTGTGAATTTGCTTAATTGAGCACACGTGCCGTTACCTTTACAGTTTTTTCCAATTACTTGTTAAAGAGTTCCATGGGGTGACATAGAATTGGTCGTACTGGAGTATTCTCTGGCTGTGTCAGCTGGTGGGCAGAGCAGCTTGCAGGGCAGAAAGAGCAGAGTCTGGATCAAGCATACCAGCGTGCACGCTCCTGAAACATGCACGCTCCTGAATCGTGCGCGCTCCTGAAACGTGCGCGCTCCTGAATCGTGCGCGCTCCTGAAACGTGCGCGCTCCTGAATCGTGCGCGCTCCTGAATCGTGCGCGCTCCTGAAACGTGCACGCTCCTGAAACGTGCGCGCTCCTGAAACGTGCACGCTCCTGAATCGTGCATGCTCCTGAATCGTGCACGCTCCTGGATCACCAGAGAGCACTGGAGTGATGGGACAGGACCTGCCGTTATACTAAGAATGTACAGCAGTGCAGATCGGTTTGCCCTCAAACCCCAATCCAGCTTACTCCACCTGCAGCTTCGAAAAATACCGTTATTTCATTTTCTAATCATTTTGTTTAAGATCTTTTTCCCTATTTTTCTCCCAATATAGTGGCCAATTATACCCTCTATTTACGAGTCCCCCAGACTGCCGCCTGCCCCCACAGGGAATATCTAGAGGCTGATCCGCCTCCTTTGAGACTGAGTCGACTGTTTACCAGGTCGCCACTGCTCCTCAGCGGCTCCTGCCGGCTCCCCCTCCCTCCGGGGCCGAAGCCAGACTCCTGGTCAGGGCCAGACTGACGCAGTTGGGTTTCGAACCACGGCGGCGGTGTGCAGCTTGCGTTCCTGTCAGGCCCAGTGTCAGAGGTCCCACGGAGGGCCAGCAGGGCGGCTCCACAGAGCCGCAGGGACGGGTGGAAACGCAGAGCGGAGGAACTTTCACTTCATTACGACTTTGACCTTGACAAGACGCTTCGCTGACCTTGGCTCTCACGTTTTCCTAAATGTGCCATCAATGATAAAGATCATTCCCAGGAACAGAGCTGCACAGCTCAAACTTTCTCAAGCTCAACTGAAAAAGCAAAGCAACCTTGAGTCTATTTCTCATCACCAGCCTCTGAATGATTCACTGGGAGAGAGAGGAACACCACATTACACACACACTTCATCCAGCGTTCAGAGTGAGTGTGTGAGTGTGTGTGTGTACTTGTGTGAGTGTGTGTGTGTGTGTGTGTATGTGAGAGTGAGTGAGAGTGAGTGTGAGTGTGAATGAGTGAGTGAGTGAGTGTGAGTGTGTGAGAGTGAGTGAGTGTGAGTGAGTGAGAGTGAGTGAGAGTGTGTGTGTGTGAGTGTGAGTGAGTGAGTGAGTGAGTGAGTGAGTGTGAGTGAGTGAGAGTGAGTGAGAGTGAGAGTGAGAGTGAGTGAGTGAGTGAGAGAGTGAGTGTGAGAGTTGAGTGTTGAACTGAAAGCACCTGAGTGGAGTCTCCAGCGGAGGCTGTTCTCCTTTGGTCTGTGTCCAATCCTGACGGTCAGTGCTGCTGGGAGACCAATGGGGTGGGGAGAAGGGGTTCAGCCCCGCCCCCAGCTTCTCCATCACTCAATATGAACTCCTCTGGCCAATCAGGGTCCTGCAATCTGTGTGCACCAGCTGCGCAGGCTGCAGGCCAGAGGCACAGCAACTGCGCAGCTGAGCTGCAGACGCACACGCTAGCATGCGCCCTGCCCAATGAACGGGGGACGCAGTAACAACAGGAAAGGCCTAAAATTACCACTTAAAATTCCACATTATTAAGAATAAAATAACATTTGGGAAAATAAATAAATAAAATCTACATTCTGGAAAAACGAAGATAAAAGCGATATGTTTATTCCACAATGGCTCTCGGCTCCTAGGTTACAGAGACAGAACAGCTACAGCACAGGAGCGCTTTAAATTGTAAATGTAACTGAACCTTAATAAATCAACGTTGGAATAGTTTGGTTATTTTGGCGTGCGGGTGGATGAGGATATGCTGGTGTGTGTCGTGTGGAGCCAGAAGCCCTCGCATTCCCGCGCCCCACATCCCGGCCAGCTGCCTGAGCCGTCATTAATATCAGCCCACTGACAGAGCGCCGCTCATGCCCTGCGGATGATCGACGTGCTTGAGAGATTTGCACTTTTGATTCTGGCCCTGGCCTGGAGGGTGGGCGTTACAGCAGCGCAGCGTGCCTTAGCGGAGAGGAACGCACACGCCTCGAATGCGGGCCAGAGGTGAGTGCGGACGGGGTGGTGGGGCAGGCAGGGGGCGAGGGCACAGGGGCCAGATTAGGGACACGCCGCAGCCTCTTCCAAATCAACCTGTTATGCGTTTGATTATTTTAATAAATACTACAATTATTTTCTACTTGAACGGGTGTCCTGCCGTTGAACACGTAATGCTACTGCTGCCTGAATAGGACATCCGGTAAGATACTTTTTGATAAATAATTTAGTAAATGAAAGAAATGGCTTGGGCAGGAATGTGTGCTACGATACAGACACATCTGTGCAGAAAGCCTCCGTCAACAGTCCTGACATAAACTCCATAACACCAGGAAGCTGCAACTCAATACATTTAATAAAACTGCTAAACGTTATAATAATAATAATATTACTACTTGGAGCAGGGCAGAGATCAGTGTGGCCCTGAGGAACCACTGCCCTAACCCCCCCGCCCCGCCCCGTTCCCTGCCCCCGGGGCAGCTAGGGCAGCGCTGAGGCACCTGGGACATACGAGGGTGATTAGCGCGGATTAACAGATGATCGTCTGTGACCATGTGACCAGTCAGTTAAAAAGGTCACGGAGGATTAATTTGACCATCTGTCATTTAAATCACCTGGTGGACGTTTCCTGCGAGCACGCGGTCTTCAGGGGGGTAACGCAGATCATCACTGGCTCTTGAGAAAGGAGGAGTTTGTAGGATGGTTTTCCAGACGGTTCTATTCTGCACACTATGGTGCCACATCCACCGTATTCAACAACTTCAGTAATTACGGGAGAATGCACCCAGCCCTTGTTTTGTTGTTTACGTTAGAAATAGCTATCAAGCTAATAATCTGCCGTTGTACCCTTGAGCTAAAGGTACTTAACCTGAATTGCTTCAGTAAAATATCCAGCTGTATAAATGGATTGTATGTAAAGAAATGTAAAACTGTGTAAATCGCTCTGGATAAGAGCGTCTGCTAAATGCCTAAAATGTAAAATGTAAGTGCCGTGAGCCTTTTAAGTTCGCTAGCTAGTCAATCAGAATCGCTAACTTTGACGTACATTGACAAGCTCTATTCCGACCTGTCCTTGTTACAGGTACGGTGTATGATGCCTATTGCAGTGCCACTACACTGATCTCTTTCAGTAACCATGTTTAATCTTACCATGTGTAAATGCACTTTTTGTAAGTCTGCTAAATGCCTAAAATCTCAATATAAAATATAATCACAACACATATTCTGAAGAGTGGTTCTCCAGAGCCTACGGGCGCAGGAACTGTGCAGCTCTCTAAAGCTCGGGACTTTGCTCATCAAACAAATTCATCAGGACAGAAATAAAGGGACAGGCGCTATATTCAGCCCTCAGGATATTTCTGCTCTGGTGATAAAGAGATACACAGAGCCAGAGATGAAACCTGGAAGCACAGCCAGCTGTTTATCTTTGAGAATGGGAAGCATTGTGTCACATACACCAGCAAGGGAAGTACAGTCACAGTCTGCATTAATCTTCACTGGCCATAAAACCTGCCTCCAGAGGAGAGGTCACTCTGACCTGTTCATTAGACCAGGGGGGGAAATGATTTTCAGCAGTTCAGCTTTTTCACGAATTCTCCAACAATTTTGAAAGAATGTGAATTAATTTATTTGATTAATTTTCTACTTTAGTATTTCTGTTTTCAGGGTTAGATATGGTGAGATAGATGATGAGATGAGAGATGATTGTCATCTAACACAGGACATACGGATATAGAGACATGTAAGTCATGGGGTGGGTAGCGTATTCTACATTAGTATTCATTCTGCATTGAGTATTTCTACACTGCATGATCTCTCTCATCACACGACTCTGGCAGCGGGGCTTCTGTCCCCTGAGCAACGCTTCCAACTTATTTCCATTTCTTTTGTAATAACAGTACGAGAGAATACTGTTGAAGGCCTTCACATATGAATCTATGTGAACTTTGTATTGGCAAACAGGCACCAGCGTTCCTGTCCCCCCCACCTGAAAACGCTGGCTCAGCAGTGTGCGCCCCACCCACAGCGCAGGGAAAGCCCAGCTGCCCTTGTATGGCCTGAACAAACCCGCCCCCTTCCTCTGCCCCGGAGACCGCTCCCGACACCGCCTCCCAGCCCAGGGCGCGCTGGGCTCCGTTACTCCATCATCTCATATTCATGCTCCCAAAATTAGGCCATCAATCGAGAGCTGAGCATGTGCTCCACAGAACCACTTGATGAACACGTTTGATAATATTTGATAATATAATATAATATAATATAATGCCATTTAGCAGACGCTTTTATCCAAAGCAACTTACAGTAGTGAATGCATACATTTTTCAGTATGTGTGGTCCCAGTGGGAATTGAACCCACAAGCTAAGCATTGCCAATGCCACGCTCTACCTACTGAGCCACACAGAACCACGCTCTACCTACTGAGCCACACAGAACCACGCTCTACCTACTGAGACACACAGAACCACGCTCTACCTACTGAGCCACACAGAACCACGCTCTACCTACTGAGACACACAGAACCACGCTCTACCTACTGAGCCACACAGAACCACACTCTACCTACTGAGCCACACAGAACCACACTCTACCTACTGAGCCACACAGAACCACGCTCTACCTACTGAGCCACACAGAACCACACTCTACCTACTGAGACACACAGAACCACGCTCTACCTACTGAGCCACACAGAACCACGCTCTACCTACTGAGCCACACAGAACCACACACAAGAGGAACTGAGCCACACAGAAACACGCCTCTGCCTACTGAGCCACACAGAACCAGTGTCTTAACAGGGAGAAACACAGAACCACGCCACCTACTGAGAAACACAGAACCATGCTCTGGGGCTGAGACACACAGAACCATGCTTAACCTACTGAGCCATACAGAACCACGCTCTACCTACTGAGCTTAACCTGCAGACCATGGGTCTCATCCACACACTAGAACAGTGTCTTAACAGGATGCAGACCGTGGGGCTCATCCACACACTAGAACAGTGTCTTAACAGGATGCAGACCGTGGGGCTCATCCACACACTAGAACAGTGTCTTAACAGGATGCAGACCGTGGGGCTCATCCACACACTAGAACAGTGTCTTAACAGGATGCAGACCGTGGGGCTCATCCACACACTAGAACAGTGTCTTAACAGGATGCAGACCATGGGGCTCATCCACAGGACGCAGACCGTGGGGCTTACACTAGAACAGTGTCTTAACAGGATGCAGACCGTGGGGCTCATCCACACACACTAGAACAGTGTCTTAACAGGATGCAGACAGGTGGGGCTCATCCACACACTAGAACAGTGTCTTAACAGCATGCAGACCGTGGGGCTCATCCACACACTAGAACAGTGTCTTAACAGGATGCAGACCGTGGGGCTCATCCACACACTAGAACAGTGTCTTAACAGGATGCAGACCGTGGGGCTCATCCACACACTAGAACAGTGTCTTAACAGGATGCAGACCGTGGGGCTCATCCATACACTGTGATTGTCGAGAGAGATGGAGATGATTGTGCAGAATCCAGTTATTTTAACCCATTAAGACCTGGATGCAGACCGTGGGGCTCATCCATACACTAAGAACAGTGCTCTTAACAGGATGCAGACCGGGGGGCTCATCCACACACTAGAACTGTCTTTTTTTAGAATGGGGCTTTTCCAGAACTAGAACAGGTTTTACAGAGGTTGTGTAGAATATCCACACACTAGAACATTGCTTAGGTTTTAATAGGCATTTTTAGCAGGCATTTTAGGTCTAAATGGGAAAAGAGTTATTTTAAGAGCTACATTTGTGAACCTCACAATTCTACCACAGGAATTAAATGAATATAAAAACCTGGGTCTTGGTGGTCACCCAGTGTGTGAAGCGTGTGCTCCTGTACGGTGCCCCTCCACACAGCTCATTATGGGATGTGGGCATTTACAGTCAGGTCTGTTTTGGAAGGAAGCTGTGCCTGGCGCAGACTCGACGCGGGTCAGCAGCACATTCACGGATTTGCTGAACGCAATTTTGTGTTTCGCTGGCTTTGTGACGGCGGTCCCTACTTAGTGCCCGGTTTTTAAAACATCGTTTCGACCTCGACTCGGTGAATGGCTGAAGCCGCCCGTGAAGATTCACGTCAAATGGAACGAGGCGAAGCCGTCGTGGAGTAAGACCCTCCTGGGGTCGCTCTGGCGATGCCGGCCTGCAGAGAGAGACGGGGAGAGACCAGGAACACAAACACGAGCGATCACAGATCCGTGTCCAGGGGCGAGCGCGTCCAACACGTGTGTTAAAAACGCCCAGCGTCAGTAATTAAATATTGAAGCAAGTCGTATGCATGTCAGTTCTGCAGCATGTGGCAAACGTCCCACGTACAAATATAGAACCGAAAGTGCGGAACAACAACCGCACACATTAAATAGCATATCAATATCAATATCGCTATGCTACCAATATCATATGTCATTATATGGTTACAAGCTGTAGAATTCCAGGAAAAACGTTTGAGCACAATGGTAAAAGTCATGCGTTTCATTCACAACGCACACACACACACACACACACACACATGCATATATGTCTGTCATATACAGTACACTGTACTTAAATTGAGATTAGACCAATATGATAGATATGAGAGTATGGTACATGGCATGGTTATGGCCAAATTAAATATGGAATTGATTAAATTAATGAATTAACATTCCATATTCAGTTTAAAGAAACAAAACAAATGCGTGAGATTAACCAAATGGACAAACTGCCAGCTCCACCTGTCCCTGCCGTTCTGTGTTGGGCCGCTGGTGTGACACTCCTACAGCGGAACCTGTTCAGGGCCTGCGCGACTGTTCAGTTCCTTTAGAGAAAAAAAATCTGATTTTATCCCAATTTTGTAGCCAATTACACCCTCTCTTTTCATGTCAAGCCCCCTCGTATTGTGAGCTCGCTGCCGTAGCCGAGTCCGGCCGGCGGGATCAAACCCCGATTGCAGTGGCCACCGCCGAACGTTGTAACCGCTACACCACCCGGGAGGGCTGAAAATACGCTTTTTAAGGACATATTCTTCCTACATTTTTGACATTTTAAGCTTATTTAGCAGACTTACTGCATTAATACATGGTAGGAAACAGTCATAGTAAACATTGTAAAATACCTTTTCTTCCTTACAAGATGTGCCTGCAATGATAATTGCTGTATTCCTGCACTGATGCGCTAACTGTGAACAATCATATCTTGTAAGTCGCTGGATAAGAGCTAAATCTTAAAATGTAAAATGTAAATGTAATGCGAGAGATCAGTGCAGTAATACAGCAATAGACATCATTGCAGGCAGCTGCACACCATACCTGTAACACTGGGAAGGAAAAGGTTAGTGTTTTTTTAGTATAGTGTTGAACACTACTTCAAAACGTTGCTCATTAAAACAGAATCTTATAATGGTGGAACTCAATCATGGTCTGAAAAGCACTCTTTAACGCTCCTCGATCTTCCACACGTCGTGTTTGGGGCTGACAGAGAGGGACACCTGCAGCAGCTCGTAAAACGGAGCTATGCGTGCCGCTGAAATCACCGATTTACCGTTTACATGTCCGCGTGCACGTCACTCGACCGGAGACCAGAGCGATTTCACACGCATCGGGGAACGGTCTTACACCTCACAAAGACCAGGCTTCTCCTTGCCTGGCTGATGTACGCCAGGGGGATTATGGGAAATACAGATATGGTTGGCGCCCGTTCAACTAATCACAGCTCCTAGCGGGTGCAGAACCCTGTCACACTGCGACGCCCCATGGCACGAGGAAACGTCCGGCTGTTTAGGACAGGAAGCAGAGAAACGCACGAAGGACACAGCTCTCCTCTCAGCATCCAGAAATAACCAACGTTTTTGAGAACTGGTTTTGTTTCAGATAAAAAATTAAAATTTTAAACGCTGCAAATAAGTATACACTTCAGGGGTAACAGAAATCATCTTATGATAGTCACTCACCTGAAACGTGCCAATCAATCAAATTACACGAATATGATGTATTATTATGATGATTACTATCATTAATAATGATATATTCTAGTTATGGGCACATCAAAGCATTTATATTTGGTTCCATACACAGAGCAATCAACTCATGAAGCAAGCTTACATTTCTTTATGAACACAAATAATCACTGATACACAGTAGTACAGGAAGGGTTTAGTCAAATAAATACAAAATGTGTTGTACAGAAAAGAAAAGTAGCATTTTGCTCCAATATTCCATTTGAGTATTTGTAAGCTGTTGAAGAATAATACATGATAAGAATAATACATGGTAAGAATAATGAGAACAGTCGAGCCACAGAAGAACAGAGTGTTAAGTTATAATGTGTTGGACAGGATCTGAATGTTAAGTTAGGATGTGTTGGACAGGATGTGAGTGTTAAATTAGGATGTGTTGACAGGACCTGAGTGTTAAATTAGGATGTGTTGGACAGGATGTGAGTGTTAAATTAGGATGTGTTGGACAGGATGTGAGTGTTAAGTCAGGATGATGTGGTGGACAGGATGTGAGTGTTAAGTTAGGATGTGTTGGACAGGATGTGAGTGTTAAATTAGGATGTGTTGGACAGGATGTGAGTGTTAAATTAGGATGTGTTGGACAGGATCTGAGTGTTAAGTTAGGGTGTGTTGGACAGGATGTGAGTGTTAAGTCAGGATGTGTTGGACAGGATGTGAGTGTTAAGTTAGGATGTGTTGGACAGGATGAGTGTTAAGTCAGGATGTGTTGGACAGGATGTGAGTGTTAAGTCAGGATGTGTTGACAGGATGTGAGTGTTAAGTCAGGGTGTGTTGGACAGGATGTGAGTGTTAAGTCAGGATGTGTTGGACAGGATGTGAGTGTTAAGTCAGGATGTGTTGGACAGGATGTGAATGTTAAGTCAGGGTGTGTTGGACAGGATGTGAGTGTTAAGTCAGGATGTGTTGGACAGGATGTGAGTGTTAAGTCAGGATGTGTTGGACAGGATGTGAGTGTTAAGTCAGGATGTGTTGGACAGGATGTGAGTGTTAAGTCAGGATGTGTTGGACAGGATGTGCAGGGCGTCCTGCTCCGTTTCGGGGAGCTGGATTAAGGGGTGGAAGAAGGGCCTCCCGTGGAGGCAGGTGTGGCAGTCCTCGCTGAGCTGCTCCTGCATGCGGGACAGAGTGTCCTTCACCGCCTCTCTGGAGAGCTGCACGGGGAGCTGACGTCCCATCCGCACCGCCTCCCCCTTCAGCGCACAGGGACACAGGCCCAGCGTCAATGACAAAGCCACACCTCCCCAAACGCTCTCACACACACCCTCCCATCCCATCTGTATGGCTCAGCAGGTAGAGCGTGGTTCTGTGTGTCTCAGTAGGTAGAGTGGGGTTCTGTGTGGCTCAGTAGGTAGAGTGTGGTTCTGTGGTCTCAGTAGGTAGAGCGTGGTTCTGTGTGTCTCAGTAGGTAGAGTGTGGTTCTGTGTGTCTCAGTAGGTAGAGTGTGGTTCTGTGTGTCTCAGTAGGTAGAGCGTGGTTCTGTGTGGCTCAGTAGGTAGAGTGTGGTTCTGTGTGGCTCAGTAGGTAGAGCGTGGTTCTGTGTGGCTCAGTAGGTAGAGCGTGGTTCTGTGTGGCTCAGTAGGTAGAGTGTGGTTCTGTGTGGCTCAGTAGGTAGAGCGTGGTTCTGTGTGGCTCAGTAGGTAGAGTGTGGTTCTGTGTGGCTCAGTAGGTAGAGTGTGGTTCTGTGTGGCTCAGTAGGTAGAGCGTGGTTCTGTGTGTCTCAGTAGGTAGAGCGTGGTTCTGTGTGTCTCAGTAGGTAGAGCGTGGTTCTGTGTGTCTCAGTAGGTAGAGCGTGGTTCTGTGTGGCTCAGTAGGTAGAGCGTGGTTCTGTGTGTCTCAGTAGGTAGAGCGTGGTTCTGTGTGGCTCAGTAGGTAGAGCGTGGTTCTGTGTGGCTCAGTAGGTAGAGCGTGGTTCTGTGTGTCTCAGTAGGTAGAGCATGGTTCTGTGTGTCTCAGTAGGTAGAGCATGGTTCTGTGTGTGTCTCAGTAGGTAGAGCGTGGTTCTGTGTGGCTCAGTAGGTAGAGCGTGGTTCTGTGTGTCTCAGTAGGTAGAGCGTGGTTCTGTGTGGCTCAGTAGGTAGAGCGTGGTTCTGTGTGTCTCAGTAGGTAGAGCGTGGTTCTGTGTGGCTCAGTAGGTAGAGCGTGGTTCTGTGTGTCTCAGTAGGTAGAGCATGGTTCTGTGTGTCTCAGTAGGTAGAGCATGGTTCTGTGTGGCTCAGTAGGTAGAGTGTGGTTCTGTGTGGCTCAGTAGGTAGGGCGTGGTTCTGTGTGGCTCAGTAGGTAGAGCGTGGTTCTGTGTGGCTCAGTAGGTAGAGCATGGTTCTGTGTGGCTCAGTAGGTAGAGCGTGGTTCTGTGTGGCTCAGTAGGTAGGGCGTGGTTCTGTGTGGCTCAGTAGGTAGAGCGTGGTTCTGTGTGGCTCAGTAGGTAGAGTGTGGTTCTGTGTGGCTCAGTAGGTAGAGTGTGGTTCTGTGTGGCTCAGTAGGTAGAGTGTGGTTCTGTGTGTCTCAGTAGGTAGAGCGTGGTTCTGTGTGTCTCAGTAGGTAGAGTGTGGTTCTGTGTGGCTCAGTAGGTAGAGTGTGGTTCTGTGTGGCTCAGTAGGTAGAGTGTGGTTCTGTGTGTCTCAGTAGGTAGAGCGTGGTTCTGTGTGGCTCAGTAGGTAGAGTGTGGTTCTGCGTGGCTCAGTAGGTAGAGTGTGGTTCTGTGTGTCTCAGTAGGTAGAGCATGGTTCTGTGTGGTTCAGTAGGTAGAGCGTGGTTCTGTGTGTCTCAGTAGGTAGAGCGCGGTTCTGTGTGGCTCAGTAGGTAGAGCGTGGTTCTGTGTGGGAAGCGGATAAGGCGTAGGGTGCGAGGTGCAGGGGGTTTGTACCTCGAGGTAGCTGATGATTTTGAGCGGCCGGCACTGTCGCACAGACGTGGCGTTCCTCTGGACGATGGCGGTCAGAACCTCCCTCAGGTCAGCGACCCCGAGGAAGGGCACGCCAGGCGCCAGTCCCGCCACCTCCAGCCGCGTCTCGGGGGCCGCGGGTCCTGGCCAGGGAACGCACGGTTAATATACTGCAGACACACAACAATCTCCAGGAAACCACAATAAATACATATTTTGTGATTTTGTGAAAGGAGCATCAGGCCAAACTGAGCGCTAAAGGACTCTCACTATGCCCTCACAGACTGGAGGGAAACACTGAGGCGGAAGATGGATACAGAACAAGATTTACGACCAGCGCTCTTTCCAGGAGAGGGATACTGTGTTTGGGGAGGTTCCAGCTGCCTGTCGACGGCTCGCCGAGCCTGGTGCTGGTCCCCGTCCTCCACTGGGCATCGATCAAACGAGAAATGAGCAGAAGGACATTTCTGCCCTCGGTGATCTGCGTGGTTACGTAGACCTCAGGGGAACTCTGCGCTAGCAGAACTTCCACTGATCCTACAGTGACACAGCAACTCTGTCTGTTACCCATAATCCTTTCACTCAAGCCCCAAAGTGTGACATTTCCTTGCGTCGTTTGTGAACTATGACAGTAATGACGTCCAATTGGTGCCAGTAACTAGCACCCTGGGTGCAGAGGTCACATCACTGCAACTTTCTTTAGATGACGAGTTAAATCTGTTCATGCATATGTATACCTGGGGTGAACGCGCTAAAACAGGGCGGAGAACTAGTAAAACAGGCTGCGGAGAACTTAATTGTAAACTAGGCTGATTAAGTACCTGAAAATAGGCGGTATTTTTAATTGCAGACCAGTGCCTCTCCTCCGAGACGGAATTTTAAGAACACCTGAAAATAGGCTCGTATTTTGCTAATGTGTGGGCAGACCCACCTGGAACAAGTCGAATGTGAAATGCCCAGACCCACCTTGAGACGAATGGGGTCAGAGAAGGACGTTGCTCCACCGGACTCTGGGCCGGACTCTGGGCCGGACTCTGCGCCGGACTCTGGGCCGGCCATCTCCATGTTCCTGAGAGCAGCAGTGAACTCTGCTCCACCCAGAACGCTGCGGAAGGAAGGACACACAGACACGTCATAATCACACACGATGGACCCTTACTCCACCCAGAACTCTGCTCCACCCAGAACGCTGCGGAAGGAAGGACACACAGACACGTCATAATCCACCCAGGACCCTTACTCCACCCAGAACGCTGCGGAAGGAAGGACACACAGACACGTCATAATCACACACGATGGACCCTTACAGAAACATGGAACCATTTCAAACTGTGGTGTTTTGTATGTATGTGTGTGTGTGTGTGCGCGGCTGTTTGTGTGTACGTATGCGTCTGCGTGTGTGCATGTGTGTGAATGTGTGTGTGTGTGAGCATGTGCGTGTGTGTGCATGAGTGTGTGTGCATGTGCATGTGTGTGCATGAGTGTGAGTGTGTGCGTCTTCGTGTTCGTGTGTGCGTGCGTGCGTGTGCATGTGCGTGTGCATGTGCGTGTGCATGTGCGTGTGTGAGAGTAATGTAAGTGAGAGAGTAATGTAAGTGAGAGAGTAATGTAAGTGAGAGAGTAATGTGAGTGAGAGTAATGTAAGCAAGGCCGAAATCACCATATATATTGGGGGGGACACATTCAGATATGCTCAAAATGTCCCCCCCAATATATAGCCTAGCTGATATAAAAAATATCAATAAATTGATTTGGTCCCCCCCAATGTTGACTCCATGGTTACGGCCTTGAATGTAAGTGAGAGTAATGTAAGTGTGAGTAATGTAAGTGTGAGAGTAATGTGAGTGAGAGTAATGTAAGTGTGAGAGTAATGTAAGTAAGTGAGAGAGTAATGTGAGTGTGAGAGTAATGTAAGTGTGAGAGTAATGTGAGAGTAATGTAAGTGAGAGAGTAATGTAAGTGAGAGAGTAATGTAAGTGAGAGTAATGTAAGTGAGAGATGTAAGTAATGTAAGTGTGAGAGTAATGTAAGTGTGAGAGTAATGTAAGTGTGAGAGTAATGTAAGTGAGAGTGTAATGTGAGAGAGTAATGTAAGTGTGAGAGTAATGTAAGTGAGAGAGTAATGTAAGTAAGTGAGAGTAATGTAAGTGAGAGAGTAATGTAAGTGAGAGAGTAATGTAAGTGTGAGAGTAATGAGTGAGAGATAATAAGAGTAAGTAAGTGAGAGTAATGTAAGTGTGTAATGTGAGTGTGAGAGTAATGTAAGTGAGAGAGTAATGTAAGTGTGAGAGTAATGTAAGTGAGAGTAATGTAAGTGAGAGAGTAATGTGTGAGAGTAATGTAAGTGTGAGAGTAATGTAAGTGAGAGTAATGTAAGTGTGTGAGAGAGTAATGTAAGTGTGAGAGTAATGTAAGTGTGAGAGTAATGTAAGTGAGAGAGTAATGTAAGTGAGAGTAATGTAAGTGAGAGTAATGTAAGTGAGAGTAATGTAAGTGAGAGAGTAATGTAAGTGAGAGTAATGTAAGTGAGAGAGTAATGTAAGTGAGAGTAATGTAAGTGTGAGAGTAATGTAAGTGAGAGAGTGAGAGTAATGTAATGTGAGAGTAATGTAAGTGTAAGTGAGAGTAATGTAAGTGTGAGAGTAATGTAAGTGAGAGAGTAGTGAGTGTAAGTGAGTAGTAATGTAAGTGAGAGTAAGTAATGTAAGTGAGAGAGTAATGTAAGTGTGAGAGTAAGAGAGTAATGTAAGTGAGAGTAATGTAAGTGAGAGAGTAATGTAAGTGAGAGTAATGTAAGTGAGAGAGTAATGTAAGAGAGTAATGTAAGTGAGAGAGTAATGTAAGTGAGAGTAATGTAAGAGTGAGAGTAATGTAAGTGAGAGAGTAATGTAAGTGAGAGTAATGTAAGTGTGAGAGTAATGTAAGTGTGAGAGTAATGTAAGTGAGTAATGTAAGTGAGAGAGTAATGTAAGTGTGAGAGTAATGTAAGTGTGAGAGTAATGTAAGTGAGAGAGTAATGTAAGTGAGAGAGTAATGTAAGTGTGAGAGTAATGTAAGTGAGAGAGTAATGTAAGTGTGAGAGTAATGTAAGTGAGAGTAATGTAAGTGAGAGAGTAATGTAAGAGAGTAATGTAAGTGTGAGAGTAATGTAAGTGAGAGAGTAATGTAAGTGAGAGAGTAATGTAAGTGAGAGTAATGTAAGTGAGAGAGTAATGTAATGTGAGAGAGTAATGTAAGTGAGAGTAATGTAAGTGTGAGAGTAATGTAAGTGAGAGTAATGTAAGTGAGTGAGAGAGTAATGTAAGTGAGAGAGTAATGTAAGTGAGAGAGTAATGTAAGTGAGAGAGTAATGTAAGTGAGAGAGTAATGTAAGTGAGAGAGTAATGTAAGTGAGAGAGTGAGTGAGAGAGTAATGTAAGTGAGAGTAATGTAAGTGAGAGAGTAATGTAAGTGTGAGAGTAATGTGAGAGAGTAATGTAAGTGTGAGAGTAATGTGAGTGTGAGAGTAATGTAAGTGTGAGAGTAATGTAAGTGAGAGAGTAATGTAAGTGAGAGTAATGAGTGTGAGAGTAATGTAAGTGAGAGAGTAATGTAAGTGAGAGAGAGAGTAATGTAAGTGAGAGAGTAATGTAAGTGAGAGAGTAATGTAAGTGAGAGTAATGTAAGTGAGAAGTAATGTGAGTGTGAGAGTAATGTAAGTGAGAGAGTAATGTAAGTGAGAAAGTAATGTAAGTGAGAGAGTAATGTAAGTGAGAGAGTAATGTAAGTAATGTAAGTAATGTAAGTGAGAGAGTAATGTAAGTGAGAGAGTAATGTAAGTGAGAGAGTAATGTAAGTGTGAGAGTAATGTAAGTGAGAGAGTAATGTAAGTGTGAGAGTAATGTAAGTGTGAGAGTAATGTAAGTGAGAGAGTAAGTGAGAGAGTAATGTAAGTGAGAGAGTAATGTAAGTGAGAGTAATGTAAGTGAGAGTAATGAGAGAGTAATGTAAGTGTGAGAGTAATGAGAGTAATGTAAGTGAGAGTAATGTAAGTGAGAGAGTAATGTAAGTGTGAGAGTAATGTGAGTGTGAGAGTAATGTAAGTGTGAGAGTAATGTAAGTGTGAGAGAGTAATGTAAGTGAGAGAGTAATGTAAGTGTGAGAGTAATGTAAGTGAGAGTAATGTAAGTGTGAGAGTAAGTAATGTAAGTGTGAGAGTAATGTGAGAGTAAAGTGAGAGTAATGTGAGTAGAGTAATGTGAGTGAGAGTAATGTAAGTGAGAGAGTAAGAGTAATGTAAGTGAGAGTAATGTAAGTGAGAGAGAGTAATGTGAGAGAGTAATGTAAGTGAGAGTAAGTAATGTGTAAGTAAGTGAGAGTAATGTGAGTAAGAGAGTAATCTAAGTGTGGGAGTAATGTAAGTGAGAGAGTAATGTAAGTGAGAGAGTAATGTACGTTATGTATAGTAATGTAAGTGAGATATGTTACCCATCTGTTAGTGGTATTGGGGTCTGCAGGGTAGCTGTGGGGAGAACATGATCCTGCAGGAGCTGGTGGAACAGCAGTGCCTCCTCCCCCCGCGCTGGGCTGAAGAGCGAGCTGCCCCCGGGCCACCACCCAGGCCCTGAGCGCCGGCAGGCCGGTCAGCAGCCTGAGGATTGTGGGTCGCGGCGGGTCTCGCGCGCGGCCCGGAGGAGGCGGCTCCTCAGGGCGGCCATGTTGAAGGGAGGGGCCTGCAGGGCTTCCCGGAGCTCCGCCTCCTCCGCGGGGGCTGGGAGGAGAACAGCTGGTCCAGGATCGTCTGGTTGGAGAGCGGAGCCTTGCGTTTCAGCGCCTGGGTCCGCCTCTCGGGCCCGCCGGCCCCCCCTCGCCCCAGCGCGCGCCCCCCCCCTCGCTCCAACGCTCGCTGGCTCTGGAGCGCGTAACGGCTCCGGTCCTTCTCAGCTCTCTCCTCGTACCTGCGGAAACATTCGAGAAATAAACCCTCAGGAAGCATCGCAACAACGATCTGCTGGGTCAGTGCCAAACTGACATCTCTCAGTTTGTGTTTAATATCTAACGCTGAAATCATCTCTCAGGTTGTGTTTAATATCTAATGCTGTAAAATCATCTCTCAGTTTGTGTTTAATATCTAACGCCAGGTTGTGTTTAATATAAAATCATCTCTCAGTTTGTGTTTAATATCGAACGCTGTAAGATTGACAATCTGACCCTTATATCACAGAGGCCTTCAACATGTGTAATTACATATGAATGTAGGATCATTCTTTCTTAAGGAGTTGAAATAATGAACAACATATGCAATTAGCTATTCTGTAATAAGCTACACATCTTACAGTATTCACAGTACGACACAATATTTACTGTATTTTCGGCTGGGTATGTACAAAAGAAATATTTCAAAACGCTTTTGTATTCCAATCAGAACCCCAAATATGGGCCTCTAGCGTGGTCTAGTGGTCATGGAGACCGGGGTTCGATTCCCCGGCCACACCAGAGTCGGCTCTGGCAGGGAGTGCCACTAGGGGGCAGCAATTGGCTGTCCGCCCCAGGGAGGGGGAGGAAGCCGACATGAGCTCGCTGCGCACAGGAGTGGCTCTGTGTACTGGAGTTACAGTCGACGGCTTGGCGAGTGCCGTCTCGGAGGAGACGATACTTCGCCTTTGTCACTGCCGGTCTCAGGGCTACGGCAGCGAACTATGAAAAACTATGAAAAAAAAAAAATAAAAAATAAAACATTTTTTAATTTTAAGAACCCCAAATATGCAAAACATTTAAAAATCCAGATGTTTTAATGAGTTGTTACTGCAGCCTCTCAGTCAGGCTGTGTGTAAACTCCGCCAGCCCAAATCGGAAGTGTTTAGGGAACATTCAGAGCTGGGTTAATGACTTTGCAGGCTTGCTTGTTTAGTGACGAGGTCACCAGTTGTAACTAATTAAATTTCCTCAATTCGCGTGTGGACCCTCAACTCAATTTACTCCCGTGAATCCGAGCGGTTTTTCTTGGGACGAGCAATAAATCTTTGGGCAGAAAATGTGCAGAAACGTGTGAGATAAAAACCAGCTGCTGCCTGCAGTCAAAACACCTTCCCTGGATCGCGCTTTCACACGCCCGGTAATCACACATTTAACATCACATCACATCACATCAAATTTATTTGTATAGCGCTTTTCACAATTGAATTGTCACAAAGCGCTTAACAGAGGGGAACCCAGGCCTAGACCCCCAAAAGCAAGCCTAAAGGCAACAGTGGCAAGAAAAACTCCCTTGTTTAAAAAACTCTCTGCTGTTGTGTGGAGTTTAGTTTCCTGTATTAAGTGTAAAACACCAGCGCACGTGTTTTATCTGAAAGGGGGCGGGGCCCAACATGAGCCTTTGGTTTCTTTGGCGCACTCTCTCACACACACACACACACACACTCTCTCACACACTCACTCTCACACACTCTCTCACACTCTCACACACTCTCACACACTCACACACTCTCACACACTCTCACACTCACTCTCACACACTCTCTCTCACACTCTCTCACACTCTCTCTCACACTCTCACACTCACACACTCTCACACTCACACTCTCACACTCTCTCACACTCTCTCACACTCACACACTCACACTCACACACTCTCACACTCTCACACTCACACTCTCTCACACTCTCTCACACTCTCACACACTCTCACACTCACACTCTCTCTCACACTCTCTCTCACACACTCTCTCACACTCTCACACACTCACACACTCTCACACACTCTCACTCTCACTCTCTCTCACACACTCTCTCACACTCTCTCTCACACACACTCTCACACACTCTCACACACTCTCTCACACACTCTCTCACACACTCTCTCACACACTCTCTCACACACTCTCTCACACACTCTCTCACACACTCTCTCACACACTCTCTCACACACACTCTCACACACACTCACACACACACACACACACACACTCACACACACAGATTCTACCACGACTGTCAACAACAAAACCAACCACAGAACACAAAAACAACAGCGTCTGGAAACATGGTTTACAAAAGGAGACGACATTGTGCAGTAAATCACCTCCAACGCACTGGCCTGCTTTCAAATACGATAATATCACCACCGCCACAAAGCCAAACATTAACATTTACATTCAAGCACAACAAATGCACTACGTTCCTTTGAAGAAAAAAACACATATGATGCAGAAAACCTGTTTTATGTGGAAAACACTGATCATCTAACCTAATAATCAGATCCATTATACAAGCAGCTCAAATCAACACATTTCCTTCGGGGATTCGGTCAAGCTGTGTTTCCACAATGTATTCTACACATGCAGGCGACACGTCGTGAATCCCAGCGAATGGAAACTTCTGGAAACTCACTTGAGCCGTCCTTCCTGCGCGAGGTTTTCCCAGCGCTCCTCCACGGCGCCGGTGACTTCCTGTAGGCTGGCCTTCGGGTTCTCCAGGAGGACCGTGGGCCGGGCGTCGAGCTGGAACAGGGCGCGGGCCGTCAGCGGCTGGCGCACGGCGGAGCTGCTCAGCAGGTCGTAGGCCACGGGCCGGCTCATCCTCTCCCTCACGGCGTTCGACCCCCTCTTCGGGCTCTCGGTCTCCGCCGGCCGGTCGGAGGGGCGATGGATCCTCACGGGCTCCAGATGTTCCCCGTGTCCCGGTCCCTGAAGGCCCGGCCCGCGCTCCAGCGATCAGCCGGAACCTCAGCGGCGCCACCGCCCAGGTCCTGACCCGGCCCGGACGCCGAGGCGAGGTCCGACAGCCCGGCGCAGCTCAGCAGAACATCGTCTCTCGCCACGGAGGAATCGGCCTCCGACCCGCACAGGCTGCGGTTCAGCAGCCAGTCGTCTGAGGAGGACGAGGAGCTGGTGTTGGCGGTCCGGTCCAGATCTGGCGTTCCGGCTCGAGGGTCTCTGTGACAGGAGGCCTGGCCATGCGTGATCAGGCTCTCTGGACCGGGCCCGGCCCACAAGCCCTCCAGAACAGAACCTGGAGGAGCCACATCGGTGGCAGGATCACAGCTGGTACCTGGAGGGGCAGGATCACAGCTGGCATCTGGAGGTGCAGGATCACAGCTGGCACCTGGAGGTGCAGGATCACAGCTGGTACCTGGAGGGGCAGGATCACAGCTGGTATGTGGAGGTGCAGGATCACAGCTGGCACCTGGAGGTGCAGGATCACAGCTGGTACCTGGAGGTGCAGGATCACAGCTGGTATCTGGAGGTGCAGGATCACAGCTGGTACCTGGAGGTTCAGGATCACAGCTGGCACCTGGAGGGGCAGGATCACAGCTGGTACCTGGAGGGGCAGGACCACAGCTGGTATCTGGAGGTGCAGGACCACAGCTGGTCTGGGGCCCATACAGCGATACCAGCATCGCCTCAACTGCTGACAGCACAGCTTCCTGAACACACGAACACAAACGGGCCATTCTCATTCTCAACAAAAACCGTAAAGAAACAAAGACACAAAATAAACAGCCAAAATAAGGGAAATGCAAACATGGCCGGTTAATAAGGCTGCACCCTGTCCACAGTATCCCTCCCTGTGAAGTTCTGTTCTTCATTAAACTGCCTGCTTCACGCACTAGATTGACATTTGCTGTCAACTGATTCAGAGTTGCTCGTCTGTTTTGCCTTTCATCTCAAACCCCATGCACGCACATCGCAGTCGAGGAGTGAGCACTTTCGAACACAGTTGCCCCTAGTTGCTGATGTCTCTCTCAGACTTCCATGCCAACTTCACCTTAGACACTGTTCCTCGTGAAACATCAGCAAGTTGAGCAGTCTTCATCACTGAAGCGCCTGCCAAACATGCCCCAACAACCACCCTCTTTCAAAGCCAGTGAGGTCTCTTCTGCTAGCCATGGTGGCCAGAACAATGGGCAACTGGGCCTGCCCAGCATTTTTATTCATGACCCTAAACATGATGGGATGTTAAACTGCTTAATTAACTCTCACCTGTGTGGAAGCACCTGCTTTCACTATACTTTGTATCCCTCAAGTGTTTCCTTTATTAGGAAATTACCTGGATAATTAGTCACATTTGCTTTCCAACAACAGTTTTGAGTCATTGTTCTTTGCACATTTGGCAGGTGCCCTTCTGCAGAGAGACTTTGGGAAAAGCCACTCTAAATAAGAGGCATCCGCTAAAGGCCTCATCTGAGCCGAACGTTAAAATTACAAACATATCTGCTGCTTCAGTAACTAAACCAGTGAGTTTACTCTGTGGAGCTTCAGTAACTAAACCAGTGAGTTTACTCTGTGGTGAAGCTTCAGTAACTAAACCAGTGAGTTTACTCTGTGGTGGAGCTTCAGTAACTAAACCAGTGAGTTTACTCTGTGGTGAAAGCTTCAGTAACCAGAGCAGTGAGTTTACTCTGTGGTGGAGCTTCAGTAACCAGAGCAGTGAGTTTACTCTGTGGTGGAGCTTCAGTAACCAGAGCAGTGAGTTTACTCTGTGGTGGAGCATCACTTGGGTTTTGTCAGGCGTGAGGTTCACGTCCACGGCGCGCGGGGGGACAGTGATCGACATCATCAGCATGGGACAGCGGCTGTGGGAGGAGTCTCTGCCAGCCTGCGAATTATACTGCTGTCTGACCACCTGAGAGAGAGAGAGAGAGAGAGAGGGGGAGGGAGAGAGAGAGACTGCGAATTATACTGCTGTCTGACCACCTGAGAGAGAGAGAGAGAGACTGCGAATTATACTGCTGTCTGACCACCTGAGAGAGAGAGAGACTGCGAATTATACTGCTGTCTGACCACCTGAGAGAGAGAGGGAGAGAGGGAGAGAGAGGGAGAGGGAGAGAGGGAGAGAGGGAGAGAGGGAGAGAGAGAGGGAGAGAGAGAGAGAGAGAGAGAGGGGGAGAGAGAGAGAATGAGAGAGAGAGAGAGAGAGAGAGAGAGAGTATGAGAGAGAAATGGGGAGAATGACGCAATGTTATTATATGCAGTTGCCAATAAAGCATGAATGAGTTTTTAATTGAACTGAGAGCGAGTGTCCCGTCAAAAAGACCAGGAGTCGTCGTGGGAACAGCAAAGCAGAGCTGAATACCAGGTTATGGTCTGTTACATTAAAGTGACATTAGAAAGAGAGAGTGAGTGACCCTCTCTCTCTCTCTCTCTCTCTCTCTCTCTCTCTCTCTCTCTCTCTCTCTCTCTCTCTCTCTCTCTCTCTCTCTCTCTCTCTCTCTCTCTCTCTCTCTCTCTCTCTCTCTCTCAGCGTGTGTGTCCTGAATGCACCGTGCACGTGCAGGTTGATGCATGCGCCATGCGCCATGCGGCAGAGATGCAGAACATGCGCTCTCCCATACCTTGAGAAGATCTTTGTCCCGAACAGGTCGGTCATTCACAAAAATAAAAGTTCTGTCAGGGTTACTGGAGCTCGTTAGGGCGAAATCAGAGCCTGGTTTGGGAAAGTATCCGTCAATTGTAATCTGCAAACAAAATAAATAATAATACAGTCAGCAATATTGTTGAATATTACAGTCCTAGATCCAAAGTACTTTGTGCAAAAGATATTCATTGATTTCAGTGTGCAAAAGTGCATACATAAATAACCACACTCAAAAACAATAACAATAAATAAATAATAAATAATTTGTTTGTGCCAAAACCTGGATTGTGCCACGTTCTGTACCCACGAAACGTCACTGCACATAATCATCCACGTGGTGCTTCTCAAAACAAATAAATCACACACGCTCTCCTTTTGGTGACCATTTTAGCAAGTAATTAAGTTCTCCAAGCACAATCACAGGAGGTCGTTAGGAGGTCATCGTCTCCTAACGATGCTGTTAAACTCTGCTATGAAAACCCTTTCTGTCGCACCAAGCTGTAAACACCACCCAGTTTACAAATTACTGCGTGAACCCCCGTGGCCTACAGCGACAACAATGTTAAATTAACAAGCGTGGCAGTTAGCGGGCGAGAGGGCTTTTTTAATTGGGAGTTTTTAATGAACTGGAATTACTGGTATTGTAACGTTTACAATGGCCATCTGCAATGACGCACACTTCACCATTACAACACTGTCAATGAGCGCACACAGGTGATCTGGTCCCTGAAAGAGCGCCATTATTCAGAGCCAGCCCGGCCTCGAACCCTGCTCCGACCGCAGGGACACTCTGGACCTCCAGAACGGGACACAAGCTCGCAGGGCCCAATGAGGCGAAAGGATGGTTCCTCAGTGTGTGACACCAACTGTCAAACATACAGTTTTTGGTAACCTAATTATTATTATTTTTGGCAGTTTACCGCTTACCTTTGGACCATTTCAGGTTATTCACTGGACTTGAACTGCTTACATTTCAGCAAAAACTGAAAAATGGGGGTGTTCTAAAACTTTTGACCGGTAGTGTATATATATACATATATATATACACATGTACAGTACCAGTCAAAAGTTTGGACACACCTTACATCTGGATTACGGCTAACCGGGCACTCCTTCATTCTTCAGCAAGATAATGACCCGAAACACACCTTGAAGTTGTGCAAGAACTATCTGGTGAAGGAGGAACGTGAAGGACAACTCAAACTAAAGACCTGGCCTGCCCAGTGTCCAGACCTCAATCCCATAGAACTTGTATGGGACAAACTGGAAAGGAAGAGGCAAAGCAAAGTAACCCACAAGTTTCTCTGGGAATTGCTGCAGGATAGCTGGGAAAACATGTCGGGTGATTTCCTGCTAAAACTATTTTGAGGAATCCAAGATTACATTTTCAAATCAATTTTCTTGAACATTGATTTGATGTTCCTTTTGTTTATTGTTACATGCGTTTTTTGTAATTTGCAAGTGTTTACAGAAACGTATACGGTGTAAAACATTGTCAATGATAAGATAAACCTAGTTTCCAGCACGTGTGTCCAAACTTTTGACTGGTACTGTATATACTTTTATTTTATTTGAATAACTTGCATAAGAATACATAAGGACAGGCCACTCGGCCCATCTAGGCTCATCATCTGGGCTACAGTCCAGAGAGCATCCAGCACTGAGTCCAGCCTGGTCCTGAACACCCCGTGTCTCTGGCCTGCTGTCCACACACACACACACACACACACACACACACACACACACACACACACACACACACACACACACACACACCCCACACCCCCACACACACACACACACACACCCCACACACACACACACACACCCCCACACCCACACACCCCACACACACACACACACACACACACACACACACACACCCACACACCCACACATACATACACATCCACTCACACACATACACTCACACTTTCTTCTTTTGAAGAAAATGATCCAGAAATGTAATTGTTCTATTTCACAACATCATTAAAGTTCAAGTTGAAAGCTCCAAGTTGTAATGGAGTACGTGAGCAGTAGGGTTCATTAAGGCTAATTTTATAAATGCTGAAGTCCAGAGAGAGGGGGCGTTACAACGTGAAGCGTGGTGGCAGAAGCTTTGATGGATCAGGATCTGGACATTAAGTCAATCGATGAGTCGACCCTCTCTTCCACCCTGTACCACAGCACTGTGAAGCAGAATGCACCTGGTGTGAGCTCTACAGGCAAGAACGCCAGAGTTTAAACAACTCTGTCAGGGAGAGCGCTCCAGAATTCATTCTAGGCAATGTGAGAGACTTATCAACACTTACAGGACATGTTTAGTTTAAGTAATTGCTACTAAAAGAGCTTTTACCAGCTACCGAAGTTAGGGCTGCACCTACGTTTCCCCCCAGGGGTATTCCATGTCTGACTGTGTTGAGTAGATAATAGAAAAGTTGTAACTTTTTGTGTTATTTATGAAATCACATCACCTTTAATCTGTATTAGGACTCATGTGATGGTCCAAATTAGCAGGGAGTGCAGTTTCCTACTGGACTCCATTCACTGGACATGACATACACTTCCATATACAGTCATTAATGTCTCATTAATATTATTGATTGATCTTACCATGTATTAATGCACATCTTGTAAGTCTTTCTGGATAAGAGTGTCTGCTAAATGCTTAAAATGTCAAATGTTTTTTTCAGATTTCATGAATAAATGAATAAATCAGATAAAACTTGGAGGCTGGAACAGTACAGGCAGGTAGCTTCGTGAGCGGCCAATCAGAGAGCAGCTCTGGTGCAGCATCATCATTCAGGGCAAAACGGAAAGGAAATAAACAATTTTTCAAGGATGGCTGAATATTATTTTAACCTAATTTCACAATTATAATATTCTGGAAATATAGGAAATATTTAACCCTGCATTTTCCCCTATACTGGCATGGCAGCTGTGCCTGCAAGAAACTAGTTCTCATTAAATGTTGTGATAACAGGATTAAAACCATGACAGAATCCTGAATTGAGTTTACTACGCTCTGTGTGTCCGTCCCATTTCACCACAAACACACAACTATGCACATCAGAGAATGCAGAACTCAACACAGGGTTCTTGTGCCAATAATTACCCCCAAAACGCGACCAACTGTGACCTGTGCTGTGGGGTTTACACCCGCTCATCTGAGAGGATGGCCCCCTGCTGGCTGGGCACTGGTATTACAGCACACATGTTTGAGGCAGACGCTTCACTGTGCAGTGCAGTCGCCTGATTCGTCAGCATGCTGGCCAACAGGAAGCCAAGAATAAACACTGAAATACTGAACCCAGGAAATGACAGAAACAGCTCAAAGTAAACAAGCACAGAATCTCTGGTGAGCAGAAACTCTGGTGTGCAGTAACACTGGTGTGCAGTAACACTGGTGTGCAGTAACACTGGTGCGCAGTAACACAGGTGCGCAGTAACACAGGTGCGCAGTAACACTGGTGTGCAGTAACACTGGTGCGCAGTAACACTGGTGTGCAGTAACACTGGTGTGCAGTAACACTGGTGCACAGTAACACTGGTGCGCAGTAACACTGGTGCGCAGTAACACTGGTGCGCAGTAACACTGGTGTGCAGTAACACTGGATATTGTCTGGACCGTGAAGGGGCAGGGAACCGGAACCAGACTGTTACTCAGAGTGTGAAGCATGCGGTCCACCGGGCCGGGTCCAGAACCAGTTTCTATCAGCATGTGACCCCACCCCCTGAGAGAGACCACACGCCCTGAGAGAGACCGCACGCCCTGAGAGAGACCGCACGCACGCCCTGAGAGAGACCACACCCCCTGAGAGAGACCCCACGCCCTGAGAGAGACCGCACCCCCTGAGAGAGACCCCACGCCCTGAGAGAGACCCCACGCTGGCCCTGAGAGAGACCCCACGCCCTGAGAGAGACCGCACGCCCTGAGAGAGACCCCACACGCCTGAGAGAGACCCCACGCCCTGAGAGAGACCGCACGCCCTGAGAGAGACCCCACGCCCTGAGAGAGACCGCACGCTGGCCCTGAGAGAGACCCCACGCTGGCCCTGAGAGAGACCGCCCTGAGAGAGACCGCACCCCCTGAGAGAGACCCCACGCCCTGAGAGAGACCCCACGCCCTGAGAGAGACCGCACCCCCTGAGAGAGACCCCACGCCCTGAGAGAGACCCCACGCTGGCCCTGAGAGAGACCCCACGCCCTGAGAGAGACCGCACGCCCTGAGAGAGACCCCACGCCCTGAGAGAGACCCCACGCCCTGAGAGAGACCGCACGCCCTGAGAGAGACCCCACGCCCTGAGAGAGACCGCACGCTGGCCCTGAGAGAGACCCCACGCTGGCCCTGAGAGAGACCGCCCTGAGAGACCGCACGCCACGCTCCCCCTGAGAGACCGCCTGAGAGAGAGACCGCTACCCTGAGAGAGACCGCCCTGAGAGAGACCGCACGCCGCCCTGAGAGAGACCGCCTGAGAGAGACCGCTACCCTGAGAGAGACCGCACGCTCGCCCTGAGAGAGACCGCTAGCCCTGAGAGAGACCGCCCTGAGAGAGACCGCACGCTCGCCCTGAGAGAGACCGCCCTGAGAGAGACCGCACGCTCGCCCTGAGAGAGACCGCCCTGAGAGAGACCGCTACCCTGAGAGAGACCGCCTGAGAGAGACCGCTACCCTGAGAGAGACCGCACGCCGCCCTGAGAGACCGCCCTGAGAGAGACCGCACGCGCCTGAGAGAGACCGCCCTGAGAGAGACTGAGAGAGCGCTAGCCCTGAGAGAGACCGCCCTGAGAGAGACCGCTAGCCCTGAGAGAGACCGCTAGCCCTGAGAGAGACCGCCCTGAGAGAGACCGCTAGCCCTGAGAGAGACCGCCCTGAGAGAGACCGCTAGCCCTGAGAGAGACCGCGCTAGCCCTGAGAGAGACCGCCCTGAGAGAGACCGCACGCTCGCCCTGAGAGAGACCGCTAGCCCTGAGAGAGACCGCCCTGAGAGAGACCGCTAGCCCTGAGAGAGACCCCACGCTCGCCCTGAGAGAGACCCCACGCTCGCCCTGAGAGACCGCCCTGAGAGAGACCCCACGCTGGCCCCACCAGTGATGTCGTGATTTACAGGCTATAAGCCAAAAGCGCTGAGTGGGGCTTTATTGCCCCGCTCCAGAATGTGGCCTTTCACTGACCTGCGGTTGCTCCTGGCGATGGTGCAGGGGGAGCAGGTTAGCCACGCAGGACGTCCCGAGGGCTGCCAGCAGCGCCGTCCTGTGATCGGACACCCGGGCCTTCTGCCAGACCACGGCCTGGAACAACACGCAACACAGCTCAACGCTCGTCTGCTCCGATCCCAAAATAACACCTGTTAAATAAGAGGCACCTGCAGGACCACGAGCCCGCCAGCACACACCCTGCACCCTGCACACACCCTGCACCCTGCACACACCCCCCACCCAGCACACACCCTGCACCCAGCACACACCCCCACCCAGCACACACCCTGCACCCAGCACACACCCTGCACCCAGCACACACCCTGCACCCAGCACACACCCTGCACCCAGCACACACCCTGCACCCAGCACACACCCTGCACCCAGCACACACCCTGCACCCAGCACACACCCTGCACCCAGCACACACCCTGCACACACCCTGCACCCAGCACACACCCTGCACCCAGCACACACCCTGCACCCAGCACACACCCTGCACACACCCTGCACCCAGCACACACCCTGCACCCAGCACACACCCTGCACCCAGCACACACCCTGCACACACCCTGCACCCAGCACACACCCTGCACCCAGCACACACCCTGCACCCAGCACACACCCTGCACCCAGCACACCCTGCACCCAGCACACACCCTGCACACACCCTGCACCCAGCACACACCCTGCACCCAGCACACCCTGCACCCAGCACACACCCTGCACACACCCTGCACCCAGCACACACCCTGCACCCAGCACACACCCTGCACCCAGCAGAGCCCGCCAGCACACACCCTGCACCCAGCACACACCCTGCACCTGCACCCTGCCCAGCACCTGCACCCAGCACACACCCTGCACCCAGCACCCAGCAGAGCACACACCCTGCACCCAGCACACACCCTGCACCCAGCACACACCCTGCACCCAGCACCACCCTGCAGCACACCCTGCACCCAGCACAGCACACACCCTGCACCCTGCACCCAGCACACACCCTGCACCCAGCACACACCCTGCACCCCAGCACACACCCTGCACCCAGCACACACCCTGCACCCAGCACACACCCTGCACCCAGCAGAGCACACACCCTGCACCCGGCAGCACACACCCTGCACCCAGCACACACCCTGCACCCAGCACACACCCTGCACCCAGCAGAGCACACACCCAGCACAGCACACACCCTGCACCCACCCTGCACCCAGCAGAGCCCGCCAGCACACACCCTGCACCCCCACCCCCACCCCAAAAACACTCACTTTCACATCAACATCAGGCCTCAAACTGGGCACCAGCTCCAGAGTCCAAAACTACAGGAGTCACATGACCTGCTGGTCAGAACCGGTCGTGGGTCATGGTGGGCTGTTTCATCCAAAGCTACTTACAGTACTGAATACATACATCTTTCACTATATGTGGTCCCAGTAGGAATCAAACCTACAACCTAAGCGTTGTCAGCGCCATGCTCTACCTACTGAGCCACACAGACCCACGCTCTACCTACTGAGCCACACAGAACCACGCTCTACCTACTGAGCCACACAGAACCACACTCTACCTACTGAGCCACACAGAACCACGCTCTACCTACTGAGACACACAGAACCATGCTCTACCTACTGAGACACACAGAACCACGCTCTACCTACTGAGCCACACAGACCCACACTCTACCTACTGAGCCACACAGAACCACGCTCTACCTACTGAGCCACACAGAACCACACTCTACCTACTGAGCCACACAGAACCACGCTCTACCTACTGAGCCACACAGAACCACGCTCTACCTACTGAGACACACAGAACCACGCTCTACCTACTGAGACACACAGAACCACACTCTACCTACTGAGACACACAGAACCACGCTCTACCTACTGAGACACACAGAACCACACTCTACCTACTGAGACACACAGAACCACACTCTACCTACTGAGACACACAGAACCACGCTCTACCTACTGAGACACACAGAACCACGCTCTACCTACTGAGCCACACAGAACCACACTCTACCTACTGAGACACACAGAACCACGCTCTACCTACTGAGACACACAGAACCACGCTCTACCTACTGAGACACACAGAACCACGCTCTACCTACTGAGCCACACAGAACCACGCTCTACCTACTGAGACACACAGAACTACACTCTACCTACTGAGACACACAGAACCACGCTCTACCTACTGAGCCACACAGAACCACGCTCTACCTACTGAGACACACAGAACCACGCTCTACCTACTGAGATGCACAGAACCACCAAATGAAACAAATGGCACATTTTGCAAACACAAACATGGCATTCGGACAGAGTGATACTGTGATCATGTGTGGGGCTGTAAAAGGGTTTACTATTCTTCAACAACTATTATTTAATATTTAATATGTAATATGTTTTCATTAATTATATCTTGACAAACTTTGACAAAGAACAAAATGGCATGTGAATTTTCTGAAACCAGTCCTCCATTCTCCAGGTGCCAGTTCAGGTGAAGTCTGATATTCTACACGCCAGCGTCCTCCGGTACCTGCAGATGTGGATATACATTTTAGCACCTAAGTGTGCGTCTGTCATTGGTGTTTCCACAAGCACATACATACGCAGGGTGTTGATGTCCTGAGGTATGCCCCTCATAGCACACGCGTCTGTACTGAAATACTCACTCTGCTCCCTGTAAGGGATCTGTGTAGTAAACAGCTTCTGGAGAAGCTATGAAAGGGGATCCAGTCTGAAGTGCAAAGCTCGCGATACGGGATACGGCCACAAGTGCTGATGGCACGAAACGCTCGGGGGTGTTACCCCAACCATCTCCAAATAAATTCAATTAAAAGGACGTGCAACTCACCAACCCCCCTCCCCAACCCCCCCACTATCCCCTCCCCAACCCCCCTGCCCAACCCCCCCCCCCAAATGTAATTCAAATGAGCTTGTTTCTACGGTCACTGCCCTGCAATGTTCCCGAAACGACAAAACTCAGGAACCAGATGTTCATATTTGGCTGTGAGGAGGAGGGGGGCAGAATGCCATGTGAGGGGGTGAGTTCTCCTTCCAGAACGCAGCCTGTGCACACTTCCCACACAAACACACTCCCCACACAAACACACTCCCCACACAAACACACAAATACACTTCCCACACAAACACACAAACACACTTCCCACACAAACACACTCCCCACACAAACACACTCCACACAAACACACTCCCCACACAAACACACAGTGTGACATCCATGTGAACGCACCCTCAAATCAACCAGCGCAAATTCACTCTCAAATCAACCAGCGCAAATTCACCCTCAAATTAACCAGCGCAAATTCACCCTCAAATCAACCAGCGCAAATTCACTCTCAAATCAACCAGCGCAAATTCACTCTCAAATCAACCAGCGCAAATTCACTCTCAAATCAACCAGCGCAAATTCACTCTCAAATCAACCAGCGCAAATTCACTCTCAAATCAACCAGCGCAAATTCACCCTCAAATCAACCAGCGCAAATTCACTCTCAAATCAACCATCAAATTCACTCTCAAATCAAGCAGCGCAAATTCATCAAATCAACCAGCGCAAATTCACTCTCAAATCAACCAGCGCAAATTCACTCTCAAATCAACCAGCGCAAATTCACTCTCAAATCAACCTGCACAAATTCACCCTCAAATTAACCTGCGCAAATTCACCCTCAAATTAACCAGCGCAAATTCACCCTCAAATTAACCAGCGCAAATTCACCCTCAAATCAACCAGCGCAAATTCACTCTCAAATCAACCAGCGCAAATTCACTCTCAAATCAACCGGTGCAAATTCACCCTCAAATTAACCAGCGCAAATTCACCCTCAAATTAACCAGCGCAAATTCACTCTCAAATTAACCAGCGCAAATTCACCCTCAAATCAACCAGCGCAAATTCACTCTCAAATCAACCAGCGCAAATTCACTCTCAAATCAACCAGCGCAAATTCACCCTCAAATTAACCAGCGCAAATTCACCCTCAAATCAACCAGCGCAAATTCACTCTCAAATCAACCAGCGCAAATTCACCCTCAAATCAACCAGCGCAAATTCACTCTCAAATCCAGCGCAAATTCACTCTCAAATCAACCAGCGCAAATTCACTCTCAAATCAACCAGCGCAAATTCACTCTCAAATCAACCTGCACAAATTCACCCTCAAATTAATGCGCAAATTCACCCTCAAATTAACAGCGCAAATTCACCCTCAAATTAACCAGCGCA
Source organism: Aldrovandia affinis (assembly GCA_029706075.1). Classification (NCBI taxonomy): domain Eukaryota; kingdom Metazoa; phylum Chordata; class Actinopteri; order Notacanthiformes; family Halosauridae; genus Aldrovandia; species Aldrovandia affinis. The sequence goes on from JAINUG010000463.1 coordinate 258,964, forward strand.
AATTCACCCTCAAATCAACCAGCGCAAATTCACTCTCAAATCAACCAGCGCAAATTCACTCTCAAATCAACCTGCACAAATTCACCCTCAAATTAACCTCAAATCAACCAGCGCAAATTTCTCTCAAATCCTGCAAATTCACCCTCAAATTAACCAGCGCAAATTCACCCTCAAATTAACCAGCGCAAATTCACCCTCAAATTAACCAGCGCAAATTCACCCTCAAATTAACCAGCGCAAATTCACCCTCAAATTAACCAGTGCTCGGACAGAACCCATTGGGGAAGGTGAACCACGCGAGCCCCATGAAATCTGGACTGGGTTTGAAGGCGTTTATTTCGTTGCTGCCCTGGTTTGTTAAGGCAGGGCGGGCAGGCCCTAACCCATCGGAGAGAGCAGTGGAACTGATGTCTCCACTCCTGCACCTCTTTAAAACAAAACCTGAGGCATGATCAATGATCAATGGTGGAAAAATATTTCTCATTTTCTCAATTTCAACATTTTCTCTTTGAGCGTCCAGACTGACGAATGGAGGGGCGAGCATTCAAACTATTTCTGGGAAAATAAGATGCTGATGTTTTACATTCTTTTATAAAATTCTCCTGTACCCTCTGACCTCATGTAAAGACACACAATTCAGACACAACTTCACACAGCCACACAATAAAGCCCCAAACGTTGGTTATTTTGCATTTCTTCCTCATCTTCTGCTTCTTCCACTTCTCCTTAATTTTCCTGCCGATTACATCAGAATAATGGCCCAAATTACTAACTCTCCCCATTGGTCAACATCTACTTCAACCAATAGCACCATCTGTTCAGAGTTCCCGACTGCAGGCCACACAGCAGGTGACCTCATTATTTTAGACACATAAGGACGTGCCCATGTGATGCCATTTCAGCCAATAGAACATGTTAAAATAACTGACATTGCTTTTCTGTGGGAAGTGGCTCGCTCAGCATCTAACACTCTCCATTAATACGATCACTTGCAGAGATGCATCTTTCCTCTGTCATCACGTTGTTTCACGGCCCCGATAGGTGGTGTGACTCTGAGGTAGGCCGTAAACCCCTGGACTACATTCACACTCTTTAACCAAGAACACCTCGAGGGAGCCAAGCCAGAGAGACACATCTGTCCTGTTTCACTCAGCTGGGTCCCTGGCTATACAGCTACACAGCATTTCATTAACACAGCGGCTAGTTAGCTTGCTAGCCAACGGCAGTTCACATTCTACTGAAGTGTAGTTAGATAGCCAATAACCTGAGCAGCAGGGTTTCCTAACTGCCTGGTTTTCTACCTAGCTAGCGAGCTTTCCAGTTATATTATACTGTTAACGTGAGCTAGCCATCTACTGATCACGGTTTTCCGTCTCGGAGCAGGAAAGTGTCTCGATCCGGAGGACAGGCGGCGGACTCGTGGGGGAGGGTGAATAGAGATAAATAGGGGTATAATTGGCAACCAAATTGGGAGGAAAAAATGGAACATTTTGAAACGATAATAAAACATTTTAAAAGCCCAGTTACTTACACATAAAAACCATGAACTCTATAAAAACAATTCCTACAATTGAGTCTGTGTACCAGATTACTGATATCAAAATGATGCTAGTTTTACAGATGTATGGAGAGTATGTATGGCCTTGTATACGTGAGTAACTTGGGGTTTTTATGAAGTGGAAAACGTTTTTGTTCACACTAATTGTACTGGTTAATCATGGAATATTTTATGGTGGACGAGGACACCTTGTGGTGAAAAGTATTACTGCATGTCAAAGGGAACTGGAGCAAATGAGCTCCATTATATCAGAAGGGAAAAAGTGACACAAAAAATGCTAAAAGCATCATGAAAATAGTAGTTTGTTATTTAATATCATTATCACAGCAGCATAACTTGTGCCCAAACAAAATTGAAAATGCAATTATCCAGATTACATTTCCAATTCCTAGTTTGAGCACACATCACATATGACCAATTGCAAATTAAAATGCAACGATTCATTTTTCATATTTTTCACTGAGGTCATAGTACAACTCTGCCACAACGAAAACTTTAACCTGATATATATTTTCTTATTGTGGGCTTAATGATGTCCCAATACTAAAATTAAAATGCTTTATTCAGCTTGACAATGCTTTGTCTTCTGAGTACTATGCTGCCATTACTCAAAAGCAAAATGTCAATGAGGTCACAAAAATTATTCCATCTATTAAAAAAAGGCTTTAAATATGAACATGCTTATATGTGACTGGCTGACTATAGATAGAAAGGACATTAAATATTAGAGGACATTTAATACTAGGAGTCTTAGGAGACGTGTTTTGATCTTGAGGAAGTCCTGGCTGCTCAGGGTCACAGAGGGCATGGCCCTGAGGGGCGGAGCTGGTGAAGAACAGACCACTGACTGTCCAATGAAAAAGCAACACTGACTGTCCAATGAAACGCAACACTGACTGTCCAATGAAACGCAACACGAGCGCATTGGGGTTATTAACTAGTGACCGAAGCACAGCTGGGTACAATAGACCAGGTCTGAATCAAGCGTGAGAAAACAGCCATTCCCATCTACACATCTCAAACAGAATTAGCAGGAAGCAGACCACAGTGTGTAGACCAGAGGAGGACTGGTGGAGGCAGACCACAGTGTGTAGACCAGCGGTGGACTGGTGGAAGCAGACCACAGTGTGTGCTGTACCTTGTTGTGAGTGCAGGTGACCCTCAGCTCTGGTTTAATAATTGCGTAGGCCATCAGCACATCCTGCACCTTCTTCAGCTCCTCCTTGCACTTTCTGGCGTTGGAATAGAACTGTCTCCTCACGGGGAGGTTCTTGAACAGCTTCAGCGCACAAACCGTCGTACCTGAAGAAAAATCTCAACTTTATAAAAGAATAATTCAAAAAACAACAACACAGAAAGCCAGTGATGACACCACATTTACAGAATCTATTTACCGAGTTCAGCTGCTGACAGATACATAAGAACATAAGAATACATAATGAGGAGAACGGGCCGTTCAGCCCATCTAGGCTCGTCATGTCCTAATCTAAAGAGTATCTAGTGCTACATCTAGCCTGGACTTGAATAGCCTGTTTCTGCCTCTACTACCCGACCTGGCAAAGCTGTTCCAGGCATTGACAACTCTCTGTGTAAAGAAAAACCTCCTAATATCTGTGCGGAATTTGCCTTTAACTAATTTCCACCTGTGGCCTCTTGTTCTGCTGACCCCACTTATCTTTAAAAATCTTTGGTATGTCACTTTGTTAATCCCTTTTAGGAATTTAAAAACCTCAATCTAATCCCCCCATACAAAACGGAAGGGTTCACCGAGTGAGATCCAAAACACTGACAAGATCATCTTCTTGTCTTAAAACAGAGACCCACCTTGGCCAAGGTGAGAGGGCTTCTGGGAGATGACCTTTCCGGTGAGGTCAAGCGTGTACCGAGTGCTGATGTCATCGCCCGCAGTCTTTGTGGTGATAACGACCTGGTGAGAAATGGCAAAGGCAGGGATATCACCAAATATATTTCTTGTTAAGAAAACGTTTATTCTTCTCCCAATTTGGAACGTCCAGTTGTATTTGTAGACAGACTGCAAGATGAGGACAATCCCACTGACCGAGGCTCTCCCTCTCTGGGCCACGCTACGGCCGGTTGTGTGGCTGCTGGCCACTGGAATGGTCAGCACTCAATAACAGAGCGTGGGGCTCATTCACACACTGGAGCCCAGTGTCTTGGCTGGGTGAGCCACTCCGAAGCCCAAAAGGGCTGAGTAATTTTTTGAGTCATGAAAGAGGAATGTAAGTGCTGTTGCGTGACTTGGTTCTTTTACGCAGACATTCACACGCAGTCACATAAAGGCCTCAGCACCCCCCTCACCTCTGCCACGGCACAGAGGGACCCCAGCGCTTCCCCGCGGAAGCCGTAGGTCTCCAAGCGCTCAAGGTCCTGGTGGCTCGAGATCTTGGAGGTGTAGTGCCTCATCGCCATCACCGCGGTGTCTCTGGCATGGATCCCCGAGCCGTTGTCCCGCACCTCGATACGGTCCAGCCCATAATTCTCCTGAAGCACACACGATGTACACAGCAGCCCAAGCCCAGGTTATCTCCTCATATATTCACAACTGTTCGTATATTCTTGTTTTCTGTGCAGTATGTGGCAAGACTGCATTCACGATTTAATTGACAATGGCTTCTTGTATAAAAGTATTTGGGTACATTTAAGATAAGACAACTAAACTGTTCCCCCCTTACCCAAATGTTACAATCAAGACATGGATTTATACAAACAAGTTTACCCTCTACCTTGCTTTGCATAAACGTTATCAAATCAAGACACGCATCAGTCAAATCGGCTGTAATATGAGTTCATTTAGATAAATCCATTAAGAATAGAAACATCACTTAATCAACAATGAGGGAATGTTTGGATGGGGAAAATGTCGAAGGCAGAGAGACAGAGAAAGGGATTTACCTTTGATAATGCGGGTAAACGACTGAATAGAGAAGTAAATTACCAGTTTGACGTCCACGCTTGAGGCTCCGGCGTCTAAAGAGTTCTCCAGCAGCTCCTTGACAACATTCACCACCGACGTGATAACCTGAGAACTGGAGAGTATCCGGATCGTATCCGCAGAAAGGGCTTTCATTTCTGCCCGCCTCGGCCACCTGCAACATTAAACATTACCTAAATCTATATAAAATAGCTCGCTTGAGTCCATCTTTGGTCATGAAGCCAGTATACAGGTAGGCGACAGACTACGCCACAGACTACGTCACAGACTACGTCACAGACTACGTCACAGACTACGTCACTCATGCTGATATACCGTCAAGTTGCGGTGTTGTCTTCTCAGGTCTCACTTAAAACGATTTTTTTATTAAATAAAGTACCCCAGGAATTTTGACGAAACCCACGGTGAAAAAAAGGTATTTTGCTTTGCATATATTACATTTGAGACCGTGACCGCTGGCTACAAGTACTCAAACCACTTTACCCAAATACCGCTCAATTACAGAGCAATCAAATGGCCATAAATTGCTTAATACTGGAGATATTCTAGTTGATTTTGGCATCTTTTTGAAGGGGGTATTCAAGTCTATCCAATATAGCACTTAAGTATACTTAAACAACATTACTTTTTTGTTACGTACAATATAAGAAATTCTCAAAATGATCCATGCAAAACAACTAAGTTACAATTTGTCTTGTCAGACACATGGCACAAACACTCGTCTTCTGCTATTGTGTTCCCTGAACTAAACTTGAATAAATAGCTAGCTATTACTACACGGATTGCACACATATTTTTACCAACTGAATTACAATTCAATAAGCAATTGCAGTTTGACAAACTCGTCACATAACCCGTTAAATGAAATTTCCCTCAACTTCATCCCAAGATGAATCGTAAGTCTAAAAAGGGCGACTCACTTTCATTAACTGCAGTTATGTGTGTTGCTGCTTCGCACTGGCGCGAATATTCTGTGATCCTTCAAACTGCGGGACCAGCCACGCTGACATTTCACCTCTTACGTCCCACCAAACGGCGGATGTGATGTTCAGTGTGCGCCTTAGATTCCGTCTGGCAATTGGCTAAAATAAACGTCAATCACTCGACGACGCCTCTCCACTTCCGGGGAGCGTAAATACTTCGCGATGCGAGAGGAAGCGAGCTAGGCTAACTAGCAGGAACTAACGTCGAAAAAGGGCTGTTCGGCCTTCTTTCTTCGCAGGAGTACGGCTAGCTTCGCTTTTTAAAACGCATACTTACTCAAGGATCGCCTGTAAGTATGTGTGTGAGGAATTCTGCATGACATTGATTTTCATAAACAGTTGTAAAGTGCGTTTTTGCAGATGACCTAGATATTTCTGTATCAGACAGAACCTCAATTCAACTGGTGTTGCTCGCTTCAGTCTTGAAGCTAGCAACGAGCTAACTAGCTATGTAACGTTTTCTAAAATACGATTACATTAAAGCTTGTAACGAGGTTTTGTTGACCATATTTCCGTGTAATATGCAATAATTAGCATATCAAATCAAAAGGGACGTATTTAAAACTTAGGGGAAATACAGATCGCCAGCTAGCAAGTTAGCGAGCTAACGCTGGCTAATAAGGTAATTCTCAGAGGCTATGTTCCTAAACAAATCTTATTTCCACGTTTTCTGTACGCGGTTAATCCGTCTAGCAGAATATTACTGATAATCACCCAATCTGTTCATAGACGTGTAACGTAATGGTACGCTGAAACGTGCGAACGTAACGTTGGTACCTTTCTTTGCTAACGCTGGCTGAATCAGATTTTATTTTTCTGGTTTTACGTGTTAACGTCTATCTGGCTGGCGTATTGATTTTGCCCAGAAGGCTAACGATAGCTTGTCAGTGGGGCAAGCTTGGGGCGGGTTGAGCTGCGATTGTCAGCGAACACATTTGAACCCTTGGAATGGACGCACTGCGCACCTTGACCTGCTGTTTACGAGCGCCACGAAAAACACAACGCAGTGTGTCAAAGCTCGACACCTTTACGCGTCAGATAAGATTACACACCGATGCAAACGAATCCGACAATAACTGATTTGAGTGTTCACTAATTGAGTGTTCCACATACTACATAAATTGCCGGTTAATTCGCCTATTTCGTTTTTTTTTTTTACCATAGTGTCACAAATTTGGCTAAATAGCTGGATACTTTAGTCTGATTTGCACGTCCTTCATGTTTACGAAATGCATTGTTCTCTCTCCAATTTTGCAAGTCGATGCAATTCTGTATAAAAAGCGAGTCCGAACACGTGGGTTCCACCGTGCAACCTCCTAGTCTTGCTCTCCTAAACGGCCAGAAATCCTTTAATCAGATAAAAAAATGTTGCCTGCAGGCAGTTTCCCCCCGTTATCGAGTCCTGGAGAAACACAAGAATATGATGCAATATTGAACTTTGGATAGTTGGCCCATGAGCTCAAACCCGTGGACAGTGCTGGCCTTCGTGTTTTGTCTTCGCTGAAAATGTGACGTGAGCTGCGATCAGCTTGCGCCCCCGACCCCTGTGTTTGCAGGTCAGGACGTTGAGTTACCTGTAATCAACGGCTCAAGTTGTGCGAATAATGATGCTATTGTGTTCCGGCGATTTTGTAATGTCTAACGTGCATGTGAAAAATAAAATACAGAATGTCAGTAATGGTGATTGGCAAAAACCGTAAGCGGAGTGGAGTTGACGCAGTGCTTGTTTCCTGTCGCGTGCCTCCTCGTGCAGATCAGAATGAACGTCGGCGTGGCGCACAGCGAGGTGAACCCCAACACGCGCGTGATGAACAGCAGGGGCATCTGGCTCACCTACGCGCTGGGCGTCGGGATGTTGCACATAGTTCTGCTGAGTATCCCATTCTTCAGCGTGCAGGTTGTCTGGACCCTAACTAATGTCATTCATAATTTGGTAAGTATTGTGAGGGGAGGCCACTGTCCCCTATGGCTGTATGGGACCGTCTCTTTACTCTATGTGTGTGTCCTTGGTCACGGTTCTGTGTGGTTCAGTAGGTAGAGCGTGGTTCTGTGTGGCTCAGTAGGTAGAGCGTGGTTCTGTGTGGTTCAGTAGGTAGAGCGTGGTTCTGTGTGGCTCAGTAGGTAGAGCGTGGTTCTGTGTGTCTCAGTAGGTAGAGCATGGTTCTGTGTGTCTCAGTAGGTAGAGCGTGGTTCTGTGTGGCTCAGTAGGTAGAGTGTGGTTCTGTGTGGCTCAGTAGGTAGAGCATGGTTCTGTGTGGCTCAGTAGGTAGAGTGTGGTTCTGTGTGGCTCAGTAGGTAGAGCATGGTTCTGTGTGTCTCAGTAGGTAGAGCGTGGTTCTGTGTGGCTCAGTAGGTAGAGTGTGGTTCTGTGTGTCTGTCGGTAGAGCGTGGTTCTGTGTGTCTCAGTAGGTAGAGTGTGGTTCTGTGTGTGTCTCAGTAGGTAGAGCGTGGTTCTGTGTGGCTCAGTAGGTAGAGCGTGGTTCTGTGTGTCTCAGTAGGTAGAGCGTGGTTCTGTGTGGCTCAGTAGGTAGAGCGTGGTTTTGTGTGGCTCAGTAGGTAGAGCGTGGTTCTGTGTGGTGTAGGTAGAGCGTGGTTCAGTAGGTAGAGCGTGGTTCTGTGTGGCTCAGTAGGTAGAGCGTGGTTCTGTGTGGCTCAGTAGGTAGAGCGTGGTTCTGTGTGGCTCAGTAGGTAGAGCGTGGTTCAGTAGGTAGAGCGTGGTTCTGTGTGTCTCTGTTGGTAGAGTGTGGTTCTGTTTGGCTCAGTAGGTAGAGCCTGGTTCTAGAGCCTGGTTCGTGGTTCTGTGTGGCTCAGTAGGTAGAGCGTGGTTCTGGTTCTGTGTGGCTGTGTGTCTCAGTAGGTAGAGCGTGGTTCTGTGTGGCTCAGTAGGTAGAGCGTGGTTCTGTGTGGCTCAATAGGTAGAGTGTGGTTCTGTGTGGTTCAATAGGTAGAGCATGGTTCTATGTGTCTCAGTAGGTAGAGTGTGGTTCTGTGTGTCTCAGTAGGTAGCGCATGGCATTGACAATGCTTAGGTTGTGGGTTCAATTCCCATTGGGACCACATATACTGAAAAATGTATGCCTTCATTACTATAAGTCGCTTTGGATAAAAGTGTCTGCTAAATGGCACATATTATATTATTAAGACTGCATTCAGGATTTAATTGACAATGGCTTCTTGTATAAAAGTATTTGGGTATATTTAAGATAAGACACAACTAAACTGTTCCCCTCTTACCCAAATGTTACAATCAAGACCCAGATTTATTGAATGTTTAATGATGTTTTAATGCTGGGCCTGCACCCTCACTGGCCCTTCTGACTGGACACCCCTAATTTAGAGCATTTTAAAAGTGCAGTAACCCTGTATGTGTTTACAATCAAAAAATGCACATGATAAATTAAGCTTTATTATCTCAAACCAATCACATGTATGCTTAGGTAAATCAACTCTATCATAAATTGTCTTTGTAATACTTCTGACTAACTAAAGTATTCAGATAAAAACGTCTCGGTCCAGTTTAAGGGACTTCACTAAATGTGGTTACCTACGTCCAGTTGACAAATCGGGATTTAGACTTCATCCAGCAGTTAATTCACTGCTCTGTAGGTATTCTGTCTTTAAACAAACGGCTAAAGTCAGTCTCTAAAACTATGGTGTACAGTTTGTTTATTTCTGCACCACATTACCTCACAACTCCAGTGATTTTCAATCCAACTGGTTTAGCAGCAGGTCAGCTGGGACTGAAACAATGAATATTTCCCCAAAGCATTCGGGTGTCAAGCAGTTGAGCGGAAAAAATAAGGTCACTTGCATGACATCGTTTTCTCAACTGAAAGCATTCCTACAATTCCCATTCCAAAGATAAACTGAACAGGCTGCGTGACAATGGGGAGCCAATCCGGCTCTTTCCTGCCATTTTTCTTTTCCTCTGTCTTTGATCAACGGTTACAAAATTAGTATATTACCTTTTCCGTTTGAACCCTGTTAAATTTAGAATTGAGCTGTGTTGTCATTTGAATGCCTTATTGTCTAGGTTTCAACAGCTCCTGGTGAAGAAATAAGGCAAATTGGTTTTGTTTTTGGCACTAAAATGCATGTTAAAATGAACAATTTTCTGAGAAAAAGAGGTCCCCTTACTAAAAAAAATATCTAGACTTTATAACAGGTTTCAGGGGCATAATGATATTGTTGGAGGGAAAGAGTGCAACAATGAACACTAGATTGTCTTGCCTTTTAATGTTCATTAAATTTAACCAAGAACTAGTCCTCAATGTTGCCTGTAATTTCCCAAATTTGAATATTAAAAGACTACAAGATCTGCATCAACTTTGAAGTTCTACATCTCTACACTCCTTAAATATGTATCCCTGCCTTCTCATTTAATAAAAAATTACTAACCTTTTCCTTCCCAGTGTTACAGGTATGGTATGCAGCTGCCTACAATGATGTCTATCGCTGTATTACTGCACTGATCTCTTGCGCAAACTATGATTGTTCCTACCATGTATTAATGCACATCTTGTAAGTCGCTCTGGATAAGAGCGTCTGCTAAATGCTTAAAATGTAAATGTCAAACTTTTTTTTTTTTTTTTTTTTTTTTTTTTTTTGGCCCTCAATTTGCTGGTAATTGCCATCAAGGCCCTGTTGTGATTGGCTGCGTAATTGCCATCAAGGCCCTGTTGTGATTGGCTGCGTGTGTTGCTTGCAGGGCATGTATGTTTTCCTGCACGCAGTGAAGGGGACTCCCTTTGAGACGCCCGACCAGGGGAAGGCCAGACTCCTGACCCACTGGGAGCAGCTGGACTACGGCGTGCAGTTCACCTCCTCCAGGAAGTTCTTCACCATCTCGCCAATAATTCTGTAAGGCTGTACGCTCACAACGCATTAAAAACCCTGTTAGCACACTGCAGTAAGGCTGTACGCTCACAACACATTAAACACCCTGTTCGCACACTGCAGTAAGGCTGTACGCTCACAACACATTAAACACCCTGTTCGCACACTGCAGTAAGGCTGTACGCTCACAACACATTAAACACCACATTAGCACACCACATGCTAGATGTAGTACTAGATACTCTTTAGATTAGGACATGAGCCTAGATGGGCTGAACGGCCCGTTCTCCTCATTATGTATTCTTATGTTCTTATGTTCTTATTAGTGCAGGAGCGGGCTGTAATGTGCTTAAAGGAAAATGTAGATTATGATAATCCTTATTTTACTGTAATTAAGGATGTAACACTCTTACATAACCAAAGTTACAATTGTATGTATTATGATGAATGCAGTTTTTAAATAGTGTTTTTAAAAGTGGTTCTGTGTGGCTCAGTAGGTAGAGCATGGTTCTGTGTGGCTCAGTAGGTACAGCATGGTTCTGTGTGTCTCAGTAGGTAGATCGTGGTTCTGTGTGGCTCAGTAGGTAGAGCGTGGTTCTGTGTGGCTCAGTAGGTAGTGTGGTTCTGTGTGGCTCAGTAGGTAGAGCGTGGTTCTGTGTGGCTCAGTAGGTAGAGCGTGGTTCTGTGTGGCTCAGTAGGTAGAGCGTGGTTCTGTGTGGCTCAGTAGGTAGAGCGTGGTTCTGTGTGGCTCAGTAGGTACAGCGTGGTTCTATGTGGCTCAGTAGGTAGAGCGTGGTTCTGTGGCTCAGTAGGTACAGCGTGGTTCTGTGTCTGTAGGTAGAGCGTGGTTCTGTGTGGCTCAGTAGGTAGAGCGTGGTTCTGTGTGGCTCAGTAGGTACTGTGGTTCTGTGTGTCTCAGTAGGTAGAGCGTGGTTCTGTGTGGCTCAGTAGGTAGAGCGTGGTTCTGTGTGGCTCAGTAGGTAGAGCGTGGTTCTGTGTGGCTCAGTAGGTAGAGTGTGGTTCTGTGTGTCTCAGTAGGTAGAGCGTGGTTCTGTGTGGCTCAGTAGGTAGAGCGTGGTTCTGTGTGGCTCAGTAGGTAGAGCGTGGTTCTGTGTGTCTCAGTAGGTACAGCGTGGTTCTGTGTGTCTCAGTAGGTGTTGCTCATGGTTCTGTGTTGCTCAGTAGGTACAGCATGGTTCTGTGTTGCTCAGTAGGTAGAGCATGGTTCTGTGTGGCTCAGTAGGTAGAGCGTGGTTCTGTGTGGCTCAGTTGGTAGAGCGTGGTTCTGTGTGTCTTAGTAGGTAGAGCACAGCGTTGGTATCACTTAGATTGTGGGTTCAATTTCCACTGGGACCACATGTATGCATTCACTACTGTAAGTCGCTTTGGATAAAAGTGTCTGTTAAATGGCATATATATATATATATATATATCGGTCTTTAACCATTTCAAAATTAAGATAATTTTCAATGTTATTTGCATGGATGCTTTTACTTGCCTTGAATTTTAATTCGCTAACCTCTTCATTTCGTTTTCAGATACTTTCTTGCAAGCTTCTACACAAAGTATGACACAACGCACTTCGTGATCAACACCGCTTCCCTGCTCAGCGTGCTCATCCCCAAATTACCACAGCTCCACGGAGTTCGAATCTTTGGCATCAACAAATATTGAAGTGGGAGCCCCTGAAGGTGGGGTCCTGGGGGGGGGCCCTGGGGGGGCCAGTGCTCGGTGAAGCGCTCGCTCTGCGCACACGGTGAGATGAAACCTGCTGCTCTGCGCCCCAGTCCTGTTTCCTGAGCAGTTTTGTACATTGTGTAATTGTCAAGTTTCATTATTTGAATACACCTGGAGTAGCCAAGAGGACATTGAGAGAATGCTATGTGCATTACTAACTTAAATATTTAATGTGATTTTTTTGTTTTTGTTTTTTCCTCAAGAACCTGGCAGGCCCAGGTCTTGAACTTGAAACTTTTTTTTGTCATTTTTTCCACTTTTCAATTTGAGGTTTTCCTTCTGTACTCCGAGGAGTTCATGCATTGATGTCATTTACCGGGCGTTTAACAAAAAGCCAAAAAAGGTCAAATGTTTCCACTGATCATTTGTTTGGCCTATGATTCGATTAAGTGATACATTTATCATGGTCTAATGTGTAAACTTAACTCATCAGTACTGAAAACAACCATGTCGAAAGAAAAATACTTTGGTTTCTGAATCATTATTAATTGACTCATTACTACTAAATAGCATAAAGAGTTCTGTTAGTGTATATAGTTTTGCGTAAGATGTCTTGATTCTAAAACATAAACATTAAATGTTTTTGATTAACCTGGTTTAAGTGTGGTCTTTGTAGAAACCGGTCTTGTGTATTTACTGGAGTTTGTGGCTGTTTGTGTGCAGACCCTGTAGGCCTCTTTTAACCGTGCTGTAACTGGAGATTTGTGCCCTTCACGTTTTAATATTCCTATTCATGCATTTACTAAATATAATAATAAATGACTCTTCCACAGAACTTCAGTGCGAGTTTGAGACAGGGATATGGCTTCTGACTTGGTAAAGAAATGTCCAAATAAAACATTCAAATGGTGTCAGTTTGTACAGTTTTAATTAAAATTACACAAACCACAATGCAATATCTATTGCAGTTACTAAAATAAGCAGGCTTATTTAAACTTAATGTCATGTAAGAAAATATTGATACCAATTTGTTGAATGTGAAGTGTATAGGTAACTCAAGATAAAGGAAACACTAAACACAATTGTTCTAACCCTTGTTCCTGTCATTTTCCTGGCATGGATTAGGTCCACTTAAGCAAGGTAAACTAAAATACAAGTGATCACCTTCATCCTGTGGTGAAGCATTTCTCTCCTGATGGGAGTGGTCTCTTCCAGGATGACAATGCCCCCATCCACAGGGCACGAGTGCTCACTGAATGGTTTGATGAGCATGAAAATGATGTAAACCATATGCCATGGCCGTCCCAGTCACCAGATCTCACCCCAGTTGAACACTTATGGGAGATTCTGGAGTGGCGCCTGAGACAGCGTTTTCCACCACCATCAACAAAACACCAAATTATGGAATTTCTCATGGAAGAATGGTGTTGCATCCCTCTAATAGAGTTCCAGACACTTGTAGAATCTATGCCAAGGCGCACTGAAGCTGCTCATGGTGGTCCAACCTCCTAGCTCCTAGCCAACATAGTGTCCTATTAAGACACTATGTTGGCGTTTCTTTCGGCAATTACCTATATGTTGGAATGATAACTAAAACATAACACATCCCCCTCGTATCTACTCTTGTGGGCCTACAAACAACGTAAAATGTTACAATTAAAATCATCGAATTACCAGCAGGGTCATTGGAAGGCACGCAAAACCAAAATCAAACGTGAATTTAAAAATGAAAATTTTTAAGATTTGTGTCCTTCGATTAGTGTCCCATCCTGTTTCAGGTCCTCACACTCCTGTTTCAAAACTCCTCTGAAAACCTCAAAGTGATGATTGAGGTCCTTCTGAGTGTGGATTTTATACTTCGTGCCCAAAGCGCCGTCCACCGAGCCGGTCCCGTAGAACACCCTGCCGATCCTGGAGTGGACCAGAGCCATGGCACACATCACACAGGGCTCGCGGGTCACGTACAGGTCATACCCAGAGCAGATGTAGGGCGCTGAGCTCGTCTGCGTTCGGCCCGAGTCCAACACGTCCCCAGAGGGGGGGAGAATGGGGCCGTCGCTCTGAGGAGGCGGGGCTGAACTCTGACAGGCGGCGTACTCGTCAAACTCATAGGCTCCGCCCCCCTGGCCCCGAGCCACCAGATCGATGCAGACCATAACCGCGTGACACAGAGGGCGGTCGCCGCGGCTGCAGTCGTGACCCGTAGCAACGACCCGCTCGCTCTGCGGATCGACGACGACCGCCCCGACGGCGCCCAAACCCCGCGCGCGTCCCGCCGCGCTGCCCTGACGGCGGCCAGCATGAACTCCTGCATCTGGGCTCTCTGGTCGGCAGTGAACAGCCGGCCTTCCAACGCTACGGTCACCTGCTTGTCCTCGTGGAAGGTGGTCGGCCAGTGTCTGCTGGCCTGCTCAAACTGGGGCCGGGTTAAGGGAGGGCAGGCTGGGATCCTCACCAGGAACGGTTCCCCTAATCCCCTGCTGTCCACTCTGTCAGAGGGGAGCAGGGCGGAGAGGGACACGCCCTTCCTGGAGTCAGTCCCGTACGTCGCGCGCCAAACACACGATCGCCTCCAAGGGATGCGCGCTGCCGCTGGCCTTGCACGCCCTCACCCTCTTGAGGTGCCGCAGGCCGGGCAGAGGGTAGACGGAGGCCAGCTCCTTCACAAGGCGAGACGTTTCCTTCTTGTTGACGATGGGAGCGGCGTAGGCCTCCAGCAGCGCTGTGTCCTGGGACAGCTCGTCCGAAAGCACAGGGCACACCTCCCAGGACGCCGTCGCGCTCTCCGACGCCTTCCTGCGTTTGCACTGTGGTTCCATCGCGAGGATTCAGGCTCCCCCTGCTGGAAACGGAGGACATGACCATGAACGTCCTGCACATCAGGCAGCATTACTGAGAACACTCTAGGGGTGTAACGGGACACGCATTCATACCGACCCGTTTGGAACAGGACTTTGGGTTCGGTACGAGCTGTGAACCCAATGAATGCAATCCTGCTTTAACCACTAACGCACGTGCAGAACTTTTGCAGCACGGTTGTGCAGTTATTGACGGACATTTTTTAAGAAAGAAAGATATGTGCCTCACTTTGTTCAGTAAATGATGACCAATTAGCCACAGTTTACACAAGTTAATAATACATTAAAGGCAATTTTATGTTTTGCATTTCTTTTTTCCCCCCCCACTGTACCGAAAACGTGATTTTTGTGTACCGTTACACCCATAGCACACAGGTTACCCAACTCCCACAGGAGCTTCAGCTATCTGTTCCAGTCAAGCACAAACTACACCTGACGTCAGAGATTAGGGAACCCCTCTTGCTGCAAGATCATAGATAGATACCCTCTTGGTGTAAGATCACAGATAGATACCCTCTTGGTGTAAGATCACAGATAGATACCCTCTTGGTGTAAGATCACAGATAGATACCCTCTTGGTGTAAGATCACAGATAGATACCCTCTTGGTGTAAGATCACAGATAGATACCCTCTTGGTGTAAGATCACAGATAGATACCCTCTTGGTTTAAGATCACAGATAGATACCTCTTGGTGTAAGATCACAGATAGATACCCTCTTGGTTTAAGAGGTGAGCTATTTGATATCTGGTGGTTCAGTTGATTGGTGAGAGCAAAGACCTGCAGCCACTCCAGAGCTTTTTGTCAGGCTTAGTAAATCGGGCCTTCATTGTGTAACGTATACGCTGGGAAATCGGAAACTGTTGCGCAACTTCTGGGACAAAACTACATTTCGAGGCCATTCACTTTCAATGGGACGCAAACATTCCTTCATAATACTGAAGTAACAATTAAAACACTGAAAAATTATTGAGGCTGTTCTTTGAATTATTTGTTGTTGATTAGCGGCTTTTATTATGGAATCGAGTGATCACAAATGAAATATTTAAATGAATATTAAACTACAGCTCCCAGGAGCGCAACGTTTCATAGCGACTGGTGGGACCTGCAGTCGTAATTACATTTTAATTCATTTAAATGTTCCACTTGTGAAAGTAATTCAAGGAAAACGTTTTAATCGTTATTTTGTTCATTATGAAGGAAAATGTGCGTCTCATTGGAAACGAACGGCTTTCGTTCCAACCACAATTACAACCTCTGAATTGTAACGAACTGTTACTGTTTCTTAATTATACACGTTTAATGTCCATTGAGGGATGTTTCACCCTCTTAAAGCCATATTATGTCAGGAATAGCCATGCATACCATAAACAGAATAGAATAGATGTCCCATATTCATGTCCCAGGGCTTTTAATCAGTTATAACAAATATTCCTTTAGAAAGAGGTTACATTTAGTTACATTTTAAAGTTACATTTCATTGATTCAATTATAGACTGGCAGATTAAATCAACGCCGTACCAATTGCTTAAACTATGGACACCTGGTCACTGAAACTAAACAGTTGGTGGAAAATGAAAGTGCACAGTAATGAATTTCCCACGTTTTTAACAACCTTAATTTATCAAGAGATTGGCAACAACACAAACCACATACACAGGGAGCCCCAGGAAAGTTTGAAAACCACTGACCTAATATCTAGCGTGACAAATAATTTGCACAACACATTGTACATCGTCGAACCAAAATGTGCCTTCTACCTAAGCATATAGCTAGCAGACGAACAGTGACAATACGGTTGTATTTGGTTAATTACCGTCTGGAAAGAGGAAAAGCAGGGTTACCGGCCAGTTCAGATCCCTCCACGGGGCCCACGCTAAAACGCAGCTACGCTTTTAAAATACTTCCCCCCTGCAACAATGTGCCGAACATATAGTTCTGCATTTATCATCCACTGAATTATTTATCAGTATAGACAGCTAATACATTTTACGTTACATATAATGATTGTAATAGATTTGTATATATTTAAAGGATCCCTACATACTGTAATACAATCTTGAACATGCACGGAACTACTTTTGTTACTTTCTTGTCGGAAATATTTACGTGTAACCTACGGGGGCATGCGGTTACGAGAAGCAGTGAGGGTCATTTGCCGACTGCTCAGTAGCTTTCTAGGTTAGCTTCCCTTTCTGCTAATAATAATAATAATAATGATAATGGATAGTGTACCATGTCTTTTGACCGCTAATTTTACTTTGCTTTAATCATGTAGCCAATAATGTTAACGACTTAATTTGCTTGCTAGACTTTGTCGCTAAGCTATGATACCCCATATAACTTATTAGTAGCTTGTGAAATCAGCTGTAGCGACCAGCTATCTGTCATAAGATAGTTACAGTCTCATTATGCCCCTGATGGCGATGAACACGTTTGTATTAAATGCGATGTGTGGCTCGAGTCGAAGTATGTTGAGACGTAACGTTATATTATGCAAAAGAGCGAATACTCGACCATTTGGTTCTAGACTGGTCTTGGGGGTAGAGACCAGCTGCGACGACACGGGGGCCGCTGTCCTGGACGAGACAGGCCGGATTCTGGGGGAATCGTTACACTCCCAGAAAGAGGTGCACTTGAAGTAGGTCCATTCCCTTTATAAAGCGATATCACCAATAGTGGTTATTCTAAAAAAACAACAAGTAATTCATATCGTGTACATCAGAGAACAGAATAGAATCACCTTAAAACTGATTTAAAATGGGACATCTTCTCAGAATGCACCATGCAGATGAAATATTGGTAATGTTTGTTAATGTGTACCTCGCAGAACAGGTGGAATTATTCCCACCGTTGCCCAGAGACTGCACAGAGAGAACATAGCCCGCGTGGTCCAGGAAGCCCTTGACCAGACTGGAATTTCACCAAGAGAGCTGTCTGCCGTGGCGACCACAGTGAAACCCGGTCTCGCTCTGAGCCTCGGGGTTGGTCTGGAGTTCAGTCTGAACTTTATTCGGCAGCACCAGACGCCCTTCATCCCCATCCACCACATGGAGGCTCACGCCCTGACCGTCAGGATGAGCCAATCAGTGCCCTTCCCCTTCCTGGTCCTCCTGGTCTCCGGGGGGCACTGTCTACTGGCCGTGGCCAGAGACATCGATGACTTCCTGCTCTTGGGACAAACACTGGACGAGGCCCCAGGAGACACTTTAGACAAGGTTCGGGTTTAATACAGCTGTGACTGTAATGTTCCATTTTACATTTTAGGCATTTAGCAGATTCTCTTATCCAGAGCGACTTACAAAAATGTACATTAATACATGTTAAGATGAATCATAGTCCGCACCAGAGATCAGTGTCCTGACACAGTAATAGACATTATCGTTCCCATGATGTGCTGTTTGGATTTGCAGGTAGCGAGAAGGTTGTCTCTGTTAAAGCACACACGGTGCTCCATGTTGAGCGGTGGGCAGGCGATCGAGCTGTTGGCCCGAGACGGCGACAGGCAGAAGTTCCACTTCAAGTCCCCCATGGGACAACAGTTCGACTGCAACTTCTCCTTCGCCGGCTTCCGGAACCAGGTTACCCAGGCGATCAGGAAGAAAGAGGAGGAGGAAGGTAAAATAACTGTTCAGATTCCTGAGCTGATCTCCGTGGTCCTGGTCCGAGGCCATGGTCCTCCAGCAGTGACACGCCCCACGGTCTGGTGTTGAGTTCTGACCGTGAGAGTGATAGCACAAATGGCCACGCTGTCGCCCAGGGAGGGAGAGTTTCAGTTGACGTGGTCTTCCCGCTTCCATGTGCAAAAGCAACTCCTCTGGTCGATCAGCGTCTGCCTGTCTCAGTTGTGTAAGATGTACAGAGAGAGGGAGAGAGGGAGAGAGAGGGAGAGAGAGAGAGAGGGAGAGAGAGAGAGAGAGAGGGAGAGAGGGAGGGGGAGAGAGAGAGGGAGAGAGAGGGAGGGGGAGAGAGAGAGGAGGGAGGGAGGGGAGGGGGAGGAGGAGGGAGAGAGGGAGGGGGAGAGGGAGAGGGAGAGAGGGAGGGGGGGAGGAGGAGGGAGGGGGAGAGAGGGAGAGGAGGGGAGGGAGGGAGGGAGAGGGAGGGAGGGAGGGAGAGAGGGGAGAGAGGGGAGAGAGAGGGAGGGAGCGAGGGGGAGAGAGGGAGGGGAGAGAGGGAGGGAGGGAGAGAGGGAGGAGGGAGAGAGGGAGAGACACAGAGAGAGAGGGAGAGAGAGAGATGTACAGTTTTCCAGCACAATGGCAGCGCAGCTCAGCTGATGGACTGCAGAGTAAAAAGAAGTGGAAGCTCGCTGGATGCATTTCAGAGGTTGCACAAACAGGGTAGGTGCGCTGCACCATCTGCACAGCTAAGAGATACGATAATCTACTAGCTTCCGAATTGACTGACGATGTTCCAGCTTAAGGACGGGACAGCAATTGTGATTTCCGGTTTGCCATCCCCAAACGGGGTTATAAAGAGCAGTGGGCATCACTAAAACAGTGACTCATTGGAAATGCAGCAGGTGTGTGTTTTGATTGACAGGGGTCCAGCAGGGAGAGATTCTGTCGTGTGTGAGCGACATCGCAGCCACAGCTCAGCACACTGTCGCCTCCCACATTGCCAAGCGCACTCACCGAGCCATCCTGTTCTGCAAGGCGAGAGGGCTTCTGCCTCAAAGCGACCCCTCTCTGGTGAGACCGTTTCTCACATTTCTCTCTGATTTGTTGACTTATGATTTATGACTTATGACGTATGATTATGTAAGGTGTGTGTGGTGCATCTGCCCTTTTCACTTATTGTTTTTTGTTTTGTAACTGAAAACAGGCATCCAAAAAATTAATGACCACAGTCCCAGTGGGATAAACAGTTGTATTTGTTCAATGTCATTAAATATGGAAATTATGATTGAGGAATCAATGGGAAAGGTTCCCATCTACAGAAATACATATGTCAATGAATTGTCCTTGGAGTGTGAATTAAACATTGCCATCACGGGGTGGCAGATAGCGTAGCGGTCTAACGCACCGTATCTTGGCTGGTCCGATGTGCGCTGCCTGTCAGGGATGCGGTTCTAAACCCGTCTCTACCAGATCGGCCCTGGTCATCAGCCCCGATTGGGGGCGGCGTTTGGCTGTCTGCCCCAGGGGGAAGGGGGAGGGAGAGCCGGCTCGGGTCCGCCGTGAAGCACGTAAGGGAGTCTCCAGAACGTGGGTGGGCGAATTCCGTCTTGAAGGAAGTGGAGTTCACTGCCCTCGGAGAATTAGCTTGCCTAGTGGTGAATTTGTGTGGGGAGGGTACATAAATAGAAGGTATAATTGCCCAATAAATTGGGAGAAAAAGAATCAGAAACAAATTAATGTTTTCTTGAACCATGTCCTTTTTAGGTGGTGTCTGGAGGAGTCGCCAGCAATCAGTACATCAGAAAGACTTTGGAAATTGTCACAGATGCAACCGGCTTGCATTTGCTCTGTCCGCCATCAAAGCTTTGCACTGACAATGGGGTCATGATTGCATGGTGAGTCAGTGAAATATACTCTGTTCTAAATCCTGAATCAGATTCTCCACTACCTGCAAGTTTATTTTTCTTCTTTCTGTAGGAATGGAGTTGAAAAGCTGAGAGAAGGAAGGGGGATAATGACCCACAGGGATCAGATCAGATACGAGCCAAAGTAAGTCCCTTCAAACCAACAGAGAGTTTGTTGATGGATTTATTTGACATGAAATGTCACACTCAGTTATGGATATGCTGTGCATGTTCTGTGTACATGTTGGGCCAGATAAACGGATGAACATGGATGTATACGAGCCTGAACGGATCTGTGAGGTCTACAGCGCTGCGTTCTGTGTTGCAGGACTCCCTTTGGCGTGGACATAACAGCGCAGGTGAAGGAGGCACATATCAAATTACCGCCATTAAGATTGAAGATCAGCCTATGATGTTGATTGATTGATTTTGATTGATTGATTTTGATTGAGTGATTTTGAGTGATTTTGATTGATTTTGTCTTACACGCAGAGGATGCCACAAGGGGCTTACAAGACACTAATTAGCATATACAGTTAAAATATAAGATTTTTCAATATACAGTTACTAGTACATATATTAGATTCTTGTTTTACACAACAGACACCAACAGTGATAACCAGTTTGTTTTTTGAACATCTTTTGTTTAGATTTTTCATGTGGAAGTAAAAATGTACGCACTGATACTCTTTGCCTTCTTTATGAACAAACTCCAGCGTAAAAGTGCTGCGCAGTGAAGCTATACTCTTATATGGAAGTGGGAAATTAATTTGGCAGAACTTCAAAGGTACATAAAACACAGAGGCTAAAAACAATATAGTTTAAATGTATCCAATTAGAGCCATTTTCATTTTGTTTAATGTCTAATATTTAATCTCTCAGGAGATAAATGCAGCTGCAGGCAGCAATAACCAGGGGCGCAATGGCACGACTACGGAAACCCACAATTTAACCGAGTATAAATACCTACCAAACAAATCTCACTTCTAATGTTAGAAGTCATAATTCATGATGTAAATAATGTGTGTCATTTGATTGGCTCTAGCTGCCATACTGTTTTACCTTGAAACTTCTAGTGAACAAATTTTATCAAATTAAAAGTCGCTCAAGGATCATGCATGCACTCCAGTGTTGTGATTCATGAGAATACTTTTATTTTCTTTATTTTCACATTCTTTAGCTTGTTTTATCCACATATATTATTTATTCAGTTTGAGACTTGGAATAATGATAAAGAGTTGGCCTTAGTATCTATAAACCAAGTTTACGAACGATTGACCAACGGTGAAGGGGAATCACACACTTTCATACTACGTGCAAAAAGCTGAAAACGGACTGATTTGTGGCAGCCATGTTGTTTTATCTAAAAACCGTATGTTGTCCTGTCCTTAGATGATGTGTACCAAGTTTCATGCAAATCAGGCAAATGGTGTAGGTTCATTTAAATAATGTGATGCATTTAAATAATGTGATGCATTATACAATTTAGCAATGTTTCAGGCCTGTATACCTTGTGCTTGATTTATTATGAATTTTATATTATAAAATGTATAAGATTCAGTTTGATGCCCTCTGTAACTTTAGATAAGCTACCTTTGCTATTATGGCCTTTTTTCAAAAGTGGCAGAAGAAAAAGATCAGCACAACAGTGTCTGGAACGAGCAGGTGGAACAGGGATGGGCTCATCGCTGTCGCTGCCAAAAGCAGACCAAGCATCACTATAGCTTTGTGCACCCCAGATCAGCCAAATTCAGGGCAGGAGAAAGTCGAAGGCTGTGGACACCTGGAACATTGTTGGGACGAGCTCACGCAGTGGTACCCTAAAGAACCCTGGCTGAACCCACTCTACCCCCGGCAGGATGAATGCAGTCATGTCCAGCCACCAGACTCCCGGTCATAGTAGGGCAGTAATGACATAGCCCAGGCCTGAACATTCTGTGTCTTTGGTATCGGGCCTAAGGGATGCTCCTGGCAAGTGCTTTTACTGGCTGAAATGGTATCCAATGGGTACGGATATTAAAGAGTCTGTTACTGGCAGCTTCACAGTCCAGGGCCACCAGAGTGTACCTACTCCTGAAAAGATTAATAGTTGTGGTTCCGCCTGACCATTTCAAGGCACTTGAACTTTGCCATCACAGGGCGGTGGATAGCGTAGGGGTCTAACGCACCGTATCTTGGCTGGTCCGATGCAGTGTGCGCTGCCTCTCAGGGATGCGGTTCAAAACCCGTCTCTACCAGACCGGCCCTGGTTGTCAGCCCCGATCGGGGGCGGCGTTTGGCTGTGGGAGGGTGGAGGGTGAGTCGGCTTGCGTTCGTCGAGGAGCAGGAAGGGTGTCCGTGGTCGGGTTCAGTCTCGAAAGAGGCGGATCTACCGGCCCGGAAAAAATGTCTCGTTACCCGGAGGACGGGCGGCGGACTCGTGGGAGAGGGTGAATTGAGATAAATACAGGGTATAATTGGCAACCAAATTGGGAGAAAAACTGAAAAATTTGAAACTAAATTAAAAAAATACAAACTTTCCATCACAGTTATATTCGCTCCAACCTGTCCCTATTAATACCATACATAACATAGTTTAAAAATTAATTAATTAATTATGTTACGGCCTAAATAAATTGCTGCAGACCACATTCAGAATGTGCCCGAGGCTAAGGCCAGTCAGTGAGGCGTGGGAAAGGAGTCAGAACTACAGGAATCAGAAGAAAACAGGTCATTCCGGTGGGCCAAAAGAATATTCTAACACAGACCCACTTATCTGCTTTAAACAAAACAGCTATTCAAACAAAAACCAGAACAGTGACCTCTGACTCCTCTCAATATCAAGACTACACAAACGGGGCTTACAGCACTTTCACTGTCAGCTGTGATTCAGGTAAACCCTCTACCTGTACACCTGGTCACTGCATCAGAATCTGCACGTGCTTGTGCTCATAACACGTATTAATGGCACGTAATCACCACGTTGGACATAAGTGTTTAATTATGCTTTCACCTCATATTGTCTGCACATTCTGTACTTTTTTACCCCCCAAAACTAAATCAAATCAACTCAAAACTGAATGCTGACATTATTACAAAAACTTTGAAAAGGGTTTTTTTTTTTTCCATCTTGTTTTTGAGGATTGATAAACACCGATCAGAATGTGCATGGGCTGGGTTTTGAAAAAGGGGCTGGGCTATTTTTAAATATGTTTTAAAGCATATTAGCGCATGTGTAAAGGTACACGTGTTTAACTGTCAAGACTTAAAGATTGCACTGGGAGGTTCAGCCAATGGGACGGGGGCTTGCCTGTGATGTCATCAGATATGGTCCGATGGGTGTGGTCGGTCGATGAGTCAGAAGTTAAAGTTTTTAATGAATCGCATCTCCTTTATATCCTAAAGCTGCAATTATAATAGTATGACAAATATGTGTGTAAACTGGATTTACGGGACTGTGACAGAACTGCCTAAGGACTTGTGACAGTAGCACCCAAAGGGAAATTATTTAAGCACTTTAGTGTAACCCGAGGACCAGTCAGGACACAGAATACATTCTGGCCAAGACCTGCAGGATCAGCGTCAGCTAAGAGCACACAGACCTGCAGGATCAGCGTCAGCTAAGAGCACACAGACCTGCAGGATCAGTGTCAGCTAAGAGCACACAGACCTGCAGGATCAGTGTCAGCTAAGAGCACACAGACCTGCAGGATCAGCGTCAGCTAAGAGCACACAGACCTGCAGGATCAGTGTCAGCTAAGAGCAGGGGCACGCAGAAGTCTAAAGTGTGGATTGGAAAGGCACATTGATGTTGATCTCAAAAGGGATTCCCCAGGGCCATAAAGCCTGTCGGGAACTGGAGGATATTTACCAATATTGGTCAATGTTCATATAAACATATTGGGTTCATAGGTATCATTATTCTTTATAAAATATACATTGACATCAAAGCATTTTGTGATACTTGCATTTATGCATTTAGCAAACTCCACAAATCAACTTTGTTTCAAACTGAATATGATGTACAGGTAACTGCCAATAAGTTAAACGCCAACAAATACAAAGACGCCATGCCCAAACATGGTGGCCATTTTAGAGATAAAACATGACTTGGGAACTGTAAGCTCCCCATTCTAAGAGGTGGAATTCAAATTCACCAAGTGTCTTCAAACTCTACGCTTCTGGTTTATGCTACAGCAGGCAGTACCTGGTGGCGTTAATCACACAAAACTAGTTCAGAAACATTTGCAGTTTTAAGATCCCAATGTTCAGTTGAAACTCTATTCCAAGCTCATGGGCCTTAACTGGTTAATTAACACAAACGTGTCATGGTGGAAATCATCCTGACAAGCGATAATAAAAATAATACGCAATAAATAGCTGCTGTAGGCAACTTCACAAATGTGCCTGAATGATTGCACCTGGGTGGAGAAGTTCCCTCGCCTGTTACTGTGACGAGTGCGATTCTCAATCTCCGATACAGCGGCTGGCTTTAGACTTCTCTCACACAACTCGATGTTACTGTTTAAACTGTAGCCTGCTGTGCTATTTGCTACTTCGCATGGTACTTTATAACGGAGACGCTGTCTGCCACATAAATAGAGGCAGAGGCAGTCGGATGCGATGAGAAGCGGCCGGGCTGTTTTGGGGTGAATAGTTGCCGTCTGCAGTGAACACATCTTACAACACAAACGTATTTATAAAAACGAATTAATTCCCACGGCAATAACCCTGTAAAACAATATATAACACCATATGCACTTTTGCACATCTGTTCCTGTTATATTTTTTAGCTATGTCTGCGCTGTTGTCTTAACTGTTGTTGTTTTTATGAACCCGTGTCAATGACCATTTTCTGTCATAAATGTGATGGACAATAACGTTTTCTAATGTAATCTAATCTAATCAACTTGTGTGAGTTCGGCAAGCGAAAACAAACGTTGCAAACTGTTTTATAAATGTAATCGATGCCGTATTGAACGTCCGGTTGTAGAGTTGTGTGATGGATCAGTGTTGTGGCGCTATGTGCGGTGACATCGACTCTAAAATGCGTCACACGCGCTGCTTCTGGACACACACCCGAGCCGGTGGCCGAACTGGAACACACGTGCCCGCGAGATCGCTGCGCAATGTTGATGATCGCAAACACTGCAGTCAATAGCAACGGTTGCAAACAACTTTTGTTTGCCGAACACACGCCTGGGGTGCTCAAAACAGGTCTGGGCGCGATGGGTCTGGATATCTTGCGTCTCTGAATCAATATTAATCATTTACATTTACATTTAGCAGACACATTCAGTGTGACGTTGTGCGAGGGGTAGGTCCTGCAAATGTACTTTGCACGCGACACTGCAGTTGAATTATGTAATTATATTAAATTATGTAATTATATTACACTTCCATACCTGATCGCACCGTAGGGTTAAACTCGGCCTAAACTCACCCCAGTGGACCGCAGTGACCTGTTGCAGCGTAGGGTTAAACTCACCCCAGCGGACCGCAGTGACCTGTTGCAGCGTAGGGTTAAACTCACCCCAGTGGACCGCAGTGACCTGTTGCAGCGTAGGGTTAAACTCACCCCAGTGGACCGCAGTGACCTGTTGCAGCGTAGGGTTAAACTCACCCCAGCGGACCGCAGTGACCTGTTGCAGCGTAGGGTTAAACTCACCCCAGCGGACCGCAGTGACCTGTTGCAGTGTAGGGTTAAACTCAGCCCAGCGGACCGCAGTGACCTGTTGCAGCGTAGGGTAAACTCAGCCCAGGGGACCGCAGTGACCTGCCTAAACTCACCCCAGTGGACCGCAGTGACCTGTTGCAGTGTAGGGTTAAACTCACCCCAGTGGACCGCAGTGACCTGTTGCAGCGTAGGGTTAAACTCACCCCAGGGGACCGCAGTGACCTGTTGCAGCGTAGGCTAGTCGGTGAAGTGTTCCTCTGTGCAGAAGTACAGCCACGTGTCGTACGTGGTGCCGGCACGTAAGCAGGGGCATAGCACACAATTCTGGGCCCTTTCTTAAAAATAAAGATAATTGCATGACATTTTCAGTAATTACAGATTTAAGCATTCTAAAAAAAGATATCTTAATTTGAATTATCTGAAATTACATTACATAATCAATTAATCACATAATTACAAGTCGCGACACGGCAAAAACCACGGCAGGCAGTGAGCATTTGGACAAAGATATCACACATTCCGGGTCAAAAATATTGCATTTCGCATCGACAGATTTCAATGAAATTTCACCAGAAACAAGATAAAATGTTACATTAATGTCCTGGATACCTTTTATTTAGTCCTGGACTTGCGATATATCATTTTGAAAGCACTAAACACGAGTCTGACTCTGAAGTGTAGCGTATGACCAAACCGAGCAATATTTAATCAAATTTCGGAAACAAGATGGAGTTTTCAACTACATTATATCGCAGACATATGGTGGGGGAAAAAACCTGACAGCCCTTGAAAAGCCTGCATTTTTAGGGGACGGCCATAGTCTCTCGTAATCGCTCGCACAGGGACACAGGCATATCTAGACCGCCGCTGCGCACGGGAATTGTAACATACCTACTTAGTGCAGGGGGGCGGACTAAACCATTTGCGCTTTTGAGAGGGGAGAGGGGAGGGGGCCCAGAGAGTCTCCAATATTTTTATGGATACAAAGTTCAGTCTCTCAACCTATTTATTCAGCCAATATAATTTAGAAATGACAGTAATTACTTAGAAATTTTAAATGGCAGACAAATGTTTTTTTTTTCCTTCCAGGCTTTTCAGGGGGCCCTCCCCCACTTGGGGCCCTGGGTAGTCAGTTCCCCTTTTCCCCCCGCTACGACGTGTGGGAGAGCAGACGGACTCCTGATGGATGCTGCAGGCTGCAGTGATGTGATGTTGTTGCTAGGGGGCAGCGATGAGGCTCTTCTTCTGCAGAAAAGAGGGGCATTCCATTGAGCAGGGGTGCCCAAACTGGGCAGAAGGTTCTCTGCTGTAGAGTGAGTTTGCTGGTCTCTCTGCTGTAGAGTGAGTTTGCTGGTCTCTGCTGTAGAGTGAGTTTGCTGGTCTCTGCTGTAGAGTGGGTTTGCTGGTGTCTGCTGTAGAGTGGGTTTGCTGGTCTCTGCTGTAGAGTGAGTTTGCTGGTCTCTGCTGTAGAGTGAGATTGCTGGTGTCTGCTGTAGAGTGAGTTTGCTGGTCCCTGCTGTAGAGTGGGTTTGCTGGTCTCTGCTGTAGAGTGAGTTTGCTGGTGTCTGCTGTAGAGTGAGTTTGCTGGTCTGTAGAGTCTGCTGTCTGCTGTAGAGTGAGTGAGTGGGTTTGCTGGTCTCTGCTGTAGAGTGAGTTTGCTGGTCTCTGCTGTAGAGTGAGTTTGCTGGTCTCTGCTGTAGAGTGAGTTTGCTGGTCTCTGCTGTAGAGTGGGTTTGCTGGTCTCTGCTGTAGAGTGGGTTTGCTGGTCCCTGCTGTAGAGTGAGTTTGCTGGTCTCTGCTGCAGAGTGAGTTTGCTGGTCCCTGCTGTAGAGTGGGTTTGCTGGTCTCTGCTGTAGAGTGAGTTTGCTGGTCTCTGCTGTAGAGTGGGTTTGCTGGTCTCTGCTGTAGAGTGGGTTTGCTGGTTCTGCTGTAGAAACCTCCCAGTGTTTGGGCGTTGTCACCCTCTCACTTCAGTCTCCAGGCTGGAGATTCCTGACCCTGCAGTAAGGATATGAAAGAGAGAAGAGGAACCTCACAGTGTGTACGACTCTGTCGCTGAGGAGCGGGGGCTGCAGGAGGAAGTGTTGGTGTGAAATGGCTGACGCATTCTTCACCCCTGCCAGCCTCATGTGCCGGCCGCGGCCCAGATTCACCGCTCGTGTGCATGGCGCATTCCACCACTCTGTGCGTGAGACAGGTCCGGCAGGGTGGGGGCACATTCCCTACCTGAGGCCCCGTACACCTGCAGGACGTACAGGGTCTGGCACACTGGTGGAGACCACAGCATGCGCGTTAGCTGTGACAATGGCAGATTGAGACGTGCCCTAAGTCTTTTTGCACGGCCTCAGTTCACACTGGCTTTCCTTTCAGTGTTTTTCCTACTGCAAGCGTTTTACACTCAAGAACTTCTTTAATTGTTTTTGCTCTTTTGTGCCCCAAACCTCAAGGAATTTAATAAAAAAGTTATTCAGGTGTTAGTAGGTAAATTAGGTTTTAACACTGAGGTGAGAAGAAAAACAGCCTCTACTGGGGTCATAGAAAACCTGCAATTAGCTTACAATGGTGCCATCTAGGGGCCTTCTCAAGCATTACAAGCAATACTTGATTGTGGAGTTACCCATGATGGATGAGTGGCTGATCCCAGTGCTGTAGAGTGGCTCGAGGGTTAAAAGTGCTGGGGTTACTTTCTGTTTCTCTTGCATTCATGTGTTTATGAGGTTCTGCCTTAATTGTGCTATAATATAAAAGGAGTGGTGGGGGAGAATGCTCTCGGACGCTTACGTTAATGAGGTCTCTCCTTATCTTTGCTATGAGGCCCAAAAGTGATATGAAATGGCCCTGGTGTGGGCTTATGATCTCCATCTCCCAACCTTGAGGTGCTGGGTTCATCAGAGGGCCACTCCCATCCATGGGGGACATCTACACCACATGTGTCATCAGCAGGGCCAACAACATTATCCAACACCATGACCTCCCTTTGAGAAATCCATGTTGGCTCTCCCTTAAAATACTATTATTTTTCAAGAATGATTCCAACTTATCCCTAATAATACATTCCAGCATTTTACATGCAATGCAAGTTAAACTGACAGGCCTATAGTTCCCTGGGTCAGTACGGTCCCCCTTCTTATATATTGGAATTATACTACCCTGACTCCAGTCATCCGGTATTTCTCCACTGATTATGGATTGAATTAAAATATCTGTCAATGGTTTATATATAATTTCCCCAAGTTCTTTGAGTACTCTGGGATATATGCCATACGGGCCTGCTGCCTTATTTGTCTTAAGTTTTTGTAGTTTTTGTAGTACTTCTACGTCCCTTATCCTAGTTTAACTATGTGGTTGCTCCTAGCACCCAGGAATTGTACTTCCCACTAGGGTGGCTTTCAGCTAAACTGTTCTTGACTACGGTTCACACTTTGTTGTACGTCGCTCTGGATAAGAGCGTCTGCCAAATGCCTGTAATGTAATAATGTAATGTAATGTAATGTAATGTAATTATCTCAAAGTCCTCCAAAACATTCTGTACCTTTTCTATACATTTAGGCATATTTATAACCTCTTCTCTAGTAAAGCTCTCAACAAATTAACTGTTTAGTGTGTTAGCAATATCCTTATTATTATAAACCAAAGTTCCTTCCTTATTCTTAATGCACTTAACCTCATCCTTAACTTTACTTTTTCTACTACAATACTGAAAAAACTTCTTAGGATAACTTTTTGCATCTTGGGAAATTTTAATTTCAAACCGCCTTTAAGAACATAAGAACATAAGAATACATAATGAGGCTCATCATGCCCTAATCTAAAGAGTATCTAGTACTGCATCTAGCCTGGACTTGAATAGCCCAAGTGTTTCTGCCTCTACTACATAAGAACATAAGAACACATTGTGGCAGCCCGAAGGGTTGCCCCAGAAAATGGCTGCCTGGCCTCCAACACATGGCAGCCATTTTCACTACATTTCCCAGCATGCCACCGCAACACCTGAACGAAGTCAGGCATGGGGAGCTAACGACCAGCTGAAGGCCATTGCAAGGCCTATTTAAAGGACTCTCTCCCAGCACACATGGAGAGGAGTCGGAACGTGCGTGGAAGGAGTGGTGTGAAGAGAGAGTTTTGAGAGAGAGTTTTGAGAGAGAGTTTTGAGAGAGAGAGAGAGTTTTGAGCGAGAGAGAGTTTTGAGAGAGAGAGTTTTGAGAGAGAGAGTTTTGAGAGAGAGAGAGTTTTGAGAGAGAGAGAGTTTTGGGAGAGAGAGTTTTGGGAGAGAGAGTTTTGAGAGAGAGAATTTTGAAAGAGAGTGTTGGAAAGTGTTTGTTTTTTTGTGTTTGAAATTGGATTGCTTGAAATTGGATTACGGACTGGATTACGGAACTTGGACCTGGATTTTGGATTTGGATTACGGACATTGACAAAGAGACAAGGATTGTGGACTTTGTGTTTGTATTCCCCAAAAGACCCCACCCTGCGTTTTGTGTTTGTTCGTTCAATAAATCATCATTTTTGCTTATTACTGCGTCCTCCGTGTTCTTGAACTTGCCTACGCCCTCTGCAAGGTCCGTGAGTGTCGCCCAACCCCTGGGGACACCACAACATAATGAGGAGAACGGGCCGTTCAGCCCATCTAGGCTTGTCATGTCCTAATCTAAAGAGTATCTAGTACTGCATCTAGCCTGGACTTGAATAGCCCAAGCGTTTCTGCCTCTACTACCTGACCTGGCAAGCTGTTCCAGGCATTGACAACTCTCTGTGTAAAGAAAAACTTCCTAATATCTGTCCAGAATTTGCCTTTAACTAATTTCCACCTGTGGCCTGTTGTTCTGCTGACCCCACTTATCTTTAAAAATATTTGGTATTTTACTTTGTTAATCCCTTTTAGGAATTTAAAAACCTCAATCAAATCCCCCCTAAGTCTCTGTTTGCTAAGTTTAAATAGATTGAGTGCCTTAAGTCTATCATCATAACTTTTACCTTCTATATCCTTCTTGTAGTGCGGTGCCCAGAACTGCACACAGTATTCTAAGTGGGGTCTGACAAAGGTATTATATAACATTAATATAACCTCCTTTGATTTATACTCAATACTTTTTGCTATGTATCCCAGCATCCTGTTGGCTTTTTTTTACTGCTGGAGCACACTGCTTTGATGCAGATAGGCAATCAACTACATTTCCTTAGTCCTTTTCAAATTGAACACCTATTAACTTTTCTCCTCCCATAAAACTCCTGTTTAATGTTTTTATTTCCCACATGCATAACTTTACATTTAGCAATTTTTAGCTGATCTTATTTCCTTTTTAGCCTTAGCCCGCATTTTTACAATAATCTAACTTGTTTCTCTTTGAGTTATCCTTTTTATATACAGTAGTTTCTTTTGCCTCAAAATCTCCCGTAAAGATTTAGTCATCCACTGCGGAGACTGTTTTTTCATCCTATTTTCCCTTACTTTGGGGATGAATTTACACTGTACATCTACAATAACCTTTTTTAAATATAGTCAATTTTTCATTCACAGTTCTGCAATCTAGAAGTTTTACCCAATCTATATTATTTAAATTCTCTCTCATTTTATTAAAGTCAGCTCGTCTAAAATTACAAATTTGAGAGTTAGAGGAGGCTGTCTTAACTTGCCAAAAAATATCAAAAATAACTGCACTGTGGTCACTTGCCCCTATTGGTTCTCCTACCTCTGTGCTGAAATTCTATCAGGATTGTTACACAAAACCAGATCCAGTATTGATTTCCCTCTCGTAGGCTGAGTAACAGACTGTACCAAAAAGCAGTCATTGACCATATCTAAACTCCTCTTCACATTTGCCCTGACCTGTCACTATCTCCCAATTGATAGAGGGGTAATTGAAGTCCTCCATTATTATCGTCTCTCCTTCAGCACAGATTTGTTTTATGTTACCAAAGAGCGTACTATTTATGTTACTGTCTGAAGCTGGAGGTCTATATCATACTCCTATATTAAGGCCCTTCTCATGATCTCCCAGTAATCTAATCCAGATGTACTCACAAGAAACAAATGAGTTTATACCTGGAATTTCCTGCACATTAAGATTGTCTTTCACATAAAGGGCCACTCCCCCTCCTCTTTTATTAGTTCTATCCTTCCTAAACAATTTGTACCCCTCTACATTATATTCATCCCCATTCGCTGCGCCAAGCCATGTCTCAGTAATCCCAACAATGTCATAACCCCCATTCAACATGACAGCCTCCAGTTCCAAAAATTTATTTTTTATGCTTCTCGCATTTAAACACATGAGCTTCAGAGCCTTACTCACACTTACGTTGTCCTTCCTCCACATGAGTGTGCCAACCACCTCTATTCACATTATGATCTAAAATATCTTTATTAATTATATCCTCAGATTTATTATACTCTGCCCTGGTATCTTCCATCTGGGCAGTCTGTACCTCCTCTCCATAATACTACTACTACTAATTTCCCTCCCTGCCCCCAGTCCCTAGTTTAAATATTCCTCCGCTACCTAAGCATACGCTGGCCCAATGCATCTGTACCCCTCCGGTTCAAGTGTAACCCGTCCCACTTGTACAGGTCACCCCTGTTCCAAAAGGAGTCCCAGTGCCCCATAAACCTGTACCCCTCTTTCCTGCACCAGGTTTGTAGCCCGTGTTAAATCTCCATATAAAATTCTGCTTGCCTTTGCTAGCACGTAGTACTAGCAGAATTCCAGAGAAGACCACCGTGGAGGTTCTGCCCCTTAACTTTGTTCCTAATTCTATACATTTGTCCTGCAGAACCTCAAACCTACCCTTACCTATGTCATTGGTTCCAACATGGACCATGACCACTGGATCCACCCCCTGCTCTGGCCAGGAGCTTGTCCGCATGTTCCAGGAGATCTCCAACCTGAGCACCAGGCAGGCAACATGCCATGCGAGATTCCTTTTCCCTTGAACAGACTATACTGTCTACATCTCTAATGATTGAATCCCCCACTACAATTAACTCCCTTTTCCTGTGTGGCATGGCCGCCAGGGTGCCCTGGGGCTCATCAGTCCTCACGCTCACAGAGGGCTGGGCCAGATCCTCTCTTCCTGCAAGGGCTGGAATTGGTTGACACCACAATCTCTGGAGATGCCACCCCTGCATGTGCGCTCTTTTTCTACACTGGCGCCCTACCGTCACCCAACTCTCTCTCCCTACCTGCTCTAGAGTCTCCCCTACCCCACTTCGGCGTGCAGACTAACTCTCTAGGGCGTAC
Organism: Aldrovandia affinis; assembly: GCA_029706075.1. Taxonomy (NCBI): domain Eukaryota; kingdom Metazoa; phylum Chordata; class Actinopteri; order Notacanthiformes; family Halosauridae; genus Aldrovandia; species Aldrovandia affinis. Next base: position 292,247 of record JAINUG010000463.1, read on the forward strand.
TAATTAGTTCCTGGTAATGTAGCCTAACTAATGTAGCCGTTTAGTACAATATAAATATTCTAGTAATTACAATGATCACAATATTATTGAGGATGTGTAAACCAGGCAAGGTTTCTTAAATGTGTAAGATCCCTGGGACTCACTCAAGGACCGGACCCCAGTTTGGGCACCACCCTGCTCAATGGAACGCCCCTC
>JAINUG010000464.1:0-92500 GCA_029706075.1 Aldrovandia affinis
CTAAGTTGGTTAAGTACTGATGCCTAATAAAACTAAGATCGTAGACAGGAAAAAATCCCCCCATGCACGCATTAACAAAGCTGCTTGTTCGGAATTACAAATTAAAATCGAATTCGCTACCAGAGAAGTCTGAGTCGCAACTCCACGCTCTTTACAAAATTGCAAGCGACATACAAAGTTGTCGGCATCCATTCACAACTAAACTCACTACTACGGCAAGGAAGATGGGACAAATTGTACGGAAGCAAATTTAGTCGAACCGCACAGATACCAGCAGAATAATTTGAAGTTAATGTAACTTAACTAATGGCCAAGACAACCATTTCTCTGAACTGTCACTTTCATGACTTTATTTTATTACCACAGAAATATGCGCCACTGGGGTAAATAAGAACGCACAGAACACAGCATAAAACGTTGGGATCTTTATTCTCTTGACTATTCAGGTCAAATAGGAATAGCATTAAAGTAAGCTTTTAAAAGTTCCAAATGGTTTGTTCTCTATTTTTGTTCGTGAATTTCATAAAAGTGTTACTGCGCAACCAAAATCGCAGGTGCACTGGACTAGCTCACAGTAACTGCGAAATGAAACGACATTTTAATGTAGAGGTGACATTAGCCCCTTTTAAGCAGGGACGTGAGAATACATTCACATTTATTACATTTAGCAGGCGCTCTTATCCAGAGCGACGTACAAAGATTGCATTTATACATGGTAAGATTGATCATGGTTAGTGCAAGAAATCAGTGTAGTAACACTGCAATAGACATTGTTGGCAGCAGCACACCGTACCTGTAACACAGTGAAAGAAAAGTTAGTTGCTGTTGTTTTTCTCTCACATTTGGCCACTCTAAGAGAGCTTCAGAGTTCCCCTGCAGTGATGGGAGAACCTGGTAGAAGGACAAACATCTCTGCAGCACTCCATCAATCAGACCTTTATGGTAGTGGCTAGACGGAAGCTACTCCTGAGTGAAAGGCATATGACAGCCCACCTGGAGTTTGCCAAATGGCACTTAAAGGACTCTAAGAGCATCAGGAAAAAGATTATCCGGTCTGATGAGACACAAATTGAAAATGTTGGCCTGAATGCCAAGTGCTACCATAAAGGTCTGATTGATGGAGTGCTGCAGAGATGTTTGTCCTTCTACCAGGTTCGCTGCAGAGGAACTCTGAAGCTCTCTTAGAGTGGCCATTGGGTTCTTGGTTACCTCCCTGACCATGGCCCTTCTTGCCCGGTTACTGAGTTTGGCCAGGCGGCCAGCTCTAAGAAGAGTTGTGGTGGTTCCAAACTTCTTCCATTTCAGTGATGGAGCCCACTGTTCTCCTGGGTGCTTTCAATGCTTTAGCAATGTTTTTATACCCTTCCCCAGATCTATGCCTCAACACAATTCTATCTCGGAGGTCTATGGAGAGTTCCTAGGACTTCATGGCTTGGTTTTTACTCTGACATGCACTGTCAACTGTGGGACTTACATAGACAGGTGTGTGCCTTTCCAAATCATGTCCAATCAATTGAATTTACCACAGGTGGACTCCAATGAAGTTCTAGAAACATCTCAAGGATGATCAGTGAAAACAGGATGCACCTGAGCTCAATTTTGAGTGTCATAGCAAACGGCGTGAATACTTATGTACTGTACATGTGATATTTTAGTTATTTCTTTTTAATACATTTGCAAAAATGTCAAAAAACCTTTTTTCACTTTGTCATTATTACATTACATTACATTACATTACTTTGTCATTATGGGGTATTGTGTGTAGAATTCTGAGAAAAAAAATGAATTTAATCCATTTTGGAATAAAATGTGGAAAAAGTGAAGCGATGTGAATACTTTCCGGATGCACTGTATATATAGCTTGCGTTTTTATGGAAGACAAACAAAATATTAGATTAGATTACTATATATGTGCATTTGCATGTACAGATGTGGATAATCAGAAAAAGTATACTGTAAAAGAGGTGCCTAAAAATGATTTTAAAAGTTTATTGATCTTGTTGAAATATTACATAATGTTGTTATTCAGCTGGATGTAAATTATGATAAATGTTATGGTTTGAATTACTTTTTTTTTTTTTTTTTTAATTTGTTTCTGATTTTATCCCATTTTCTCCCAATTTGGTAGCCAATTAGACCCGCTATTTTTACGTCAATCCCCCCCTAGTAATGTTAGTTCGCTGCCGTAGTCCTGCGACCGGTTACTTCCGAGACGTCACTCACCAAGCCGTCGACCGAACCCCGGTATTTACAGGGCCACTCTTATACGCACCGAACGTCACGTCGGCTCCCCTCCCCCCTTCCTGGGGCGGACAGCCAATCGCCGCCCCCTGGTGGCACTCCCGGCCAGAGCCGACACTTGGCGAGACGGGGAATTGAACCCCGGTCTCCGTGGCCAGCGTCGGACGTTGTAACCACTGGACCACGCGGGAGGCCCTGATTGTCATTTTTAAACGTCATTCTCATTCCATTGAAAGAAATCATACATTACTGTAATGCAGAAAACTCAACTGTATTTTACAGTAAAAACAAAAACAACAGTAAAGGTAAAAACAGTTACAGTAACAAAAAACTTTACAGTAAAAAAAAACAAAACATAAATGCATTTCAGTGCTTAAGCAACATTTTGCCTCACAGAATTTCATCTACGTCGCATCTGATATCTTCATTTGCAAGGCAGCGAAGGCAGGCAGTTGCCAGAAACTGCCATTCAGGTTTCTAAGCAGCCTTTTATGTAGTGGTGAAGAGATTATCAATTGTGTTGCAGTGCTACTCACCTGGGCAAGGTTGTTGGAAGTAATGATACATGACTACAAACATCTGTTAAATAGATTTAGTGATCTGCATTTGTAGTAATGAGCATTTGGACATTGTTGTAGTATTAGGTGGCTGTATTCTGAGAATGGAGCATATGATTTACATTTTGGCAGTTTGTATTAACAGTTTTGCACTTTGTATGTCAGCATAGGATGTAGTGTCTTAAGGTAAGAATTCTGCAAGTCAGTTTAGCACTTTGTATTAACAGTTTTACACTTTGTATGTCAGCATAGGATGCAGTGTCTTAAAGCAAGAATTCTGCAAGTCAGTTTAGCACTTTGCATTTAGAGTTTTGTACATTGAAATTCTGCTGTGCAAAATTAGTCAAAGCAATCGTAAAAAACTGTTCACATGGAACCAAGCAAGTTCTCGAGACTCTTCACTTCAGTCTTTCACCCCCCCATCTATAAAAGTGAAGCATCATAAATGCGTAGCTGCTCTGCGTTTAGAACAGGTTTAACCCCTGTCAGTCAGTACATCCACCCCTCTAGTCATTTACATTCATTTCAGTCTCACTTTGATGACTAAGCATCTTTGGCCTTATTTGGCAAACATGAGATACCAGCTGCCCTACTACTGCACCAACAAGGCCCACAGATGTTGGTGACATCATTTTAAGGCGAAAACCTGACCATTTGAAAATGATGCCATCTTTTACCAAAAGATACCATCCAGTACATTACAGAACAGATCTACTGGACATACTGTCATGCAACAAATATCCAACTTAGAGTTGGAAGCATTAATTTTTGTTAACCGATGTACAGTAGGCTCTGTTTTTATTCATACCCTTGATAAAGATGGACAGAAGAGATTGTATAAAATAAACTATATAAGTAATGAGGTATATTTTATGCTCAGAAAATTCAGAAAATTCCAAACCTACAACACTAATACAATTGCTCAGAAAACCATTGTTTGTTTTATTAATATTTATTTTACAGAAAAATCTAAATTATTCATTAACTATTCTTTAAAATGTAATCCAACAAAAACAAATCTTCATAAATATACAACTTATTTGAAGTTCATTGGAAGGTTATGGAAATACACAGTGGTCTACAATGGTTTCCTGTTTCCCTAGGTTATTGACCTCTACGGATCAGTGCCCGTATTCACAAATAATTTTATCTTACCACTAGGAGTACTTCTAAATTGCACTAAAACCTTTTAGTTAGGAGTCCCACCTTAAAACCTATTCACAAAGCTGCAAAGACAAACTCATACTAAGGAATTCCTCGAATTTTCAAGCTAAGAGTGAGGGCAGAGTTGACGTCGTTGCTATGGATGACGTTGTTTCTCATGAACAAGCTTACTCAGAATGCCCACAGCGATTGGCTGATATAGGGGATGGGTCTCTGCCCGCGAATAAATTATATGCTCCTGTAAAGGGCTATGTAGGACTACCTGTTCCTGTTATATTCTAGTGGTGTAACGGATCGCAGTTGATCCGTGATCCGTACGGATCACCCCCCACGGTTCGGCACGCATATGATCCGCGGATTAATAGCTATATTGAACCATCATAGAGAAATACAGTTTTCTGCCGCTGTTACGTTTTAAAGTAACAATTCCTAAATCTCGATGCAGAGTTACAGTGAAGAGATAGACAACCATGTATGTTTTGGTTTGCTTTGTTTTTCATACTAAATGCCTTTCTGGGAGGCAGGTTTTTAGAAACGCGACCGAATTAAATAAAAATTGAAACATTAGCGATCTTTAAATTTTGTATTAAATTAATTCAGGCATAAAACCACCTAGTTAAATCGCCTAAGGCGTACTGAATCTAAAAACGTATTTTGTGAAATTTTCGAATAAAGATTTAGTGAAATAACTTACATTGAAAAACTGAAATTATCATTCATTCAATTCCTTGAGAATAGTTCCTGGTAATTTTGGTGGAAACGTGCCTTTGGCCCCGTTATTTTTTTTTTGCTGATCCGAAAAATGATCCGATGCACCCCTATTATATTCTAATAAAGATTCTAAAATACAAATGTAGGCTACGTGTCACTGATTTAACATGAAACCAAGAATACTGACTAGTCAATTGGTTACATGTCTGCATCTCGTAAACAATCAGCGGGTATCTATATATAATATATATAATATAATATATATAATACCCTCGTGATTGAGGCAATACCTTTTTATGAGCTCTTTATCATTCAATATCTCCAGTGTTTACGCGATTGCGAGGACGATTGCCGCCAGCAGCCATTTTCGGATCGCTGTCAGTAGGTCTTTAGCGACTTAGAAGTCCTCTTGATTGCTTCTAACTTCTCCTGGACTTAGGAGCTGTTTTTAGCTCTCAAACCCTTTGTGAAATACTCTTATCCCAAAAATGTAGGAGTCCTAAATTTATGAGTGACACGCCCATTATTTTTCGGAGTTGCTCCTAAATTGCGGAGTTAGAACCAACTTTTACCCTTAAAATGCTTTGTGAATACGGGCCCAGATCACTAAAAAGTTAAAGATACTGCTTTCCACTGTTGTGTCAATTGTTAGGAAGTTTAAGGCCACTGGAACAGTGGCTAACCTGCCAGGTAGAGGACGCAAGTCTATCTTGCCCCCACATGTAGTGAGACGGATGGTTTGAGAGGCAAAAAGAAATCCAAGGGGCACAGTTCAAATCCTCCAAAACAACCTGGCATCTTGGGATTAAAAGGTGTCTAAAGCTACCATTCGACGACGCCTACATGACAATGGCCTTTATGGCAGAGTTGCAAGAAGGAAGCCTCTTTTGAAGACAATTCACCGAAAAAGGCATCTTGAATTCGTCAAACTACATCTGAACTACAATTGGAACCGTGTCTTGTGGCCAAATTGAGCTTTTTGGACATGCACATCAGCATTATGTTTGGCGCCCAAAGAATGAAAGTAATGTTGAAAAGCACCTCATGCCTATGGTGAAACCGATATGGTGGATCTTTAATGCTTTGGGGTTGTTTTGCATCCACAGGCCCTGGGGCCCTTATTAAAACAGATGGAACCATGAACTCCAGCAGGTACCAAGACATTTTGTCCAAAAACCTTGTTCCCTCTGCCAGGAAGCTACACCTTGGCCACAGATGGATCTTCCAACAAGACAACGATCCCAAACATACGTCCAAAGAAACTAAGAAATGGTTGACAGAGCACAAGAACAATAGCCATCTCAGTCTCCAGACCTGAATGGAGGAATGGTTCAGCATCCCCCCAAGAAATTCCATAACCTCATACGACACTACAGAAGGCGACTACTGTTATAATGGCTAAGGGAGGAACCACAAAGTACTGATAACAGGGGTGTGAATATTTGTGATTCTTGGTTTGTCTAGGGGAAAAATAATAATTTCTGAACTGTTGGATTGTGCTTCATCATTAAAGAATATCATTTTCAGAATTGTTTGAGCATAAAATATACCATAAAGGAAACGGCACATTCAGCAAACAAAAACAAACTAAAGAATAAAAACAGGGAACAGACTCAGAAGCAGAAACTGCACGTGCAATGCAAGCTGCCTTAACCTGAAAGATGACGATTTACTATTTCCCTTCCAGGTCCCGCATGAGGGCCGGATTCTTCTCTTCTAAAATACAGTAGAGCGCATCCATGAGCTCCCTGCCGCCCGGGTAAATGACATCGTGCAAAAGCCTCCTCATCTGGCCACGTGGCGTTGTCTCAGCCATAATTAACTCATATGTTTCACCATCAATAAGTTTCTGATGAAGAAGCTGGTCTAGAATGGACTTCACCATCTTGACTCTTCCGATCAGTTCAAGTTCATGCTTCTCCACAAAATGCTGGCCTGCTGAGAGACATGGACAGATTCTCTATAAGTTAGCTGTTATATACACACATTTAATCTACAGCCCAGGTGGACAGACACTGAATTTGGAAAAGCTGCTGGGCATTTATTATCGTTGTTCATTTTCTTAAAGGTTTAGAGTTGATAAGTGGAGGTGCTCTCGGAGTGTACGCCTGAGTGTGTGGTTGATGAGATCTTCCAAATTGCCACTATGACAGAATTCATTGTGATCATGTGCCCAGGTCCATGGGATGTGGGAATGTCCTGGAAACAAAGTTAAATAGTCGATCTGACTTCGGAAGAGTTTCAGTGAAGTTCTACACATGCGGATTTGTTTTTCACTCCCTACCCTCGGTCTGTGTGGAGCCGGAACCCGAGGCGCTTCCTCCGGTGCCCCCCGTCCCAGCCGCGCTCACTCCTCCTCCAGTCCCAGCCGCCCTCACTCCTCCCTGACCTAAGACAGAGCGGGACATCGTTTGCACTGGGTTTTCTTAAAACTGAAAACATTTACTGCACATACAGATATATATATTGTGGCAGCCCAAAGGGTTGCACCAGAAAATGGCTGCCTGGCCTCCAACACATGGCAGCCATTTTCACTACATTTCCCAGCAAGCAACAGCAACACCTGAACGAAGTCAGGCAATGGGAGCTAACGACCAGCTGAAAGCCATTGCAAGGCCTATTTAAAGAGCTCGCTCCCAGCACCTGTGGAGAGGAGTCGGAACGTGTGTGGGAAGGAGTTGCGGAGTGTTTGTGTTTGAAGAGAGAGAAAACTGTGAAGTCGATTGACCAGCCAGTGTTTTGGAAAGAGTGTTGGAGTGTGTTTGTTTTGTGTGTCTTTGGAATTGGATTGCTTTGGATAACGACTACGGACTGGATTGTGGACTTGGACCTGGATTTTGGATTGGAACGGACATTGACAAAGAGATAAGGATTGCGGACTTTGTGTTTGTATTCCCCTGAAGACCCCACCCTTTGTTTTGTGTTTGTTCGTTTAATAAAGCGTGGGGGGGGGTGGGGTGGGGGTGGGGGTGGGGGAGAGAGGAGGAAAACATATACCATTAATCATCTCAGAGTGGATATTACTACTATAGTGGGTAATATATTGTAAGATCATTGAAAAGTGAAAAAAAGACAGACTGACTCCAGAACAAATGTATTTCTATTCTTACCCTGATGATGTTGTTCCCTAGAGGGATAATCTCCTGAAATGGATAATAATGTTAGACGGGAGTTTCACAGTTAGGCACATATAAGATCTTACTGTCATGAGTGTCAGTACAAGACAGTGTGTCAGCATGATGCTCAATGTGTTAGTATGAGACAGTGTCAGTATGATACTCAGTGTGTCAGTATGATACTCAGTGTGTCAGTATGAGAGTGTCAGTATGATACTCAGTGTGTCAGTATGAGAGTGTGTCAGTATGATACTCAGTGTGTCAGTATGAGAGTGTCAGTATGATACTCAGTGTGTCAGTATGAGAGTGTGTCAGTATGATACTCAGTGTGTCAGTATGAGACAGTGTGTCAGTATGAGACAGTGTGTCAGTATGATACTCAGTGTATCAGTTTGATACTCAGTGTGTCAGTATGAGACAGTGTGATGCTCTTGCCAGTAGGATGTTCCAGTGGAACTGACCTCTACGTATGGGTGTATCCCACATGGTCTCTTTCTCATAGATCAGCTCTATGACGATTTTAGTCTCCGCGTGTTTCAAAACCTCCGCTGGTTTCACATATACCTCAAAGTAGTTTGGATTCGGGTTTCCATTTTTCAGTTCTAAACTCTGAGAGAGAGAGAGAGAGAGAGAGAGAGAGAGAGAGAGGGAGGAGAGAGAGAGAGAGAGAGAGAGAGAGAGAGAGAGAGAAAGGGGTAGGTAAGTACGTACGTACAGAGTCACAGCGTATATAGGAGTGAGATTTGGGGCCCGCTCAGTCAGCACAACTACACCAAATGGGACACGCATCCAGGTGAAAACAAAACTTGTGCCAAACTGGTGTGTGTAAAAATGGAATCTCCCTACTTTTGAACTTTCTTACTTTGTAAATCATGGAGAAAATGACATGAGAAGACAGGTAGCGAGGTCCATACCGCCCTGTGGCGTCGTGCCATGTTATAGGAGTTAACTAAACACTGACCAGGTATAACCAGATAGTTTAGTTTGAGTGAACAGAAATGTTGTACTATCCTCGTTAGCAATGCTATTTAGCCCATAGCCTCACCTCATCTTCAGCCGCTTATTCCTAGTTAGGGTCGCGGGGGGGCTGGAGCCTATCCCAGCATGCATTGGGGCGACAGGCAGGAATACACCCTGGACAGGTCGCCAATCCATCGCAGGGCACTACATACACCATTCACTCACACACTCATATCTACAGGGCAATTTAGACTCTCCAATTAGCCTAACGTGCATGTCTTTGGACTGTGGGAGGAAACCGGAGTACCCGGAGGAAACCCACGCGGACACGGGAGAACATGCAAACTCTGCACAGAAAGGCCCCCGGCCGGGATTCGAACCCGGGACCTTGTTGCTGTGAGGCGACAGTGCTATCCACTGCACCACCGTGCCGCCCTTTAGCCCATAGCTCACTTGCTAAACTAGCAGAGCTCACTAGGGAACTGAATGCAACTTTTCACTGTATAAAGACGGCATCACATTATTCCAGCGATAGTTTGGTTTTATATTGTTGTTGAAATTGTTATTATGGGGCCTCCGATAGTGTAGCGGTGTAACGCACTCATTTTGACTGGTGCTTTACGAGTGTGAGCTGCCTATGACAGTCACGGTTTGAAACCCGACTGTGCCAGACCGGCCCTGGCCGAGAGCCCCGATCAGGGGCGGCGTTTGGTTGTCCACCCCAGGGGGAAGGGGGAGGGTGAGCCGGCAAGAACTTGATGAGAAGCGCGTAAGGATGTCTCCGGAAAGTGGGTGTGCGAGTTCCGTCTCGGAGGAGGCGAAGATCACCGCCCTCTGGGAATTAGCTTGCCTCATAGAAAGGGGCGGTGAGTTCAAAATAAATAGAGGGTATACTTGGCCACTAAATTGGGAGAAAAACTGAAAAGAATCTGAAAAAATTGTTATTGTCATTATTATTTCTATTTATGTGTGAGTGTGTGTGTGTGTGTGTGTGAGTGAGTGTGTGCGTGTGAGAGTGTGTGTGTGAGTGTGAGTGTGTGTGTGTGTCTGTCTGTGTGAGTGTGTATTTGTGTATGTGTGTGTGAGTGTGTGTGAGAGTGTGTGTCTTCCCCGGTTGGTTGAATTCTCTAATACATTTCGCTTCGTTTCCTATTTGCCGTTGTATGTTGATTTTATTATTGATCTTTGGCTGCAGTTGGTAGAGCACAGATTAGATTGTGGGTTCAATTCCCACTGGGACCACATATACTGAAAAATGTATGCATTCACTACTGTAAGTCGCTTTGGGTAAAAGCTTCTGCTAAATGGCATATATTATTATATTGCACACACACACACACACAACACACACACACACACACACACACACACACACACACACACACACGGACCCACCTCTGGGTTGATGTCCGGAGTGCAGGAAGCTCTCAGGTTGTAGCTACTCTTCAGCTTGAGGGAGGTCTTTGGTTCATGTGGCTTGTAGATCCGTACAGAACCCGCTTCCTTCTCTTTTTTTTCCACTGCCTGTAAGAGACGAGCAGACAAACGGACACGCAGGCAATAACCTTAGGAGAACGTGGCAGTTTATTCAGGCGACAGGTTGATTTAGAAGCTGATACACCTCGAATCAAAATTATTTGTCAAGAGAAATGATTAGCTCAAACAGACCAGCAGCACTCCAGGATAATCCAGATATTATGTATTTCTACAAAATAAAAACAGGATTGTCCTCCACATGAACTACTGCAGTATACCCACATTGAGCTCAGCTAAATGCATTTAGATTCAGCTAAATTGCTGCGATACCATCAAGGTAAAAAAAAAAATCTTTGTTGAGATTTAGTGAAGTAGAAATATACTATAACTACATTTACGTTACGTAATACAAATATGCAGGCCACAAAGTGAACATAATCACAAACATAATGACAGTATTATGTATATAATAGTGTTAACATTAATGTTAACATAATGATTATGACGGTATTTATGTTAATACTATAATAATAACGTGACCATCACCTTTATAAGAGCCTGATTGTTTGGGATGAGGTAGACGTGGAGAGTGAGGTATGCATTTTTGGGGCAGTGGAAGAGCAGCAGGCAGGAGTGTACTCTCAAGAGGAACTCCGTGATTCTCTGCATAAAGCCAACGATGTTTTCAAGAACCACTCCCATGGGAGAGAAGGTCGGCTGCCAGATCCTGACGTGGAAACGGGTCACCTCGCTCACACTCTCCACAGTCGCCCCACTCTCTTTCACATGGATCACCTTCACCTTGTTCCAGAGCCAGAAGTCAGGATCTGCAGACACAGACACAGACACACACACACACACACACACACACACACACACACACACACACACACACACACACACACACACACACACACACACAGCAAAGGGGTTAGATCATGCATAATAATCGACATATTACATTTTTGGCACTTGGCATAGCAATGGATATTTATTGTGTGCTTTTTCCTTTTTCTCCCAATTTGGAGTGCACCCAATCACTTCTCCTGACCCCTGTAACCTCCGCTGTCAATTCTGAAGAGCGCAGACGAGCACGCGATCTCCTCACAAACACGTGATGTCAGCAGCCGCTTCTTTTCACTCCGCAGTTCACACGTTTAATTTTGCACAGGCGTGAGCCGGAGGAAGACACTTCAAGTGCAACTTTGTACCGTGACTTTAGACCGTGGGTGCTCTATTGACCAGCAGGGGTCGCTGGTGGGCAAGAAGACAAGTACAATCAGGCCAACAGTATCCTCCTCTCCTGGGCAACGCTTATTGCCAATTATGCGTCACTCTGTAGGGCAGCTGGCCACATTCGACACTGGCCTGGTCTGAATTCAATGCCAGACCGTGGGGCTCATCCACACACTAGAACAGTGTCTTAACAGGATGCAGACCGTGGGGCTCATCCACACACTAGAACAGTGTCTTAACAGGATGCAGACCGTGGGGCTCATCCACACACTAGAACAGTGTCTTAACAGGATGCAGACCGTGGGGCTCATCCACACACTAGAACAGTGTCTTAACAGGATGCAGACCGTGGGGCTCATCCACACACTAGAACAGTGTATTAACAGGATACAGACCGTGGGGCTCATCCACACACTAGAACAGTGTCTTAACAGGATGCAGACCGTGGGGCTCATCCACACACTAGAACAGTGTCTTAACAGGATGCAGACCGTGGGGCTCATCCACACACTAGAACAGTGTCTTAACAGGATGCAGACCGTGGGGCTCATCCACACACTAGAACAGTGTCTTAACAGGATGCAGACCGTGGGGCTCATCCACACACTAGAACAGTGTCTTAACAGGATGCAGACCGTGGGGCTCATCCACACACTAGAACAGTGTATTAACAGGATACAGACCGTGGGGCTCATCCACACACTAGAACAGTGTCTTAACAGGATGCAGACCGTGGGGCTCATCCACACACTAGAGCAGTGTCTTAACAGGAAGAGCCATCCAGCAACACCATAGCAATAGATTTTGATGTGAAAAATAGGCTATCCACCTCTTAAAAACTTCATATTATTCAAGAGGATTTTAAAGCTTAAATAGTTGAGAAATTAATAATCTGGTCTAAATACGAACATTAACATTTTAAGGTCATCACCCAGGCAGATGAAATGAGGCAGATGAATCTCCGTCAGTTGACCTGCAGTAACAGTGATGTCCAGTAGGGGGCCACCCTCTGTAAAATGTAAACTGTGCTGCAGGCTTTTATGGTCCTCCCACGACCCGTAGCGATACTGCAGGGTCACCTCAGCCTCACACACCCAGCGCAAACCCGACTCCGAGCACTCGTAATGCCCAGGGCGGCAGGTGAACCTGAGAGAGGGAGCAGGAGAAGGAGTCAGAGAGGGGAGGAGGAGGGGGAGAGGGGAGTTGGACAACAGAAGGAATTAGAAAGAACATAAGAACATAAGAATACTTAATGATGAGAACGGGCTCATCCAGGCTCACCATGTCCTAATCTAAAGAATATCCAGCACTGCATCAAGCCTGGACTTGAATACCCCCAAGTGTTTCACATGTTTCTGCCTCAACTATCTGACCTGGCAAGCTGTTCCTGGCACTGACACCTCTGTGTAATAAAAATAATTAATTTCTACCTGTGTCCTCTTATCTTAAAAAAATATTTGGCAGTTCACTTTGTCAATCCCTTTCAGGAATTTAAAAACTTAGGAATCAAATCCCTCTTAAATCTCTGTTTGCTGAGCATCTTAAGTCTTTCTTTGTAACTTTTACCTTTCATACCAGGTATCAATTTAGTTGCCCTTCTTTGTACTTTTTACAGGAGCTTCTATGTCTTTCTTGTAGTGAGGGAGTAACTGCAGGTGCTGGGCAAGGGGAATGTTAATAATGCTTTGTGTTCTGATGAAGACCTAAGGGTCGAAACGTTAACCAATCTGCACGGTTAAATAAACCTTTACACTTTATTTTTGGAGCATCTTTAAGTGTGCAAGTCTCATTCTTTCTAGTATTATATGCCACTTTGACTCGGCACCTTATGCTAAGCCTTTTTTGGAGTGCGTATGCTTTCTGTACTTAAAGTTATGTTTTTGTGAGAAGAAGTGTGCATGTCAGGGTCAAAGGTGAAGAAGAAGGTGAAGAATAGACTGAGAATGAGTTCCACAGAAAGCACAGTTTAGATGTGTTGGAGTAGGTTCTGACCTGTAAGAAAAGATTCCATTCTCTGTGAATGTAGAGGGTTCAACCAGAGGCCATTGGGTGAAATCCTACACAATAAGACACCAATCAGAGCAGCTGACAGTAATATTATATATGTATGAGAGCAGAGTTATTGCTGATATTTGTTACGGTCACAATAAATATAAAATACTGTGTTACTGCACAGTAATGCGATCCATAGTGTTGCATGTATGAGGTCCGCTCTTTCGGACTTGAGTTTGGGTAAGTGAGCTTGTGCATCAACGTGGTTGTAAAATAAACGATTTAACAGGACTGAGAGATTACAAAACCCAAAACCGGACTCAGTTACTGGTTACTCAGTCGTGAACTAGTTCATCAAGTGTTTTAGCTACAATAATACTGTTACTACTGTATATATCACAGATAGAAAAGACAGGTAATTCTACTGCCATAATTGCTCACAATAATCGCAATGAATGCGCTCTGCTCTACTGCACCTCTGCTTATGATAATAATTATAATAATGGTGACAGTTACTCACCATCACTGTTTCACAGTTGTCACACCGTCTCCCCCCAAAACCTGAAGATGCAGGGAGTGTGTCACTCAGTCATATTGAGAATCACAACGCTACAAGATTGGTGGAGGCATGACCGGGTCTTGAGTGAACCTAGTTAAAATACTCACCTGCAGGAGACAGGACTCTGTTGTAATTTCTCATGGCGGACAGCGGAGATCCAGTGCTTCCTGTCGCCATACCTTCCGTTTCTACCGATCCCCACAGCTCCTTTGATAGCTCCTCTTTAGGCATCTGGTAAATGGTAAGTGTTGCAAAATATGTTTTTTTGGGGGATGCAAAATGTTTATCTTTTCTGTTATTCGTGTAATGTGTTGTGTTAATTATTTTTTATCTTGTATATTTTAAACAACATAAAATCGTCCAACATTGGGGAAATGTCAGTTTGCAAGAGCATACTGTAGTTCTATAATCTACCACATGGGGGCAGTGCAGAGCAGGTTTAAGTGTTACTCACTCTCACTCGCCTAATACACGAACCCAATCCTGAAGGACAGGGCCGTTTCAAGGGGTGGGCGGGGCCTGGGCCGAGTAAACCCACGTGGGGCCCAGTGTGTCAGTATGATACTCAGTGTGTCAGTATGATACTCAGTGTGTCAGTATGAGAGTGTGTCAGTATGATACTCAGTGTGTCAGTATGATACTCAGTGTGTCAGTATGATACTCAGTGTGTCAGTATGAGACAGTGTGTCAGTATGATACTCAGTGTGTCAGTATGATACTCAGTGTGTTAGTATGAGACAGTGTGTCAGTATGAGACAGTGTGTCAGTATGATACTCAGTGTGTCAGTATGAGACAGTGTGTCAGTATGAGACAGTGTAATGCTCTTGTCAGTAGGATGTTCCAGTAGAACTGACCTCTACGTAATTCCCTTTCAGGTCCCGCATGAGGGTCGGCTCATTCTCTTCTAAAATCCTGTAGAGTGCATCCTTGAGCATCCTGCCGCCCGGGTAAATGACATCGTGCAAAAGCCTCCTCATCTGGCCACATGTCGTTGTCTTATCCATAATGAACTCGTATTGTTCACCATCAATACGTTTCTGATGAAGAAGCTGGTCTAGAATGGACTCCACCATCCTGACTTTTTCGATCAGTTCAAGTTTATGCTTCTCCACAAAATGCTGGCCTGCTGAGAGACATGGACAGATTCTGTATAAGTTAGCTGTTATATACACACATTTAATCCACAGCCCAGGTGGACAGACACTGAATTTGGAAAAGCTGCTGGGCATTTATTATTGTTGTTAATTTTCTTAAAGGTTTAGAGTTGATAAGTGGAGGTGCTCTCGGAGTGTACGCCTGAGTGTGTGGTTGACGAGATCTTCCAAATTGTCACTATGACAGAATTCATTGTGATCATGTGCAGGGGCGTAGCACACAATTCTGGGCCCTATACATATGCAGTCTTGTGGGCCCCCTTCCCCTCTTGATCCATGACTCTCACGCATCTTTAGAATTTTTTTTAATTGAATCAACAACTATACACATGAATCTGTAGTGGTTATTAGGGTAATCGCCAATGAACTGCTTATACCACATTTAAACAAATAATTAGTAAGATTAGTAAGATTCTCTGGCCATAGTCCTGGGTCCTCTGGCAAATACCCTTCTGCATTCCCCTCACTTTTTTCCACTTCCTCCTCTGTCTTCTCCTCATCCTTCTCACTACCCTCAGAGCAACCTTCATTTTCCTTGCTCTCTTCACCTCCATCATCCTCTTCACTAGCCCTACTGCTACTCTCTGCCTCTTCTTCCTGCTCACTCTCTGCCTCGATCACATCTTCTTCCTGCTCACTCTCTGCTACAAGGACAGGCCCCTCTACAAGCATGAAGCATACAGGATTGATATTAGCCTCTTAACCTGTTTATAATATACAATGAAACAGGCTACAGGCTAGATTCTGCTTAATTTACCAGCTAGTTAGCTAACTATCATAATGTAGCTAGCTAAGTTAACTTGTCTTGTTATAGAACTGGATCAAATGAGTCTTCAAAAACAAAGTTACAATGCATTTCACCATCACCAGTAGTATGTTTGCCAGTAGCGAGAGTGAAACTGAAATGAGATTAATAGCGATTTTTTTTAAATGAATGCGTTATCCATTTGAAATTAATCGCATGCATTATCGTGTTAACGTTGACAGCCCTAGTTCTAGGTATTGTGGGAATTTATTAGTATGTTTTTATTCTGACCTGACTGTGAATTAATGTACAGAGCTCATGTTCTGCAACTATGACCCTTTGTTCTCGCAGAAAGTGGCAAACTAGCTCGGGGGGCCCCTGTTTTGATATTCTGAGTTCTTGCACCTGTTCTCTCAAGGTTAAGATAAGAACATTTACAGTGCCCACTGTCTTCGAAGAGAGATGATGTAACTTGTTGCTGATTGGAGAGCCTGAACCGAAGGAGTTGAGCCAATCAGCAAGGACCTGAGGGGAAAAAGGATGAGATTCGAGGGGTCCCGGGCAGAGCGCGCTCCCGGGAGAGGACTGAGCAAATCTGTTGGGAGTTTGCTGATTCTTCTTCTGTTCCTTGTTACTTTCTACTTGTCTCTAATAAATTCTGAGTTAAGAATTATTTGGTCTTAGTATTTTGCCTCCTCACCGACACCTCCTTTGAACGCACCGACAATTGGCGACCCCGACGTGCGGGAGGGAGTGAGGAGACGATGGCTGGTTCGGTCCACGGCTGAGTGAAAAGGAGAACCGGGTCTTTAGACAGAATACCTGATCGCTGACAATCAGACACTTACAAGGCGCGCCAATCTGAAAGGTAAGCAGAAACCTTTTTCATAAAATCTGCATTAGTTTAGGAGTGGAGTGTCTGACTGTTGGATGAACAGGTCTAAATTTAAGGAATTGTTTGTTATATTAAGAGAGACAAATAGATTGTAACGCAACAATATACAGAGAGACAACATAGTTTAAATAGTTAGGGAAAGACGTACGGGCGCTCTGGAACCCAAATACAAGTTATTTGCGAGTTGATTGTGCATGCGCGGCCAGTTGATTCAAGTCAGATGATTTGTGGGTGACAGACTAGCCTTCCAGAGGGGAAAAGAATACGTACAGTCTAAAGTGATTTGTGGGTGACAGACTAGCCTTCCCGAGGGGAAAAGAATACGTACAGTCTAAAGTGATGTGGTGAGGGAAAGACGTACGGGCGCTCTCGAACCCAAATGTGATGTGAAGTGACATAGTGGGGAGGTCCCACAGATACTAGTATCGACTGACACTGTTTTTGATAAGAAAACTACAAAAATAAAAAATAAAAATACAAAAGAGAAAAGGGAATAATAAGGTTAGTGTCAGTATCTCAACTGCTTAGTTTAGTGGTTGTCTCTCTGAATATTGCTTCCCTGTCAGCTGACAAAACTGTGCAAATCCACTTCTGTGGTAAGGGGGCATTTCAAGCGCTTGAGTATTGATGTGTTAATACGCAGCATACACCCAGTGCTGACACACAATACTGTTAATTGGAGTGAAGTTCAAGTGTTGTACCTGGATTTTGCGACAATTCTGGCAAATTGAAACTGTGGGTTTTTCTTCTATACACGACGCTGAAAGGATATTGTACGACGTAGTGCTGATAAGTTAAATCTCTCAACCCATAGTAACACACGGCTTGAGTCGAGATTAGAACATTCGGTGGACTGCATACAATATTCATAATACTGATATTGGCAATTTGGGAAATTATTGTGGTTCGTGTGTCTTGTTTAAAATACAAATTAAGATTGGCAAAAGGGAAATCATTGAAGTTTGTATGTCTAGATTCAAATAAATAAATTAGGACTGGCAAAAAGGCAGTCCAAAATAGGTCACAACGTAGGAATGTGCCGGCAATTTTGTGAGAAGTGTGTTGTGAGCTCAAATGGCGCCTGCGAATATTCTATGGGTTAAATGGGGTTTTCATGTGCTTTACGAGATCTGGTATCTCGTGCAGGTCTTGTTTGCATTTTATGTGATCTTGCGCACGTTTCGCGAACTTTTCTATGAATGTCTTCGCAATCGCGAAGTTGCTGTTCATATGAAGTCTTTTTGTCTTGTAAAATAGCGCACGCGATGTATGAGATACTTGCTAAACGTTAGACAGCCTTCAGTATTACAGATAAGGGTTATTTTTGGAAAGTGGAATTGTAATATTGTTTTTATAAGTATATAGTTTACGGTAATAATACAACAAGACTTGTCGCAACCATGGGTCCGGTAGGATAAGGGCCGTGGCCAATGTGCCCCGATTTATAGTCGAATGAGCCCGAAATAAGGGACATATTTATAGTTGCATGAGCCCGAAATAAGGGACATATATAACGGATAAAGTTAATGAGTAAATGACATATAGGCTCACCCCTGTTTCCACAATAAAGAAAGTAAAAACGCACGCACTACTGGCCCTACTAGAATACATGGGGACTTAATATCGACAAGTCTTAATTTAGAAATGTAGATATAAGAGCATGAAAAATGATGTGTTGATTGTGTTTCATGTGTTGCAACAAAACGCTGATGATGGTATTGAAGAGGGACACTGTTTAGGGTACGGGAGAAGACAAACTGGGAAGTTATCCGTTGCGAGAGTTTGTACCAAATTATGTCAATGCAAGACAGTGTGGGAAACAAAATACATTGCGTATTTACATTGGAATAAGTTGGTTATTTTGTGTGGTTCAGTTTGATGGAAAATATTGGTCCAACAGGTAGTTCTGATTTGTCTTCTATTTGTTGGGGCGTGGACGAGGGATGTGGTTCTCTGTGGCTCGGTTGGTGGAGCGCGGCATTGGCAACGCTTGGGTTGTGGGTTCGGTCCCCACTGGGGCTACATGTGCTGAGAAATGCGTGCATTCACTGCTGTAAGTCGCTTTGGATAGAAGTGCCTGCTAAATGGCGTATATGATATAGAAATTTAAGGAGTCGGAACACCGCTTCGGTCATAAATTTGGAGAGAGTTGTAGGTTGTCAAGATACACAGCTGATCAAATTGAATTTGGCGAGCTTACAAAGTGGGGTACGTCGAAATAGGTTCAGATAGCCTCTAGACGTACAGCTTTTGTACCACAGCGAGTCATTCGCTCGTGTAGATTTCTTTTTTTTTTTTTTAATTATAATAATCAAACGTAGGCTATTGATATGTGTAAGCATATACATTTCCTAGATTTCCCAATCTAATTCATTTTCCAGCTCTTTGTTATAACCTTTCCTCTGCTTCTATTTTAAAGGTCTTTTATTCGACAGATGTTCTTAATAGTTTAGTTTACGAAGTTCAGCACTTTATTGGGAAATTTTCCTTGTTTCAGTTTTAGTCTGTTAGTTATTTTATCTCACCTCCATCATAATTTCAGTTTAGCGCGCCGGTAGCGTTTCATTTGTAGTTTGGGGCATTGATAGTTAGATTCTTTAAAGACCATTCAGTTTCAACCTTTCAAAGCGAGTCTTATAATTACGGGTTTCTATATATGTCCGGATATTTCGCTACTGTTCGGGAGCGTGTATGAGCTTCGATTTTTTCCATTTTGGTGTACTTTCGGGCATTCTTGCTTGAGTGCGTGGTCTTTGCAGCGGTTTTGATTTGTTATCTGTTTCCCTGGTCTCCGGAATTTAAGTACAACCTTTTTCATGTTTTAGTTACTTCGTCCCTTCAATTAGATATTCTAGGAATACTGTTTTTAGCGTGTTGAGGAAAATAGTTCACTAGCATACACCTACGTTTGAAAGTTCCGTGGCAGGGTGAAATGGTCAGTGAATGAAAAGAGAAATTGTTGGGGGGGCCGGAACTAGCATGGAGTAGAGTGTGCGCGAAGGGGGGTCTATTCGGAGGCTGGCAGCGGGCCAACTGAGCCAGGAAGCGAAATCTGCAAAGGTGGGGGCAGCGAGGAGTGAGAGTGGCAGGCAGAGATTGTTTCCATTTCACCAGTGAAACATTTTTCAGTGTTCAATTCTTTACAATTTGGGGGCACTTTCCAACATTTTTATGTTTGCTCTAAGTGTTTTAATAAACCATTTTCCTTATATTGGAGTTATTAACAGTGGGGTTATTACATCTGCGCCCTCAGCAGTTTTATTTTTATTTTCCCGGTTTTCATTCGGTACAGTTTGGTAACACAGTGAGTCATTTGCTCGTGTACATTTCTAAAAAAAAAAAAAGAGAGAGAGGAACGCGAATTGTTCGTTACTAAATAAAGATAACTATAGATAAAATAACAACCTAGTTTATTACGCGTAATACACAGTATATTTCAGGAGGGACGCCTCCGCAGTAAGCAGTAATAAATAACTGGATTAAGACTTGTGTAACTATAGATTGCAAATGAACGTAACCTCAAAGAACGGTGTTAAACATGTCAGGTGAGGAAGTGTATGCATACATTCAAAGGGCGTTCACCCTCTGGGAGCACAGCACAGGAGAAAGGCCAGATTCATCTACTGGCTCAGAGGGCCACTGGAGACATGAAGTGCAGAAAGGGTTGCCAGAGAAAGTGCAGCAAAAGCTAGAGGATGTAGTAGGCCTAGACAACATGCCCACCGTGGTGTGGAAAGATCACATTGTGCACTGCGTAGCCAAACACAGAGCAGCGAAAAGTGCTAGAGAAGACGAGGCCACTACTCTTGAAAACAAGCTGTTGAAGCTCCAAATTGCCAAACTGACTGCAAAATCAGACAAAGAGAGAGCAAAAGCAGTAATTGAAGCACCAGTGGTTACGGCACAGCCCCCGCCTTTTTATCAGGTGACTGCAACTCAGCCACCCCCACACCAGCCAACAACAGCAGGCTGCCAAGGTCAGCCACAAAACCCAGCACCCTCATTCCAACAGAAGGGGGGCTATTCACAGGGTCCTATAGTCTGCTGGAACTGTGGATGGACAGGACACGTATCACGCTATTGTCGAAACAGGCCCATGGGGATGGCCTCAGGCCCAGGGCCCAGAGGACGAGGTAGTGGTAGAGGCAGGGGAGCTATGGGGAGGCCGCAAGGGGGTCCACCTAGAACACCAGGTTGGACAGCAGGTCCCAGGCCACAAGGGCCACCAGTTCAAGCACCAGTACAGGAATATGAGTATTGGGGACAGGAGGAACCCCTGTATTGACGGGGCCCAGAGCATCACACAGCGAAAGTACCCGTAATGACTCCCCCAATGATTAAAGCAAAATTTGGACAAAACGAAATGGAATTTATGGTTGACACTAAGGGCCACAGTATCGACAATTAAGAGATTCGTAAATTAGAGAGACACCCATCCCAATGTATAGAAAAACACAGATACTGGGAAGATAAAACGTGTGTTTGGGGCGCTAAATAAATAAGCTAAATAAATAAGGTTTCATTCAGGGGCAATGGGTGAAATTCCTACAGCCCTCAAGGGAGAGAGATGTATTATTATTATTACTATTTAAATACTCTGATGTTCTTCATGCGAAGCAATTATAAAACCTCCAAACTTAAGATCACAGTCTCGCTTCCTTTGAATAGCGGGATTTAAACAACCCTTCTTGGGAAAAATTTATGTGATAATGGCATCCGCCAGATGAGCCGCAGCACTTCCAATGGTCAACCGTGCACGGGGCCGTCATAGGACGGTTTGGGAAACCCAGCCCTTCTATTCTAGTAGGAGGATTGGAAGCCCCACATTGGAAACTGCGGAGCCTGTGGTGGATGACACCATCCTGAACTGAGATAAAGGGTGAGACTGTTTTCTGGACAATTAATGTTAGGTGGGGTAGTCCCGCTCATGGAGCTGTTCCCTAGTGTACAGACTGGAGGAAGTTTAGGAGGATTTGGGCGGAGTAATTGTATGTGACACTTACCGCTCGAGGGTAAGTATTTGATAAATGTTTTATGACTATATGGAATAAAATCATAAAAAGGAGGGATGTCAGGTGGAGGGAGATTGGACTTCCGTAAACCAGGGGCAAGAAACTCTTCTTTTCCGAGGACGCTGTGATTACGTAAACATTTTGAACTGTGTGCAAAATAAAAACGAAATGACAATGGCTCAAAAGTAACACAAAATTACTATTGAATGTGATAGAATACTAATGGGTTGTCAGTCACGTCACTTGTAAAGGTACTATTGGAAATAGTTTGTGAATTCTATACAATTGATAAATTGGTATTACACATGTGAATTGATATACTGCCAGTCATGCACAACTGTGTGAATTTATTCCGTCCGAGCAGATAGCCCCAGCGAAATCTTACCCCTGACTTTTAGACATAAGACATTTTGAATATGAGTGTTTCTGGAACATGCCGCAAATAAACGAAACGAGATGTTTAGGCACCATGTATAGTTGACCGAAATTGACTGGAATTCTAGTAAACTTGAGTGAAGAGCAGAAATGATTATTTGAACAAATCAGGCAGCCGCATATTTCATTATCGAAAATGACCGAATGTGAATGGAGATGTGGGTTCCTGGGTTAGGGAAATGCAGCCTGGTAGGGAGTGCAGAGATAAATCCAAGGTCATTCTTTGTCTGTACAACGCTGTGTGCACACACAACTGCAATTTGAACCGTACAGCACGCTGCTAGCTCTTTCCGATGACCATCCTAGTTTACATCAGAGAAATAATTAGGTATTATATGATGTTCCGCAAACACTCTGGGTTCAAATTAAAAATTAAAAAAAAAATTTGTAAAAGGTGTTTAACATGTTTTGACTATTTGAATCTTGGATGATGGATTTCATCCACCTCACACCAAGTGAGGGGAAAAAGAGCTGTTTAGTAATGATTGACCCATTCTCAGGTTGGGTAGAAGCATACCCTACCTCAAAAATTGATGCACAACTGTGGAAAATAATAATAATAACAATTTGTAGAGAAATAATACCTAGATGGGAAAAGCCTATCACCTATCGCAATTTGGAGATAGAACCACCCTGGACGGGACCGTACCAGGTGATTGAAGCTTCGGACAGAGCTGTTCGGGTCCAAAGGAGGGAGATACGGTTTGGCACCACTACGGACACTGTTCCAAAACAGTCGCACCCACACGCAGGCTCACACAAACCAGTAACGGAGTAAAAGAACTACACGCAGTGACACCAGAGACCCCAGATTAGTTTCACAGACTACTGTAGGAAGGTGGGACTAATGGTACTTACAGGAAAACCAGAAGGAGCAGGGAAAATGTAATGCAAGAAAATTCTAAAAGCAGAGAGTTTGTGTTTAAACTAATGCTGCCACTCGCCGTAGTTGGAGGAATATTCCTAGGGGGAGGAATGGTAAAATTGATGCTTACCTGTGTGCTAAACTATGAGAGAACAGAGGCGGAAAACAATGGAAGGCTTGGAAATTGGAAATTAGGAGTAATAGTGATTTAGGCATGTGCAAGTCTGAGTGAGGCCACAGACAGTGTAGATCCGTGTGGTGCAAAAGTGATTATAAAAGCCGACATAAATAGAGATATGCCTATGCTCGCCGCTTGCAGTGTTACCACTTTAACCCCTGATGACTTTGAGAGGCAAGGCTGCAGTCCTAGTGTGGCCTCGAGAATTTGTATCAACAGGCAACTGGAGATATGGAAGAAGCTTGGGTGGAACAGGAAGGACCCTATCCCTGAGGAGAAGCAGAAGATGTTTGAGCTGTGGAGAAGGGAGTGATGAATGTTGTCAATCTGTTGTTTGTCTGTCTGTATGAATGTTGTCAATCTGTTGTTTGTCTGTTTATATGAACGTTGCGAAGAAAACAAAAAGAAAAAAGGAAAAATTGAAAAATGAAAGTATGGTGTCGCATTACTAATGTTTTCTATTGTTAACATTCACTGAGAAGTAACTTTATACTTATTTTTACAGCCATTTTATATTCACTCTATACTTACCAAGTAACTTTATATTCTAAGCAAGAACTTAAGTGTATAATCCATCTCTAATATTGAAAGGTTGAAATAACCATGTGATCTGACGCTTTGCTTAATGGCTCATGTGCTAGACCAAGCCCCTTGATAGTAGCATCCCAGGATGCCAATGCTGATAAATTGTAAAACGCGGGGTCTGGTTCGCTGTTTAGACACCCGGTTGGTTTCGCTCAGAGCGGATGCTGAATGCTCCTTTAAACACTCCCACTGGCAGCACTGCCAAGCCAGGACAGTGTGGTTTTTGACCCAAAGAGGTTTTTCCCAGTGGCTGAGTAGAGCCTTCGGGGTGACATGGCTTCGCTGTGCTAGAATGCTTAAAAGGCCTAAATTGATAGTTTTGTGTAAAATTAGCATGCCCAAAGGTTGGACTGAGTAGGCACACGCCGGCAGGGTTCAAGAGCTGAAAAGACCAGCCAGAGGGTTGATTTAAACCTAAGGCCTGTATGTAACCTGCTATTAGTGCATATGAGTCCCGCACCTCCAGCAAAAGAGGCGTATGAAATGTTGAGACAGTATGGGGAAACTCTTGTTTCTGGAGCTCAAGGTGCTCTCTTAATTGTGTTGCTCCCATAAATGTGAGCAAAGGAGGGAATTGTGGGAATTTATTAGTATGTTTTTATTCTGACCTGACTGTGAATTAATGTACAGAGCTCATGTTCTGCAACTATGACCCTTTGTTCTCGCAGAAAGTGGCAAACTAGCTCGGGGGGCCCCTGTTTTGATAAGGCTGAGTTCTTGCACCTGTTCTCTCAAGGTTAAGATAAGAACATTTACAGTGCCCACTGTCTTCGAAGAGAGATGATGTAACTTGTTGCTGATTGGAGAGCCTGAACCGAAGGAGTTGAGCCAATCAGCAAGGACCTGAGGGGAAAAAGGATGAGATTCGAGGGGTCCCGGGCAGAGCGCGCTCCCGGGAGAGGACTGAGCAAATCTGTTGGGAGTTTGCTGATTCTTCTTCTGTTCCTTGTTACTTTCTACTTGTCTCTAATAAATTCTGAGTTAAGAATTATTTGGTCTTAGTATTTTGCCTCCTCACCGACACCTCCTTTGAACGCGCCGACAGTATGTTACAAAAATGAGAGATGTTATAAATCTAGCCTGAAACTTATCCCACCAGATAGAGCATGAAAATACAAAAACCACGGCAGGCAGTGAGCCATTTGGGCAAAGATATCTCACATTCCGGGTCAAAAGATATCGCATTTCGATTTCAATGAAATTTCACCAGAAACAAGATAAAATGTTAAATTAACGTCCTGGATACCTTTCATTTGCCCAAATGCTCACTGCCTGCCGTGGTTTTTGCAGTGTCGCGGCGTGTGCGCAACATGTAATTATGTGATTAACTGATTATGTAATGTGATTTAAGATAATTCAAATTAAGATAGCCTATACCCAGTGGCGTAGCGTGGGTTGCCAGCACCCGGGGCGAGGCACGTAACGGTAATCCGTTAACCGTTAGCACTCCCTTCCACCAGTTAGGGCAGCGGTCCCCAACCTTTTTTGCACCACGGACCGGTTTCATGCAAGACCATTTTTCCACGGACCGGCGGACCGGCGGACCGGAGGAGGGTGCATGAAACCGGTCCGTGGTGCAAAAAAGGTTGGGGACCGCTGCCTAACTGTGTTTTTGTCTTCTTCTGAAATGTTGCGCCCCTCGAATTTTGCGCCCGGTGCAACCGCACCGGTGGCACCCCCCACGCTACGCCTCTGCCTATACCATATCTTTTTTAGAATGCTTCAATCTGTAATTACTGAAAATGTCATGCAATTATATTTATTTTTAAGAAAGTTATGGCCATTTATGTTATTAAATCACAGCTTTTGTTTCAAGATCATTGAAAAACAATAGCGGTCAATATGTACATTTCCGAGTGTAAAAATGACCATGACTTCCTTAAAACTTAAGATATGAGAGTCAGTAAGGTATCAAATTAAAGGTATTTTCATGCTCTATCTGGTGGGATAGATGTGTAACATACCTAACTAGTTCAATCGAAACTGTTAAGTGTTGTTTTATAGCGCTCTTACTCTGTGTATCAAGGTGCGTACTGATATGACGTCACCACGTTCTCAACGTGTTCTATATGTTGTAGAGTTGTTCAAGATGGCTACAGAAAGCACAACCTGTTGTATTTTCCTCCTCGAATAAATATGCCGATAGAAGGCTAAAGTGAGAACCGAGTCAAGCTTTGCTTATCCTCCGTACGCAAGACGAAGATTGCGCACCCAAGCTTAACAGGTTATGGGCCCAGAGATGGAGATAAGTGAACGTTTATATTCTTGGAAGAAGTTTTATGCGACGTATTACGCATTAGCCAATGAAGCTAACAACTACAGTGCTGCTTGAAAGTATGTGAACCTCTTGAGCAGTTTAGAGTTTTCCGTTGTTTTACCATGATTTTCTTATTTTATCATCACCAGTTTTCTATATATGAAATGTCAGGTTTATGTTTATCAATTGCATGTACTTGTTTAGAGGGAATTGTGTGAGTAGCCAAAAAACTACATGAAACATGGAATTAGTGTATGTGCAAAAGTAAGTGAACCCCCAGCTGCATTGGTAAAATCAAGTAGGTAATAGATTCAGGTGAAACACATTTGGGTGCTTAATTAATCAATTAAGCAGACCAATCAAATGAGACATCCTTAGGAAAAGGGTTGGGCAACACAGATTAAAAGAGAGAGGAAACCAACCAAACCACTGTAGTGACAAGGTGTACCTAAACAGATCAACAATGCCGAGAGGAAAGGAGATATCCGAGGACATCAGGAAGAAGGTACTGACAGCCCATCAGTCTGGGGAAAGCTATAAGACCATCTCCAAAAGATTCCAGTTCCATCCATCCACTGTAAGACAAATCATTTACAAATGGAGGGCATTCAACATGACTGCAACTCTGCCTAGAAGTGGACGCCCATCAAAACTATCACCAAGAAGCACCAGAAGAATAATAAATCAGGTAAAGGCCAACCCACACATCACCTCTAGAGAGTTGCAGACCTCTCTGGCAGCATCTGGGGTAAATGTACATGCGTCTACAATCAGACGAAAATTGAATAGACATGACATTCATGGGAGGGTTGCTAGAAAGAAGCCTCTGCTCTCAAGAAAGAACAAAGCTGCCCGTTTCAACTTTGCCAGAGAACACTTGGACAAACCAGAGGCCTATTGGAAGTCCATTCTCTGGGCAGATGAGTCCAAGATAGAATTATTTGGTCACAATCAAAACCGCTATGTTTGGAGAAAAGCCAACACTGCATACCAAGAAAAGAACCTCCTCCCAACAGTGAAGCATGGTGGTGGAAATGTGAAAGTCTGGGGCAGCTTTTCTGCCTCCGGACCTGGACGACTCCATATTATCCAGGGAAACATGAATTCTCATGCCTATCAACAAATTCTTGATCAGAATCTCCTGCCATCAGTCAGGGAGTTGAAGCTGGGCCGAAAATGGGTTCTGCAACAAGACAATGACCCAAAGCATACCAGCAAAACTACCAAGGAATGGCTTAACAGAAAGAGGATTCGTACTCTGGAATGGCCTAGTCAAAGTCCAGACCTCAATCCTATAGAAATGTTGTGGCTAGACCTGAAGTGGGCGGTACATGCCAGATGTCCCTCCAACCTCTCTCAACTGGCTGAGTTCTGCAAGGAGGAGTGGGCAAAAATCCCCAACAGCAGATGCGAGAGACTGGTCAGTGGTTACAGAAGACATTTGGTTGAAGTAATGGCTGCAAAAGGAGGTGCCACAAGCTACTAACTAAAAGGGTTCACATACTTTTGCACATGTCAAATTTTCAGTTTTTGTGAGATAAACCACTTTTGTTGAATAAATAATGAAAATACATCTTTTTTTTTGTTTGTGTCCATTATTTGGAAAGTCTGCTTTACAAATTGGTGTTTGGATATACATTTAACCCTCTGAGGTCCGTGCTAAGCTTTTAGACGTTTTTTGATTTTGGCATGGTCTGATATTTATCTCAATTTCATCAATTTAACACACACTTACTCCAACGTGTTTGATATTTTTATTTGAAGGACAATCACAGCTACATTTGTATGCCATCAATAGTTTGGTCAGTATCATATGCAGCTTGTAAATAGATCTACAAACACACAAGTTAAAAATAGTAAATTTTTCTGCTGTCACAAAAGTTGTGAAAGCACACACTAAACTATAGTGACGAATTGTTTTGCCAATGTGCGTTTGTTCATCAAGGTCTTGGTTATGTAAGGGTGTGAAAACAGTTTAGCACATCTGAGATCTAAATAGCTAAAAACCTGTTTTTATCAGAACTGGTCACATTTATTTCAGGCTGTGGGAGGGCTAAATGCTAAATACCTGAATATTCATTATTCATTGTCCACACCTCTAAGAACTGTCAGATGGGCCATCTCACTGGGCCATCAGTGTTATATTCTGAGTTCCTGTTCTGTTGTTTTTTGGCCTTTGTTTATTTTTCATTCAGTCCTTATTCATTATTCTTTATCCAGTATTGCATTTTCCCTGTTCTGTCACGTTCTGCTCCCTGTCTGTCCTTGTTCCGTTTATTTCGAGATCCACACCTTGTCTTGTCATGCACTTCGGGAGTTTATACTTTTCGGGGTTTTTTCCTTCGCTTATTATCTCGTTTTCTTCCTTCTTACTTTCTAGATTGCACTTTGTATATATTAGGTAGATGTGTATAGAACTAACCAACTAATCTACTAACGTTAGGGATTTAGATTAAGTTACTAACACGCGGAATATGTTTGGCGTCACTAAGACGCGGAATTCATATATTTTCACGAGTATTTGAAAACAAGCTAAATAAATAACATTTTAGGCTGTTTGAAAAGTATTCTTCCATAGATCTTGTGTGCATATTGCAATTTGTTACGTTGCAACACGCGGAATATGTAGTCACGCGGAATTCATATATTGAATATATATACGAGTATTTGATAACATGGCAAATCAAATATAGTTACTTACTCCTCGTCAGTTATTGTCTTCGTCGCTTTTCATCAATACTCTCAAACACTGCAGCGCAGAAAATCTTTCCATCTTGAATAAAATTGTATGTCTGTATAAAATCTTGCTTCAAATTGTCGGGACAGTTTATGTGTTTACGCCGGCGTTTTCACACATGGCCCCACGCCCCTCCCCACACACCTCGCCTAAACTCGCCCCTAGTTACCATGTCAATAGAAGGGGGACGTTACTACCAGGTAAAAAAGAGAGTAAAAGGCAAGGTTTACTTTTGGTCTAATTAACCTAATTTAAAAAATCCCATTTGATTTGCCAGTGCTCAAATCGGAAAGTCGCGATTCTAAGGTTTCTGTCAATGTTTTTGCCGCGTGTGTATGATAAAATATCGCGAAGTTAGAAATAGTAATATACTTGTATTGCTGCTTGGATCGGCGCCGATCCAGCCGACCTCAGGGGGTTAATAAGGTTTTTTTTGTTTTTTTTTACAAAAACAATGACCATGTCTGGAGGGTTCACAAACTTTCAAGCAGCACTGTAGCTAACTAAGCAAAGGAAAATTATAGCGAGCTAGTAGGTCACGGTAAAAATTGGCGAGTTAGCAAAATGGCGAACAGAGCAACAGGAGTCTTGGCACCACAGCTTTTGTTCAATGGATCGGAAGATAAGTATGATCTTTGGGAAACAAGGTTTTTAGGCTGTTTGCATATTTTGAAGCTAAAAGAGACTATTTTGCACGAGCCCACTGGCGCTGACGTACAACAGCTAGCCGAAGATAGAAGGAAAAATGCTGATTGTTATGCTGAGCTAATAAGACTGTTAGATGATAAAAGCCTGTCGCTTATTAGGCATGAGGCCTCTGATGATGGTAGGAAGGCTCTGAGGATACTCAGAGAGCATTATTCCGGTAAAAGCAAGCCACGCATAATAAATCTGTACACGTCGTTGACCAAGCTACGCATGGCAGACAACGAGAGTGTTACAGAGTATATAATAAGAGCTGAGAACATTATTATGGCTCTGAGAGATGCGGGCGAGGCTATGAGTGACGGACTGATCGTAGCCCTGGTGCTAGGCGGGCTACCAGCCTCATTCAAACCGCTAGCCGTCCACGTAACGTAAAATGAGGATAACGTTACGTTTGCAGACTTTAAAAGGAGACTACGTGTCTATGAAGAGGCAGAAAAAATGGACACGGCAGAATCTACGGATAATGTGATGAAGACGTGTGCAAAACAAGGTCGAGGCCCCGCCAAGGCGTATGTTAGCAACAGAAATGACGAGGAAGCCAACGTGATGTGTTATAAGTGTGGAATAAAAGGGCACAAGGTAAGAAAATGTTTTCGAAAAGTGTGGTGTGGTTACTGCAAAAATAACACACACCAAGAATCAATTTGCAAGAAAAAGGGGAGGCTAGATGGCATCAGAAAAGTCACGGAGGAACAGCATAACGACCAAGACCATCTCTTCAAAGCCAAACACACGAAGAATGAGGGACCACCAGACAAGGTGAAGATGAAAGGCATCATGGTGGACGCGGGAGCGACATCCCACATCGTGAACGACATCGGTAAGTTTAAAAGCTTTGACGACTCGTTCCAGTCTGAGACCCATTCAGTGGAGTTGGCCGACGGGACCAAGTGCAATGGAATTGCACAACGAAGAGGAACAGCGATGGTGTGTCTGCTGGACAACACCGGACGACAGCACGGAGCACAGCTGCGGGATGCACTGTACATGCCTTCTTACCCACATGACATCTTTTCGGTGGCAAGAGCAACCAACGGAGGAGCGACAATCACTTTCATGAAAGGGGACAGTCACATGGTTACCAAGGGCGGTGACAGGTTTGACATCCACGAAAGTGGAAATTTGTATTACTTGCCAACTGTTGAAAAGAATGTTGATGAATGTAAAGTGTGTCATGACATGCAAACTTGGCATAAAATATTGGGTCATTGTAACTATGATGATGTACAAAAGTTACAAGGTGTGGTGAAAGGCATGGAGGTAAAAGGAGTGCAATCAAACCAGATGTGTTATGTGAAGTGTGTACACAGGGCAAATTCACCCAGACGAGAAATAGGGAGCCAGACAGGAAGGCTAAGAAACCCTTAGAATTAGTCCACACTGACTTAGCTGGTCCCATGTCAACACTGAGCTTAGAGGGGCACAAGTATACACAGTCTTTTACAGACGACTACTCAGGTACCATGTTTGTGTATTTTCTAAGGTCCAAGAGTGATGCAGTGCAAGCCACAGAAAGGTTTTTAGCAGACATAGCACCTCACGGAGAAGTCAAGTGTATCCGTTCAGATAACGGCACTGAATTTACTAGCCGAGACTTCCAGGCACTGTTAGCCAAGAATAGGATTAGACACGAGACGTCTGCACCCTATTCACCCCACCAAAATGGAACAGCAGAGAGAGGTTGGCGAACTCTCTATGATATGAGCAGATGCCTACTGATAGAAAGCGAGTTGCCTGATAAGCTATGGAACTACGCTATACAGACAGCAGCTTACGTGAGGAACAGGTGCTACAGTAGGCGCACAAAGAAAACGCCATATGAGCTGTTTACAGGCAGGGAACCAAACTTGTCCAAACTGCAAAAATTTGGATCAGTGTGTTTTACTTACAAGCAAGAGAAAGGGAAACTGGACAATAGATGCGAGCAGGGTGTTTTCATTGGTTACGATAAAAACAGCCCAGCTTACCTAATATACTACCCAGACACAGAAAAGGTCCAAAAGCACAGGTTGGTGAAGTTCACAACCAAGACAGCCAAAGAAAAGAAACCCAAACATCTGAGTCATACATAGAATATGGTGATAGAGATGTATGTCCTAAGATCGATGACAGTGAAGAAAGTGTTGTTGATAAAAATATGGAAAATGTGCTAGGTCAATGTGTTCAGAGTGGTGTCTCTGGGACCTTACCCGAACAGACTGAACGTATACAGCCGGGTAAAGTCACCGAGACTGGAACCAGAAAGAACCCACCGAGAACCAAGAGGAGACCAGCTTACTTACAGGAATTCGAGACTGAGGATATGGAGGACAGACTGCAAACATGCGTGGACTCTTGTTATAGAGCAGTATGTAACATTCCTCAAACCTACAAGGACGCCATAGCGTCAACCAAATCAAGGCAATGGGAAAATGCCATGAACGAGGAGATGCGATCACTGGAGGAGAACGAGACCTTCAAACTCACCCAGTTACCACCAGGTAAACGGGCAGTGGGGGGTAGATGGGTCTATGCACTCAAGAGTGACATTGACGGATCAGAGAGATACAAGGCGAGATTCGTAGCAAAAGGCTACAGTCAGAAACCAGGAACTGACTACGGAGAGACATTTTCACCCACGGTCGATATGACGAGTGTAAGAGTGGTCATGCAGAAGGCAGCGCAGGAGAACCTAGTCTTACACCAAATGGATGTTAAGACAGCCTATCTGCATGCACCAATTGACTGTGAAATCTATATGGAGCAACCAGAGGGTTTTGAGAAAAAGTCCGAAACCGGTGAAAAGCTAGTATGCAAGTTGCAGAAATCACTTTATGGTCTAAAACAATCGGGCAGAAACTGGAATGCTATGTTACATGCATATTTGATTGAAAATGGTTTTGTACAGAATTCCGCTGATCACTGTGTGTATACAAAAGAAAAGCATAACGAAAAGGTCAATTTGATAATATGGGTTGATGATCTAATCATCGCAGCTAGCGATGAGGGTGTACTGAAAAGTGTAAAGAAAATGCTCACCGAAAGGTTCAAAATGAAAGACCTGGGAAAATTAAATTATTTCTTGGGGATAGATTTTGAGCAAACAGAAGGTCAAGTTAAAATGTCACAGAAAAGATATGTGAGTAAAATACTGGAGAGATTTGAAATGCAGGATTGCAGATCCAGAGAGACTCCATGTGAGCCAAAATTAGAGTACACAGAAAATGCAGAGAAAATGAAAGAGCCAAGGAAATACAGAGAGGCAGTGGGAAGTTTAGTCTACTTGTCCACATGCACTCGACCAGATATAAGTTTTGTGGTCAGTAAACTAGCTCAGCACTTTGCTGAACCAACAGTAGAACACTGGAACACAGTGAAACACGTGTTCAGATACTTAAAAGGCACAGCAGAACAGGAGTTATACTTCAAAAGAAATGACACAGAGAGGCTAGGTCTAAAAGTGTACTGTGATGCTGACTGGGCATCAGATGTAACGGACAGACGCAGTACGTCAGGATATTGTGTCAGTCTATGTGAAGGAAGCTCTTTAATATCATGGAAAACAAGAAAACAACCGACAGTAGCACTATCTACTTGCGAGGCAGAGTACATATCCTTAGCATCAGCCATACAGGAATGTATATACTTAGAACAGTTACTCAGAGGTATAGATAAATATCAATATGCACAAACAAAGGTATACGAAGACAATCAAGGTACTATTGCACTGACCAGAAACCCAGTAAACAGACAGAGGTGCAAACACATTGATATTAAATACCACTTCATAAGGGAAACTGTAAATAATGGAAAAGTAATTTTGGAATACTGTCCTACTGAGCAAATGATTGCTGATGTCATGACGAAGCCAGCCACCAAGCTGAAGTTAAAAAGGTTTGCACATGACATGTTTGGCACTTAGAAGTGCAAAAGAGTGTGTTACTGTTTACATTGTGGAGGTAAAGAAGGAACCTCATTTTAGTTATTTTGTTTTCCAGGTAACCCAGTGAGCTAAGAGCGAGTGGGGGTGTTAAGTGTTGTTTTATAGCACTCTTACTCTGTGTATTACGGTGCGTACTGATATGACGTCACCACGTTCTCAACGTGTTCTATACATGTTGTTGTTCAAGATGGCTGAAGAAAGCACAACCTGTTATATTTTCCTCATCGAATAAATATGCCGATAGAAGGCTAAAGTGAAAACCGAGTCAAGCTTTGCTTATCCTCCGTACGCAAGACGAAGATTGCGCACCCAAGCTTAACAGTTACCAGTGTATTAAAGGCTGGTTTAGATACATTTAGGAAGAATCTAATTGTTCGCGCGCATAGAACAGAAAGTGAAACTTAAAGTGCTGAAAGTCAGGATACAGATTTCTTTCTCGTAAATGTGAAAAATCATAAAGATAAAGCCATTATTGTATTTTCCATGCCTATCTTTAATTACTTACCAGCATATCCACCTTCTAAATTGTCCGCTTCATCTTTTAGGCCAATCGCTCTTAACACCTCGGCGGTGCGCGCAATGGCGTTCTTTTTCCCGAACTTGTCAATTATCCTTTGCGTAATAACTGTATTCGACTCCTTTTCAATCCAACCATGGCCGATATTGTGTGGTATCCTCAGTTTGCGCTTAAATTTATCCACATTTTCGGCAGAGAGATTGTCTAGCACACCAAGAATAAGATCATAGACAGCCATACTGTACTAAGAGTTCAGCCGAGTTTCCGCACAAATAAGTTGTCAGCGTAGAAAAAATACTTCAGGGGAAGTGACTCCACCCAGTGCTAACCTGAGATGGGAGGGACCTTTAGAACGTTCACTCCCGCCGCCCCCTCCCTTCCTGGCTTTACCTGGGGAGCCTCCCGTGCCGTGGACTCGTGGCTGGGATCGGTCGAAACTCGTATCGCTGCGTTGGTCCTGGAAGACGTGAGCGAGGCCAGACAGCGGGCTCTGCTCCTACACTGTCTCGCTGCTGAGGGGCAGCGGATTTTCAGGACCCTGGGAACTGCGGACACATATTCAGAAACTGTATGTCTCTTGAATGCACACTTTTCCGCTTCTCCGAGTGTCATTCTCCGGAGAATTATTTTTCGTCGGCGCCGTCAGCAGACGGGTGAGTCTGTGCACCAGTACGTAGTTAACTTGCGGTGTTCAGCTGGTCTGTGTAAATTCGGCATTATGCACGACGAGTTAATTCGCGACCAGCTCGCCGAACATTCTAACAATAGAAAAGCACGGGAAAGGCTACTGGGTGAACCGGGCGACCTGGCTCTCGCAAATGCAACACAGGACGCATTCCGAATTGAATCCGCCGCTCAGCTGGCTGGCCCGGCCCCTGTCTCGTCTCTGCCCGCCGGACCTGTTGCCCAGGCGCTCCATCGCTCGGACAGCTCCGATGCAGGCCCCTGCGTGCAGCTCACTCGACAGCGCTGTGGGAACTGTGGGAACTGTGGCTCCGCATCACACGCTACAGGGGCACAGAACTGTTCTGCGCGGGGGACGTTTGCCAGCGCAAATCCACTCCACAGCCAGACACCACAGCCCCTCCAGGGCGATCCGACAGAAACACTCTTTCACGTAAGCCCACCTCCGCTCCGCGGGTCTTTGGCGTAAAGACGTTGTCTGTCAGCATTCATCCAGCGGAGTTTTGTTGACAATATAAAGGCAATCCTTTGATCAGACTTGCCTTGAGGCTCCAGGTATGACGCGTGCAGTTAGACGCGCTCTTGATTGCAGTCCTAACAATTGAGAACAAAGAAACCGTCGTAATATATATAATAATAATCAATATATATTTGCAAGAAAAATACTTTGTAACAACAGCCCCAATAGCTTGCCGTAACTATAAAACAAATAAACAAAAAGGTTCTGTAAGTCTTCAAAAAACAATAGGAAACTGTCAAAAAAGTGCGTTCAAAAAACGATATGGTACCGCCATACCTGGGCCACCTGAGCTCAGATTACCTCCGTGTTTTAGGAGATGAAACATGGGGGGGGAAAGGGGGTGTAACCCAGACAAGACTCCATGTTCAAGCCTTACAATAGATACATATTACCAATAAACCTGTCTACTGAACACAAAACACAAAAAAGTTAACAAACCGAATACCTAATGGGGCAATAAAGATACAATAATAATAATAATATACTGAAATGAGGAATTTGGCTCCTACAGAGCCTTTTTCATCACTGACTGAGTGTACAGTTCTGATAGTTGTCGCTGGGTAGTAGCAGTTATTTTACTTGCTTGGTTTGTGATCCTTGAGAGTTTATTTTTGCTTTTGACAGTGAGGGAGTTGTACCAGGATGTGATACTGAAGGGGAGCACAGATTCAACGAGGGACTTGTATACAGCTGTTAAAATATCATTACGTACATTTACATTTACATTTTAGGCATTTATCAGACGCTCTTATCCAGAGCGACTTACACAGTTCACATTTCTTTACATACAATCCATTTATACAGCTGGATATTTTACTGAAGCAATTCAGGTTAAGTACCTTGCTCAAACAGCAGTGCCCCACCTGGGAATTGAACTTGCAACCTCTGAGTTACAAGCCCAGCTCCCTAACCATTACACTACACTGCCAGCCAGTATCAGAGTGGGAAAGTATCTACCATCGTCTACCGTCTCTCTGTAGTGCCCTAAATGCCAGCTCCTGACGACCCAATAATGAAACCGAATCAATCAACCTTTTCACAATGTCACGCTTTTTCCGGACCGTTTCGTTATGGTTTGCCCACTGCAGCCGCACGCCTTCATCAATGAAAGTATCGATCCTCACATTTCCCAAAAGACTTAATTGCACGACTGCACTGACGTGCTCCTTTGAATTTCCATGAATCTTAACAGACCTGTCAAAATGTCCTATATCCTCAAATCCATCTCTTGCAAACTTTGAACACCAATCTCCTGCAGCAGCACACTTCAACATCACGCAAGGCCAGTGTGGAGGGCGTCGGTCTCGGCCACGTGGGAGTGGCATGGTTGCCTGTGGTGTTGCATGTGGTAGAGGCCTTTGGAGCAGTGAAACTTTCCGGGGGCAGGTTTGGCACTCTCACAGGGTGTGAGTGAACTGTCGCCCGGAAGGGAGCTCCAAAGGCCTTAATTGGTTTAATTATGATTTAATTATTTAATTGGTGTCAATCAGTCAATTGATATGGAAGTCAATTGGCTGATTGGGTGTCTGTGTGAGAATGTGAGTTGAGTGATAGTGATTGGGTGATTGCCTCACGAGTCCCACCTGAGCCAGGCAGAAACTAAGGCTATTTAAGAGCAGGTGGGGCGAGTGGGAAGTTAGTCAGTCTTGTCGTGATGTGTGTGTGTGAGTGCGCGTGCACGCGTGCACGCATGTTGTGGAATGTTTGATGTTGAATGTTGGATACCTCCCCAACATACCTCCTCAAGATCTTCAAACCCTACACACCTGCCAGACCACTCCGTTCTGCTACCTCAGGACGCCTAGCACCTCCGCACCTGCGCTTCCCGGTCACGTCTCCTGTCGGTTCTGGCTCCACGATGGTGGAATGGTGGACCTGTGGAAGTCCGAACAGCTGAGACCCTGGCCACCTTAAAGTGACGACTGAAGACTCACCTCTTCAGGGTGCACCTCTCCCCGTAGTCCGTTTTTTTGTTAACTTGGGGACATAGTTGCTCAGTATTACACATGTCTGCTTGTTTATGTATTCTATTAGGCTTAGGCATTATTTTCTGCATTGATTGCTTTATTGCTACCTTTGAATTGTGGCTACAGATTTACCTACAGGGTCCTAGTTTAACTATTTGGTTGCTCCTAGCACCTAGGGACTGTACTTCCCACTAACTGTTCTTGACTACGGTTAACACTTTGTTGTACGTCGCTCTGGATAAGAGCCTTTGCCAAATGCCTGTAATGTAATAATGAGGGAACAGGGTTTATTTCTGAGTGGTGGAGAATGGATCGGTATTAGTTTTTTTCTTATTTCATAAATGGTCCAGGGGCCTCATTTATAAAACATGCTTACGCACAGATTTGATCTTAGAACGTGCGTACGCTCAAATCCACGCCAAAGTTCAGTTTTAATAAAAACGGTCTTTGACGTGGAAAAGTACTCCGCTCCACATCAGGTTTCAACTTGGCGTACGCACGTTTCCTTGTGGCAATGTTGGAGTACTGCAGGTATTTGCGGTCTCGTCTCTTCTCTGTCCTGACCCCTCACTGGTGGAACTACCTTCCGCAATCGACCAGGACCGCGGGATCACTTGCGATTTCCGCAAGTCTCAAAACCCACCTTTTCAGACACCACTACCACTGAATTATGTACATCTAGCTAATTGTCATCACCACTGCCTACTTGCTCAACACTATATACCCCTGCTTACTCCATAAAAATACAAATAAAATGAATAACCTTTTCCTTCCCAGTGTTACAGGTATGGTATGCAGCTGCCTGTACTGCACTGATCTCTTGCGCGAACTATGATTGTTCCTATCATGTATTAATGCACATCTTGTAAATCGCTCTGGATAAGAGCGTCTGCTAAATGCTTAAAATGTAAAATGTAATGTAGATCAACACAAGGAGTTCAGAGAAGGGAGCAAACTTTATTTGAAAAGGAATTGACATGCAGCACGAGTGGGCCAGTCTGTGCTTTCCACAGTTTGGTATTTTTTATTGTATCTTCCCTTTTAAAACATACTCCCACTTAGTGCTGCTTTAGAACATTACTGCATTTTAAATGTTACAAAGTCATAGTCATGCTAAACTAACTACTACTAACTACTAACTAATATAATTCTGTATTCTTGGTGCACATGGAATATGTGCAGAAAATACTGATATAGTGCAAATAAACAGCATTGCATGACACAAACTCGTATTCTGACTTGCTCTGTACTCATACAACTGGTTGGGAACAAAATATTTTAATTACATTCATTTTGCAATACACTTTTAAGCATATAAAAATAGAAAAGGTTAAAAATGTGGGTCACAGTTCCTGAGTATCGCACAGCAGTGACTCGCAGAGGTAGTAAACAGAGGGAAAGGGAGAGACTCTGTCAAGAGTCTCATCTGGCAGCTACTTATTAAGACACTGGAAGAGATTCAGGGGCAACTTGCCTTGGCTGTGTTTCCTGCATTTCAGAATCAGGGGGCTCAATGTGCCTGGCTCCTGGGGGAATATTTCCCTTTCCTTTCACATTATAAGGACATTTAGCCGATCTACCACTACTGATACTGGGGGCCGGCCAGCAGAGGATGGGCCCCCCCTCTAAAATGGGTTCTAAAGGGATTTCTAAAGATTAACATTAGATTTAGATTTCTGAGAGAGTGAGAGTGAGAGAGAGAGAGGGGAGGGGGGGAGGGGGGTCACTGGATGGGGAGACCATCCATTTAATACTTTAAGACTTTAAGAGAGGTAGAGATGGAGATGCACTTCCTCCTACATTGTGAGAAATATTCTGCAAATCATAAAAGTATATTTCAGTAAATTTGCAAACTCAAAAACAAATTTCTTCCCATGAATAATGAGGAAAAGCTGCGAGTCCTTTAGGGGGAGGGACCAACAGCCCCACTCGCAGCCCAATATGTATTAGCCTATCACAGCCTGAGGGACAGTGAGCAACCAACCAACACAAGCTATCTCTATAGAGATATAATCATTAATACATTGAAATTATGATAACATAAATTCATAATTAATAGATTCTATTATAATTTGTAAGTTCTTATGTAAAAAAATATATATTTATTTTCTCATGTTCACTCGTTCAAATGTTTACAATACTTGTGTGCTTTATTTTTTACATTTCTATTCTGTATGTTTGCCAATAAAGCACATTGAAAAAATATTTGATAGAAAGAGAGGAGAGGGGGAGAGAGAGCGAAAGAGAGGAGAGACAGAGAGAGAGAGATGGAGAGAGAGAGAGAGAGAGAAAGAGAGGAGAAGGAGAGAGAGGAAACGCTTTGAGGAAAGGATTAGCACCTGAGCTTGAGGAACACTGCTGCCCCCCTCGGATCAGCGATATTACTGCTGCTGGAGGTGATACCCCATAAATGATACACACACCAGCATGAACCATTCAACCTCCATCCTGAGGGGATCTGCTCATTAAAACGTGTTTAAAGCCATGGCTGAATCTGGCCAACTGATGTCCATAAAGGAAACGGCACATTCAGCAAACAAAAACAAACTAAAGAATAAAAACAGGGAACAGACTCAGAAGCAGAAACTGCATGTGCAATGCAAGCTGCCTTAACCTGAAAGATGACGATTTACTATTTCCCTTCCAGGTCCCGCATGAGGGCCGGATCCTTCTCTTCTAAAATCCTGTAGAGCTCATCCTTGAGCTCCCTGCCGCCCGGGGAAATGACATCGTGCAAAAGCCTCCTCATCTGGCCACGTGGCGTTTTCTTAGCCATAACGAACTCGTATTTTTCACCATCAATAAGTTTCTGATGAAGAAGCTGGTCTAGAATGGACTCCACCATCCTGACTCTTTCAATCAGGTCAAGTTGATGCTTGTCCACAAAATGCTGGCCTGCTGAGAGACATGGACAGATTCTGTATAAGTTAGCTGTTATATACACACATTTAATCTACAGCCCAGGTGGACAGACACTGAATTTGGAAAAGCTGCTGGGCATTTATTATTGTTGTTAATTTTCTTAAAGGTTTAGAGTTGAAGTGGAGGTGCTCTCGGAGTGTACACCTGAGTGTGTGGTTGACGAGATCTTCCAAATTGTCACTATGACAGAATTCATTGTAATAATGTGCCCAGGCCCATGGGATGTGGGAATGTTCTGGAAATAAAGTTAAATAGTCGGTCTGACTTCGGAAGAGTTTCAGTGAAGTTCTACACATGCGGATTTGTTTTTCACCCCCTACCCTCGGTCTGTGTGGAGCCGGAACCCGAGGCGCTTCCTCCGGTGTCCCCCGTCCCAGCCGCGCTCGCTCCTCCTCCAGTCCCAGCCGCGCTCACTCCTCCTCCAGTCCCAGTGGCGCTCGCTCCTCCTCCAGTCCCAGCCGCGCTCACTCCTCCTCCAGTCCCAGCGGCGCTCACTCCTCCTCCAGTCCCAGCCACGCTCACTCCTCCCAGACCTAAAACAGAGCGGGACATCGTTTGCACTGGGGTTTTCTTAAAACTGAAAACATTTACTGCACATACAGATATACACTATATGGCCAAAAGTCAGTGGACACCCTACTAATTATTGAGTTCAGGTGTTTCAGCCACACCCATTGCCAACAGGTGCATAAACTCCAGCACATAGCCACAGACAAACATTTAGAATTCAGAATGGTTCATAAAGAGCTCAGTGACTTTAAACGCGGCACTGTCATAGGATGCCACCTTTGCCACAAGTGAGTTCGTGTGTTATGGTGAACAGGAACGAACCCAAACGCAGACACAGACAAGGTGGGTTTGGATGAAAAGAGAGGTGATTTATTGAATAATAGGGGTATGGAATCGATGAGCTGGAGGGCTGGTGACGGGAACGGAACAGAAAGGGAGCCCAGGTGGAGTGGGCGAGATGAGTGGGGAGGCAGGCTAGGGAGACCGGAGGCCAAGCAAGGCGTGCAGGCAGGCAGGGCTGGCAGGAGGAACAGGCTGGCAAACAGACAGGGAATGAACCTGAACACATAGGGGAGGCAACAGGAACAAGGGTTAACAGTACAAACAACAAACACAAAGATTCGCAAAATATAACTTTGGATTTCAAGAGTCAGTTTCTACCGGGGTAGAAAGAACAACGATCTGACGATGAATGACTGGAAAACCGGGGTAGATATACTTCAGGGCTGATGATCTTGATGGGAGGCTGGTGTGCC
Source organism: Aldrovandia affinis (assembly GCA_029706075.1). Taxonomy (NCBI): domain Eukaryota; kingdom Metazoa; phylum Chordata; class Actinopteri; order Notacanthiformes; family Halosauridae; genus Aldrovandia; species Aldrovandia affinis. The sequence goes on from JAINUG010000464.1 coordinate 41,382, forward strand.
GGAATGGACGACGGAATTGGCAACAGGTGAGCATGATGAGGAGTAATGAGGGTTGATAATTTAATAATAGAAAATAATAAAACAATTAACACAAACAATCACGCGGGAGAAACAAGACAAAGGAAAAGACGAGACAGGAACAAAGGGAATGTGACATCGTGACATTTCTGCCCTACTAGATGTGCCCCTGCACAGAGCCCTGGGCCCGTATTCACAAAGAATTTTATCTTACCACTAGGAGTACTTCTAAATCGCACTAAAACCTTTTAGTTAGGAGTCCCACCTTAAAACCTATTCACAAAGCTGCAAAGACAAACTCATACTAAGGAATTCCTAGAATTTTCAAGCTAAGAGTGAGGGCGGGGTTGACGTCGTTGTTAGGGATGACGTTGTTTCTCATGAACGAGCTTACTCAGAATGCCCACAGCGATTGGCTGATATAGGGGATGGGACGGATTAATAGCTAAATTGAACCATCATAGTGAAATACAGTTTTAAAGTAACAATTCCCTAAATCTCGATGCAGAGTTACAGCGAAGAGATAGACAACCATGTATGTTTTGGTTTGCTTTGTTTTTCATACTAAATACCTTTCTGGGAGGCAGGTTTTTAGAAACGCGACCGAAATAAATAAAATGTAAACATTAGCGATCTTTTAATTTATTATTAAATATTTTATTAAATTAATTCAGGCATAAGACCACCCTAGTTAAATCGCCTAAGGCGTACTGAATCTAAAAATGTATTTTGTGAAATTTTCTAATAAAGATGAAATAACTGAAATTGAAGAACTGAAATTATCATTCATTCAATTCCTTGAGAATCGTTCCTGGTCATTTTTGGTGGAAACGCGCCTTTGGTCCCCGTTATTTATTTTTTTGCTGATCCGAAAAATGATCCGATGCAACCCTATTATATTCTAATAAAGATTCTAAAATACAAATGTAGGCTACGTGTCACTGATTTAACATGAAACCAAGAATACTGACTAGTCAATTGGTTACATGTCTGCATCTCGTAAACAATCAGCGGGTATCTATGTATAATATATAGAATTAGCGAAAAAGTACGTTGAAAAGCAGTCCCCACCGTGGATAAATAAAGATATGCGACAGAATTTGAGGGAGAAGAAAAACTGTTTAAGATATATAAAAACAACAGTACCGAGAGTAATAAGGCTGAATATTGCCGTGTGCGTGCTAAGGTCAAAAAGAACTAAGGGTAGCCAAAAGGATCTACGAAAGGCAAATCGCAGAAAATGCTAAAAGTAACCCTAAGCGTTTCTTTCAATACTGTAGTAGGAAAAGAAAAGTCAAAGAGGAGATTAAGGGAATTAAAAACAAAGACGGTACACTGCTCTGTAAAAATAAGGATATTGCAGATGCTCTAAATGGCTGTTTTGTAGATAGTTTTACCAGAGAAGAGGCTGCTAATAGGCCGGAAGGCATATTCATTACTCAGAAAGTCTTAGCGGATACAGAGATAGGGAGATGGAAGTATTGGGTAAATTACAAAAATTCAAGACTAATAAAGCAGCCGCCCGGATGGCATATACCCCAGGGTACTAAAGGAGTTAAGCGAGATCATTTTTAAACCACTGGCAAGTATTTTTAGACTGTCTTTAAAGACTGGTGAAGTACCTAATGACTGGAAACAGGGTATTGTGGTACCAATATATAAGAAAGGGGACCGTACTGATCCAGGAAACTATAGGCCTATTAGTTTAACTTGCATCATATGCAAAATATTAGAATCTATTATTAAAGATAAACTAGAAGTATTTCTAGAAAATTACAACATCCTAAGGGATAGCCAGCATGGTTTTTGCAAGGGTAGGTCATGTCAGACAAATCTGCTGACATTTTTGAGGAAGCAACCAAGTGTCTGGATGAGAGAAAGGCGTATGATATTATATACTTAGATTTCCAAAAAGCATTTGATAAGGTGCCACATGACAAACTCATTATCAAAATGAGAGCAGTAGGAATTACAGGTGGCATTTTAGAGTGGGTTCGGAACTGGTTACTGGATAGAACACAAAGGGTAGTAATAGGCGGGATCTTATCCAAAGGAGGGTATAGTGGGAAGTGGAGTTCCGCAGGGATCGGTGCTGGGACCACTGCTCTTTATCATCTACATAAATGACATTGATATGGACATTGAAAGTACATTAGTTAAATTTGCAGATGATACAAAACTGGGAGGCTTAGCAAATAGTCAGGAATCTACTAAAGTAATCCAAGACGATCTGAATAGAATCCAGAAATGGGCAGAAACCTGGCAAATGAAATTTAATATAACTAAATGTAAAGTTCTACATGTGGGGAATAAAAACATAGGACAGGATTATTTTATGGGAGGTAGAAAACTAGAATGTGCACACGTAGAAAAAGACCTAGGAGTCCTAGTTGATCAAAGCTTGTCAGGGACTGGTCAATGTGCGGTAGCAGTTAAAAAAGCCAACAGGATGCTGGGATACATAGCCAAGAGTATAGAGTACAAATCGAAGGAGATCATACGCACCCTATACAATGCCCTTGTTAGGCCACACTTGGAATATTGTGTGCAGTTCTGGGGACCGCATTACAAAAAGATATAGATGCGCTGGAAAAGGTCCAAAGACGGGCAACCAGACTGATTCCAGGCATAAAAGACAAGTGTTATGAGGAAAGGCTAGAGATGCTTGGACTGTTCAAGCTTAGTAAAAGGAGACTTAGGGAGATTTGATTGAGGCTTTTAAATTTATTAAAGGAATTAACAAAGTGAATTTTAGGAAATTATTCAAGTTGAGTTCGGTTAGCAGAACGAGGGGGCATAAATGGAAACTGACAAAGGGTAAATTTCACACGGACACTAGGAAATATTTTTCACACAGAGAGTGATCAATGCGTGGAATAGCTTGCCTGGACATGTAGTAGAGGCTGAGACACTAGGGGTATTCAAGGCTAGGCTCGATCCAGTGTTAGACACTCTAGCCTTTGGATAAACTAAGCATGTGAGCAGATTAGTGGTAGGAACGGACGAGCAGTGTTGGGCTGAATGGCCTGTTCTCGTCTCCCCCTTATGTTATGTTATGTTATGTTATGTATATATATAATACCCTCGCGATTGAGGCGGTACCATTTTATGAGCTCTGTATCATTCAATATCTCCAGTGTTGACGCGATTGCGACAGCAGCAGATTTTCGGATCGCTGTCAGTAGGTCTTTAGCGACTTAGAAGTCCTCTTGGCTGCTTCTAACTTCTCCTGGACTTAGGAGCTGTTTTTAGCTCTCAAACCCTTTGTGAAATACTCTTATCCCCAAACTTTAGGAGTCCTACATTTATGGGTGACACGCCCATTATTTTTCGGAGTTGCTCCTAAATTGCGGAGTTACGACCAACATTTACCCTTAAAATGCTTTGTGAATACAGGCCCTGACCTCAACCCCATTGAACACCTTTGGGAGGAATTAGAACGCCGATTGCGAGCCAGGCCTTCTCGTCCAACATCAGCGGCTGACCTCACAGATGCTCTTTTGGCTGAATGGGCACAAATTCCCACAGACACACTCCAAAATCTTGTGGAAAGCTTTCCCAGAAGAGTGGCAGCTGTCATAGCCGCAAAATGGGGTCCAACTCCATATTAATGCCCATGGTTTTAGAATGGGATGTCCAACAAGCTCATATAGGTGTGATGGTCAGATGTCCACTGACTTTTGGCCATATAGTGTACAGTACCAGTCAAAGGTTTGGACACACCTGCTGGAAACTAGGTTTATCTCATAATTGACAATGTTTTACACCGTATACGTTTCTGTAAATACTTGAAAATTACAAAAAACACATGTAACAATAAACAAAAGGAACATCAAAGCAATGTTCAAGAAAATTGAATTGAAAATTGAATCTTGGATTCCTCAGAACAGTCACCCTTTGGCATGAAAATAGCCTCACAAACAGGGGCCATTCGGTTAATACGTTTTAGCAGGAAATCACCCGACATGTTTTTCCAGCTATCCTGCAGCAATTCCCAGAGAAACTTGTGGGTTGCTTTGCTTCGACTCTTCCTTTCCAGTTTGTCCCATACAAGTTCTATGACATTGAGGTCTGGACACTGGGCAGGCCAGGTCATTAGTTTGAGTTGTCCTTCACGTTCCTCCTTCTCCAGATAGTTCTTGTACAACTTCAGGGTGTATTTCGGGTCATTATCTTGCTGAAGAATGAAGGAGTGGCCGATTAGTCATAATCCAGATGGAAGGTGTGTCCAGACTTTTGACTGGTACTGTATGCCTCTACAAAATCGTCCGCTTCATCTTCTAGGCCAATCACTCTTAACATCTCGGCAGTGCGCGCAATGGTGTTCTTTTTCCTGAACTTGTTAATTATCCTTCCCGTAATAGCTATGTTCGACTCCTTTTCAATCCGACCATAGACGATTTTGTGTAGTGTACTCAGTTTGTGCTTAAATGTATCCAAATTATCAGCAGAGAGATTGTCCAGCACACCAAGAATAAGATCACATTCCACAGCTGTGGAAGGTGAGCTGGGCACAGACCCCTCAGATCTGCATGGACAGTTGGCCATAGGCCACACAGCTGTGTGGGTGGGGGGGCAGAGGAGGAAAACATATACCATTAATCATCTCAGAGTGGATATTACTACTAGAGTGGGTAATACATTGTAAGATCATTGAAAAGTGAGAAAAAGACTCCAGAACAGATGTATTTCTATTCTTACCCTGATGATGTTCTTCCCTGATATAATCTCCTGAAATGAATAATAATGTTAGATGGGAGTTTCACATCACAGTTAGGCACATATAAGATCTTGATCATGAGTGTCAGTACAAGACAGTGTGTCAGCATGATGCTCAATGTGTCAGTATGAGAGTGTGTCAGTATGATACTCAGTGTGTCAGTATGAGAGTGTGTCAGTATGATACTCAGTGTGTTCGTAATAGACAGTGTGTCAGTTTGATATTCAGTGTGTTCGTATCAGGCAGTGTGTCAGTTTGATACTCAGTGTGTCAGTATGAGACAGTGTGTCAGTATGATACAGTGTAATGCTCTTGTCAGTAGGATGTTCCAGTGGAACTGACCTCTACGTATGGGTGTATCCCACATGGTGTCTTTCTCATAGATCAGCTCTATGACGATTTCACTCTCCGCGTGTTTCATAACCTCCGCTGGTTTCACATAAACCTCAAAGAAGTTTGAAGGCTGGTTTCTATTTTTCAGTTCTAAACTCTGAGAGAGAGAGAGAAAGGGGTAGGTAAGTACGTACGTACACAGTCACAGCGTATATAGGAGTGAGATTTGGGGCCCGCTCAGTCAGCACAACTACACCAAATGGGACACGCATTCAGGTGAAAACAAAACTTGTGCTGCCAAACTGGTGCGTGTAAAAATGGAATCTCCCTACTTTCGAACTTTCTTACTTTGTAAATCATGGAGAAAATGACATGAGAAGACAGGTAGCGAAGTCCATACCGCCCTGTGGCGTCGTGCCGTGTTATAGGAGGTAACTAAACACTGACCAGGTATAACCAGAAATGTTGTACTATCCTCGTTAGCAATGCTAGTTAGCCCATAGCTCACTTGCTAAACTAGCAGAGCTCACTAGGGAACTGAATGCAACTTTTCACTGTATAAAGATGGTACCACATTATTCCAGCGATAGTTTGGTTTATATTGTTGTTGAAATTGTTATTATGGGGCCTCCGATAGTGTAGCGATGTAACGCACTCATTTTGACTGGTGCTTTACGAGTGTGAGCTGCCTATCACAGTCACGGTTTGAAACCCGACTGTGCCAGACCGGCCCTGGCCGAGAGCCCCGATCAGGGGCGGCGTTTGGTTGTCCACCCCAGGGGGAAGGGGGAGGGTGAGCCGGCAAGAACTTGATGAGAAGCGCGTAAGGATGTCTCCGGAAAGTGTGGGTGTGCGAAGATCACCGTCTCGGAAGGAGCTTGCCTCAAGATCAGGGGCGGTGAGTTCAAAATAAATAGAGGGTATACTTGGCCACTAAATTGGGAGAAAAACTGAAAAATAAATAAAATTAATAATTGTTATTGTCATTATTATTTCCATTTATGTGTGTGTGTGTGTGTGTGTGTGAGAGTGCGTGTGACACTCACACACACACACACACACACATTCACACACACACTCTCTCTCACACACACACACACACACACACACACACCTTTGGGGTGATGGTGACAGTACAGGAAGCTCTCAGGTTGTAGATACTCTTCAGCTTGAGGGAGGTCTTTGGTTCATGCGGCTTGTAGATCCGCACAGAACCCACCCTCTTCTCGATTTCTTCCACTGCCTGTAAGATGTGAGCAGACAAACGGACACGCAGGAAATAACCTTAGGAGAACGTGGCAGTTTATTCAGGCGACATGTTGATTTAAAAGCTGATGGGGGGAAAAGTTAGGATGAGTATGTCAAGAGGTGTGGTTTGAGAGAAGACTGAACCCCCAAACCTCCCACCTCGAATCAAAATTATTTATCAAGAGAAATGATTAGCTCAAATAGGCCAGCAGCACTCCAGGATAATCCAGTTTTTATGTATTTCTACAACAAAAAAAAAAACCACAAACCACGGATTGTCCCCCACATGAACTACTGTAGTATACCCACCTTGAGCTCAGCTAAATGCATTTCAATTGTTGCGATACCATCAAGGTAAAAAAAAAAAAAAAATCTTTGTTGAGATTTAGTGAAGTAGAAATATACTATAACTACATTTACGTTACGTAATACAAATATGCAGCCCACAAAGTGAACATAATCACAAACATAATGACAGTATTATGTATATAATAATGTTAACATTAACATTAACATAATGATTATGACGGTATTTATATTAATAGTATAATTATAACGTGACCATCACCTTTATACGAGCCTGACTGTTTGGGATGAGGTAGACGTGGAGAGTGAGGTATGCCTTTACGGGGCAGTGGAAGAGCAGCAGGTAGGAGTGTACTCTCAAGTGGAACTCCCTGATTCTCTGCATAAAGCCATTGATGTGTTTGAGAACCACCCCCATGGGAGAGAAGGTCGGCTGCAGGATCCTGACGTGGAAACGGGTCACCTCGCTCACGCTCTCCAAAGTCACCCCACTCTCTTTCACATGGAACACCTTCACCTTGTTCCTGAGCCAGGAGCCAGGGCCTGCAGACACACACACACACACACCACCACACACACACACACACAAATGCAGACACTCACACACACACACACACACACACACACACACACACACACACACACACACACACACACACACACACACACACACACATCAAACACACACACACACACACACACACACAAGCACACACACATCAACACAGACACACACACACACACGCACGCACACACGCACGCACACACGCACACATACACGCACACAGACACACACACATACACGCACAAAGACACACACATACACACACACACACACAGAAACACACATGCACACACACCAACACACACACACAAATGCAGAGACACACACACACACAAAGGGGTTAGATCATGCATAATAATCAACATACAGGCAGTCCCCGGGTTACAAACAAGATCCGTTCTTAAGTCTGTCTTTAAGTCGAATTTGTATGTAAGTCGGAACAGGTACATACAGTTCTTATTAATCGTCACTTAGTCAAATGTTTGTCTTAGTATAGTATTTATTTTACCTTTCTGTGCATATAAAACACATTTGGAAAAACTTCCAAATACAATAAAACATCTTAAACATAACATTCAGTACATAATAATACTGTAATAATAATAACAATACTGTAATATTAATAATAATAATAATAATAATAATATAGTAATAATAAAAGTAACTATGTACATACAGTACTGTACTGTAAAAAACATTAAAGAAACAGTTCTTAAAACAGTTTAGATAGAAAAAAAGAAAAAGGATCATGATTAAAGGTTAACACTCATTTGTGAGGTAACATTATGATAACATTAATAACTGGATGATGCAGAAGATGATGGACTTTAGCAGCACTTACATCGGCACTCACTGCTTCACCTTGAACTTTAATATTATGTAAATTTGCTCTCAATTTAAAGCAATTGAACCAACCCCTACTCGCAACAAATTCTTCGTCGCAATCGCCTTCACTTGCTGCACATGCAGATTTTAAGTCATTGAAAAGGCTTTGAGTCTTCTTGCACTAATGAAAGACTAATAGGCATATTACGCAGATTTTGGTCTTCTATCCAAATGATCAAAAGCCTTTCCATCTCAATAATTAAACCACTGCGTTGCTTGGTAATAATCGTGGCAGTCATCTGGGCATGGCCTTTCACATGCTCCTTTATTCTCCCTTTGTCTTTTTAAATTGTTCCAATCGTTTACCGGCTGTAGCCTAATGCTTTCCCAATGGCTGATGGGGTTTCACCTCTCTCCGATCTCTTTATTATTTCAACTTTACTTTCCATGGTGATTGTTTTCCTTTTCTTTGATGCATCACCAGCACTTACATCGGATTTACGCTTTGGAGGCATCGTTGTAAGGGTAAGAGAAAGAGAAAAACGGGACCGTGATCCGACTTAAAATAACGGACGGTGATCTCTGTTCCTTGAGCTGACGAACTGCTGAAACCACGCAATGTTTTCATGAGCATCAGAAAGTAGTGCGTGCGTTCGTTATTACAAACCATTGTATTTAACTTGATTTTTAAAATATAATAGGCCTTATGGCAGTCCGTTCGTAAGTACGAGTTGCCCGTAAGTCGGACGTTCGTAACCCGCTTCTTTTCACTCCGCAGTTCACAAGTTTAATTTTGCACAGACGTGAACCGGAGGAAGACACTTCAAGTGCAACTTTGTACCGTGACTTTTAGACCGTCGGTGCTCTATTGACCAGCAGGGGTCGCTGGTGGTCAAGAAGACAAGTACAATCAGGCCAACTGTATCCCTCCCTCCCTGGGCAACGCTACTGCCAATTATGCGTCACTCTGCGGGGCAGCTGGCCACATTCGACACTGGCCTGGTCTGAATTCAATGCCAGACCGTGGGGCTCATCCACACACTAGAACAGTGTCTTAACAGGATGCAGACCGTGGGGCTCATCCACACACTAGAACAGTGTCTTAACAGGATGCAGACCGTGGGGCTCATCCACACACTAGAACAGTGTCTTAACAGGATGCAGACTGTGGGGCTCATCCACACACTAGAACAATGTCTTAACAGCATGCAGACCGTGGGGCTCATCCACACACTAGAACAGTGTCTTAACAGGATGCAGACTGTGGGGCTCATCCACACACTAGAACAGTGTCTTAACAGGATGCAGACCACGGGGCTCATCCACGAGCTTAAATATTTGAGAAATTAATAATTCGGTCTAAATATGAAAATTAACATTTTAAGGTCATCACCCAGGCAGATGAAATGAGGCAGATGAATCTCCGTCAGTTGACCTGCAGTAACAGTGATGTCCAGTAGGGGGCCACCCTCCGTAAAATGTAAACTGTGCTGCAGGCTTTTATGGTCCTCCCACGACCCGTAGCGATACTGCAGGGTCACCTCAGCCTCACACACCCAGCGCAAACCCGACTCCAAGCACTCGTAATGCCCAGGGCGGCAGGTGAACCTGAGAGAGGGAGCAGGATAAGGAGTCAGAGAGGGGATGAGGGGGAGAGGGGAGCTAAATAAACCTTGACACTTTATTTTTGGAGCATCTTTTAAGTGTGCGAGTCTCGTTCTTTCTAGTATTATATGCCACTTTGATTCGGCACCTTATGCTAAGCCTTTTTTGGAGTGCGTATGGTTATCGTATTAGGGAGAAATGTTGTCGACTCCTGAGAAAGATGACACAAATATTTCTCATTGATTTTCTGGGCTTAAAGTTATGTTTTTGTGAGAAGAAGTGTACATGTCAGGGTCAAAAGTGAAGAAAAAGGTGAAGAATAGACTGAGAATGAGTTCCACAGAAAGCACAGTTTAGATGTGTTGGAGTAGGTTCTGACCTGTAAGAAAAGATTCCATTCTCTGTGAATGTAGAGGGTTCAACCAGAGCCCATTGGGTTGAATCCTACACAATAAGACACCAATCAGAGCAGCTGACAGTAATATTATATATATATGGCAGTAGAGTTATTGCTGATATTTGTTACGGTCACAATAAACATAAAACACTGTGTTACTGCACAGTAATGCGATCCATAGTGTTGCATGTATGAGGTCCGCTCTTTGGGACATGAGTTTGGGTAAGTGAGCTCGTGCATCAACGTGGTCGTAAAAGAAAGGATTTAACAGGACTGAGAGATTACAAAACCCAAAACCGGACTCGTGTTCAGCAGTGAGCCGTCAATAGCTCAGAGTGAATTCTTCTCACGTCGGTTACTCAGTCGTGAACTAGTTCATCAAGTGTTTTAGCTACAATAATACTGTTACTACTGTATATATCACAGATAGAAAAGACAGGTAATTCTACTGCCATAGTTGCTCACAATAATCGCAATGAATGCGCCTCTGCTCTACTGCACCTCTGCTTATGATAATAATTATAATAATGGTGAGTTACTCACCATCCATGTTTTACAGTTGTCACACCGTCTCCCCCAAAACCTGAAGACGCAGGGATTCTGTCACACAGTCATAATGAGAATCACAACGCTACAAGATTGGTGGAGGCATGACTGGGTCTTGAGTGAACCTAGTTAAAATACTCACCTGCAGGAGACAGGACTCTGTTGTAATTTCTCATGGTGGACAGCGGAGATCCAGTGCTTCCTGTCGCCATACCTTCCGTTTCTACCAATCCCCACAGCTGCTTTCGTAGCTCCTTTTTAAGGGAGTGTGTTGTGTTAATTCTTTTTTACATTTTTTAATCTTGTATATTTTAAACAACATAAAATCGTACAACACTGGGGAAATGTCAGTTTGCAAGAGTTTACTGTAGTTCTATAATCTACCACATAGGGGCAGTGCAGAGCAGGGTTTAGTGCAGTGTTACTCACTGCGGGAATAACTCTTGGATAATGTTCGGATGGATAGGAAAGATATCCCGAAACACAAAAAGGCATAGAAGAAAAATGACTAAAAATAATACGTGAAAAAATTATCACCATCAGGCCACATGTGCTTTGTGACATACGCTCGTGTACACATCTGACGGAGGGAATACGAGTTTTAAAACTTTTAAACCGTTTGTTTTCTTGATGGTTTAAACTATATATAAGAAAGGGCGGATCATAAGGGTCCACTGAAACTGAAAACCCTCTAAGTTCTACACATGCGGATTTGTTTTTCACCGCCTACCCTCCGTCTGTGTGGAGGCGGAACCCGAGGCGCTTCCTCCGGTGCGTCCAGTCTCCACCGCGCTCGCTCCTCCTCCAGTTCCAGCAGCGCTCGCTCTTCCAGTCTCCACCGCAATAGCTCCTCCTCCCGTCCCAGCCGCGCCCACTCCTCCATTCTCAGCCGCGCTCGCTCCTCCTCCAGTCTCAGCCGCGCTCGCTCCTCCTCCAGTCCCAGCGGCGCCCACTCCTCCTCCGGTCTCCACCGCAATCGCTCCTCCCTGACCTAAGACAGAGCGGGACATCGTTTGCACTGGGTTTTTTAAAAACTTAAAACATTTATTGCACATACAGATATATATGTATTACACTGAAATATATATGTTACCAGTGTATTAAAGGCTGGTTTGAGAATCAAGAATTTTGGGAGATTTTGGAAGAATCAAGTTGAGAGCATGTGCTGAAAGGCAGGCTACATATTTATTTCTCGTAAATGTGAAAAATCATAAAGATAAAGCCATTATTGTATTTTCCATGCCTATCTTTAATTACTTACCAGCATATGCCTCTTCTAACTCCTCCGCTCCATCTTCTAGGCCAATCGCTCTTAACACCTCGGCGGTGCGCGCAATGGCGTTCTTTTTCCCGAACTTGTTAATTATCCTTCCCGTAATAGCTATTTTCGACTCCTTTTCAATCAGACCATAGCCGATATTGTGTAGTTTACTCAGTTTGTGCTTAAATTTATCCAAATTTTGAGGATGCAAAATGCTTATCTTTTCTGTTATTCGTGTAAGGGAGTGTGTTGTGTTAATTCTTTTTTACATTTTTTATCTTGTATATTTTAAACAACATAAAATCGTTCAACATTGAGGAAATGTCAGTTTGCAAGAGCATACTGTAGTTCTATAATCTACCACATGGGGGCAGTGCAGAGCAGGGTTTAGTGCAGTGTTACTCACTCTCACTCGCCTAATACACGAACCCAATCCTGAAGGACAGGGCCGTCTCAAGGGGTGGGCGGGGCCTGGGGCGAGTAAACCCACGTGGGGCCCAGCTGTTAACGATCATTGCCAACCCCAATGTTTTGTTATTTTGTTGGTCACAGTAACACTACTACAGAACAGCCTCAGAATTCTGTCTCATATCAATGTTTTGATCACAAGTGTAAACTATTTACAAAATAGCATTTCCTTTTTTGTTTAGTCCTTCAGTGAACACATGCAGTCATCACGACACTAGGCCTACATAAATAAAGAAATAAGACAACGAATAGCCTCGTGAATTGCATAAAAAGCACATGTCTCCTTTGCATAGTGGGCCTAAACAGCCAGCGGAACAACTCAGACCACAAGACGCACAAACCAGCCATAGCAAACCGATGGAATAATGAATATGCCATTACTCCGCCCATTGAATTAAAATATTGTAATAGTCAATAGGTCAGCTCCTTTGGGTGCACTTGACTCACGGTTCGGGTTTGGGTCTGCGTTAGCATGTTTGTCCTCGTCAGCAGCACTAGCCCCCTCAGCTAAGCTGAAACCAGCACCCCCCTCCTCAGCTAAGATGACTTCAGCGCCGTTTTACTCTTCCTCGTTATCGTCGTCCTCTTCTTCAACCGCGTTTGTCTTTACGAATCGATCCAAGGAACCTTTCAAGCTGGCATTGTCACGTCTCGTGTTCGTGTTCCCCGTAATTAAGTGTTTTCATTTATTCCATGTTTTTCTGGTTGTCTGGTCCGTGTTTTCACTTTCACTTACCTGTTCCCAGTCTTGTCATTGTATTATCGTTTTCACTTAATTCCTCATGTGTCTGATTGCAGTCAGCTGCATTCATGTTTATTCCTGATTGTTTCTCGTTATGTCTAAATGTATTTAAGCTGTGTGTTTTCCCATGTTCGTTGCCAGATTGTCTTGTGCTTTGCGTATGCTTACACTACTCTCCAGCGTTATCTCTGTTTCCCCGCGTCTAGTTTCATCGTGTTTGTGTTCGTGCTTGTGCTCCAGTGTTCGTCCTTATCCCAGTCTCATTCCCGCTCCTCCCTGTGTTCCCTGGACTGCTTTCACGTTTTCGACCTTCGCCTGCCCACTGACTACGCCTTGCCTGCCCCTGATACCCCTGAAGCCCGAAACGAACTCTGCCTGTCCCCGACCATTCTTTGGATCCCTGCATTGCTCTGTTTACCCCTGTATGACCTTTGCCTGTTTATGCAATAAAAGCCATTATTGCATTTCTGGGTCCGCGCCTGGTTTTCCGACACCGTTCCTGACAGGCATTTATTTCTCCTCTTTTCTTTATCTTGATTCTTTTTTTCACTCCCGACTCATACTTTCTAAATTTGTCTCGATCTCTGCTGTTGCTTGCCATTTCACCACGCAGTCAGGCTTGGCTACGGGTTACACCTGCAGACTGTCTGCACGTGAGCAGCATAGGGATCGCTACTTCCTACTTCCTATAACGTCAACTTTCAAAAACGATGTATTCCCTGTGTCACAAACATACATATGTTTTTACATATATTATTTTATATATTAAAATTATAATAACAATAAAATGTATTAATTAATTCCCCCTCTCACCGTGAGGGCCTTTATACTGCCGCGCGGCCGCCTGCCGCCCCATAAAGACGTAAATGCTGGATGACGTCGGTATATATAGGAAAAATCTCCTGAAACACAAAAAGGCATAGAAGAAAAATTACTAAAAATAATACGTGAAAAAATGATCACCATCAGGCCACATGTGCTTTGTGACATACGCTCGTGTACACATCTGACGGAGGGAATACGAGTTTTAAAACTTTTCTTGATGGTTTAAACTATATATAAGAAAGGCCGGATCACGGGCTGGCGGATGGCCCAGCGGTCTAGTGCACCGCGCTTTGGAGCGGTGTGCGCTGCCCGTCAGAGACGCGGATCGAAACCCGCGTTTCTACCAGACCGGCCCTGGTCGTCAGCCCGATCGGAGGCCGCATTTGGCTGTCCGCCTCCGGGGGGGGGAGGGAGAGCGGCACGAGTCCGCCGAGGAGAAGGTTAATGGAGTCCGTGGAAGATCTCCGTCTCGAAAGAAGGCGGGAAATAGGTCCAGGAATACGAATCTCGTTCCCGGAGGACGGGCGGCGGACTCGTGAGGGTGGGGAATTGAAAATAAAATAGAGGGTATAATTGGCTACTAAATTGGGAGAAAAACGGGGAAAAATCAGAAAAAAAAAGAAAAAAAAAAAAAAAAGAAAGGTCGGATCATAAGGGTCCACTGAAACTGAAAATCCTCTAAGTTATGCAACACACTTCTTTCTCTTAAATGAGACAAATCAGAAACATAAAGCGACGCTTTTTTATGACCTACTTTTAATTACTTACCAGCATGTATCTGTCTTTCTAAATCATCTGCTAGATCGTGCACTGGGATTTTCTTAAGACAGACACTGAATTTGGAAAAGCTGCTGGGCATTTATTATTGTTGTTAATTTTCTTAAAGGTTTAGAGTTGATAAGTGGAGGTGCTCTCGGAGTGTACGCCTGAGTGTGTGGTTGACGAGATCTTCCAAATTGTCACTATGACAGAATTCATTGTGATCATGTGCCCAGGTCCATGGGATGAGGGAATGTTCTGGAAATAAAGTTAAATAGTCGGTCTGACTTCGGAAGAGTTTCAGTGAAGTTCTACACATGCAGATTTGTTTTCACCCCTTACCCTCCATCTGTGTGGACATGTAGCCCATACTAGCACCCATAGAGGCGCGTCTTCCGGTGCGATACGTCAAGTAGTCCAAGCTCACTCCTCCCTGACCTAAAACAAAGCGGGACATCGTTTACACTGGGTTTTTTTAAACTGAAAACATTTACTGCACATACATATATATATATATATATTACACTGAAATATATAGGTTACCAGTGTATTAAAGGCTGGTTTAGATACATTTTGGAAGAATCAAGTTGTTCGCGCACATCCATCTGAGAAAGCGCTGTGTGTGTCTGTGTGGGTGCGGTGTGTGTTTGACCTTGCTGCTCACTAGTGACGGGTGCTTCGTCACACTGACCTGGTTTAGATCAATAGAGTTAATAAAGTTAAATAGTCGGTCTGACTTCGGAAGAGTTCCAGTGAAGTTCTACACATGCGGATTTGTTTTTCACTCCTTACCCTCGGTCTGTGTGGAGCCAGAACCCGAGGCGCTTCCTCCGGTGTCCCCCGTCCCAGCCGCGCTCGCTCTTCCAGTCTCCACAACAATCGCTCCTCCTCCAGTCCCAGCCGCGATCGCTCCTCCTCCAGTCCCAGCCGCGCTCACTCCTCCTCCAGTCCCAGCCGCGCTCGCTCCTCCCTGACCTAAGACAGAGTGGGACATCGTTTGCACTGGGTTTTTTAAAAACTGAAAACATTTACTGCACATACAGATATATATATACACTACCGTTCAAAAGTTTGGGGTCACCTGCTGGAAACTATTTTTATCTCATAATTGACAATTCTTTACACCGTATACATTTCTGTAAATACTTTAAAATGACAAAAAACACATGTAACAATGAACAAAATGAACATCAAAGAAATGTTCAAGAAAATTATATTGAAAATTGAATCTTGGATTCCTCAAAATAGTCACACTTTGGCGTGAGAATAGCCTCACAAACAGTGGCCATTCGGTTAATACGTTTTAGCAGGAAATCACCCGACATGTTTTCCCAGCTATCCTGCAGCAATTCCCAGAGAAACTTGTGGGTTGCTTTGCTTTGACTCTTCCTTTCCAGTTTGTCCCATACAAGTTCTATGGGATTGAGGTCTGGACACTGGGCAGGCCAGGTCATTAGTTTGAGTTGTCGTTCACGTTCATCCTTCACCAGATAGTTCTTGCACAACTTCAAGGTGTGTTTCAGGTCGTTATCTTGCTGAAGAATGAAGGAGTGCCCAATTAGCCATAGTCCAGATGGACGGTGACCCCAAACTTTTGAACGGTAGTGTATATATTACACTGAAATATATAGGTTACCAGTGTATTAAAGGCTGGTTTAGATACATTTAGGAAGAATCAAGTTGTTCGCGCACATAGAACAGAAAGTGAAACTTAAAAGTGCTGAAAGGCAGGCTACAGATTTCTTTCTCGTAAATGTGAAAAATCATAAAGATTAAGCCATTACTGTATTTTCCATGCCTATCTTTAATTACTTACCAGCATATGCCTTTTCTAACTCCTCCGCTTCATCTTTTACGCCAATCGCTCTTAACACCTCGGCGGTGCGCGCAATGGCGTTCTTTTTCCCGAACTTGTCAATTATCCTTCGCGTAATAGCTTTATTCGACTCCTTTTCAATCAGACCATAGCCGATTTTGTGTAGTGTACTCAGTTTGTGCTTAAATGTATCCACATTTTCGGCAGAGAGATTGTCTAGCACGCGAAGAATAAGACAATCGACAGCCATACTGTACTAAAAGTTCAGCCGAGTTTCAGCGCAAAGAAGACAGTGTAGCCCACACCTGGGTGAGAATATATAGGCTACTTCAGGGGGAGTGACTCAAGTTTAAATCACAGCGGTGGGAGGGGCTCATGGGTGCCTGTGTTTCAGTTCTGCTCAGACCAGCAGGCGTCTGTGTGTGTGTGTGTGAGTCAGTGTGTGTGTGTGTGTGTGTGTGTGTGTGTGTGTCTGTGTTTATACGTACGTGTGTGTGTGTGTGACTGTGTATATGTGTTTATACGTGTGTGTGTGTCTGTGTTTATACGTGTGTGTGTGTGTGTATATGTGTTTATACATGTGTGTGTGTCTGTGTTTATACGTGTGTGTGTGTGTGAGTGTGTGTGTGTGCGCATGTGTGTGAATGTGTATATGTGTTTATACATGTGTGTGTGTCTGTGTTTATACGTGTGTGTGAGTCTGAGTGTGTGTGTGTGTGTGTGTCAGTGCGTGAGTGTGTGTGCGTGTGTGTGTGTGTGTGTTTGAGGCAGTGTGTGTGTGTGTGTGTGTGTGTCAATAAAGATGTGGAGCTGCATTGGCAGGTGATACAGGGTTAAGGCGTTCTTAATAGGCCGTAAGGTGAATGCCGAAAATGTCTAGAAAGTGAATCTCGTTCTCATCAAACCCGACTACATACTTTTTACTTCATAAAAATGATCTATTTGGCGTTGAGCAAGAAAATAAAACTTCTACTCGTGGAATCCTGCAGTTGTTTTATTATCAGTGTTTAAATTCGGTACTAGTAAGTCCTGGGCGTAATCAGAGTTTGTTCACGAGTGGTGAAGCGGCCATCACGTGATCCCGCTAGACCAATAAGGTGGCCGCTTTTTGGAACTAGCTTCCAAGATGTCTGCCTCCATGTCGTCAAAACCAGTAATGAAAATGATGGAAATCCTGCCAAAACTCCTCCGAAAGTGCTCAAAAGGGATTATAAACAGTGCTATATGCATGTCACGCCCATAAAGAACGAAGAGGCAAAAGGTGAACTAAGAAAAAGTGCCTCAAACGTGATTAGTTTTCACACCTGGGCACTAGCCTACTTTTTTTTTTTTTTAAACATATATTTATTGATTTTACAAATTTAACACCACACAATTTACAATTAACATACTTAAGTACAACCTCCCCCAAATTAAACCTATGGCAGAAAAAAAGAAAAGACAAAAAAAAGAGAAAAATTCACTTAATAATTAAATCGGTGATAATATGTACTATGAAAAGACGAAATTAAGTAAATAAATAAATGAATTAAAATTGAATAAAAATAAATAAAATAAAATACAATCACAGACATATAACAGCATACAACACACTTTTCTCACAATAGAGTAGTCATTCCCACCACAGCTTTACACTTCCAATGCCTCTTCAATGTCACCATTTTTAACAAATTCCCAAAACATCTCCCAGATATTATAAAACTCAGAGGCTTTCTTCCTAACTATATACGTAAGTTTCTCAAGAGCCAAACTTGTTGTTAAGTTTTTCAGCCAATAGCCAAGAGAGGGGCAACTAACATTCTTCCAACACAGGGCAATCGAGCGCCTGGCTTGTAGTAGACATAGGTCAGCCATTTTTCTTTCTCTAGTAGATAGAGAACAATTGTCTGGGTAAATACTTAAAATACACAATTTAGATCTTAGAGGCACAGGAGAAGAGGTAATTTGAGAGTTATACCGTATCACAGAACTCCAGAACTTTTGAATCTCCCCACATTCCCACAAGCAGTGATATAACGTACCTTGGTGACTATTGCATTTATAGCATTGGTCAGGAATATTGGGATCAAATTTATTTAACTTCACCGGGGTGATATACGTTCTCATTATCCAATTATACTGTATTAATCTCAGTCGAGTGTTAATGGTTTGAGTTTGTGCCTTTGAACATATTAACCCCCATTCATCCTCTAAAATGTCCTCTTGTAAGTCTTGTATCCACTCTTGTCTCTTACTTTCAGAGTTGTCTTTATGGTTTTCCACCGTTTAATTATATAATTGAGTAACCCGACCTTTGCTAAAACAATCTTGTGTGGAAAATATCTCCAAAGTGGACATTGGAGGTTGTTGCACTGAATTCTTTAAGCGTGCCTAATAAAACTTCTAAGTTGTAAATACTTAAAGAAGTGTTTCTGCGGAACATCATACTTCGATTTCAGCTCATCAAATGACATTAGATTGTTATCCTCGTAGAGATCTAGTAGTTTAACTATGCCCTTACTTAACCACTTTTTAAATCCCATGTCATTCTTAGCTGGGCTGAAGTGTTCATTGCCCCAAATTGGTGAAAAACAAGACAACACTGGGAAGTCGCCCAGATATCTATGTACTTCATGCCAGGCTACAATAGTGTTTTTCACAAAAGGATTAACTGTGTTTTTTCTTAATGTCTTCAAGGGAGCTGAGTATAAAAAGCTATCCAGCGCCAAACCCCTTGAGGACAACGACTCAATTCGCAGCCAGGGCAGAGTTACCTCACCAGAAAACCAAAACATTGCTGACCTCAACTGGGCAGCCCAGTAATACCACTGTAAATTTGGTAGTTGCAACCCTCCCCTATCGTAAGGCAAATATAACAGAGAAAGTCTAAGTCTCGGCTTTCTGTTATTCCAAATAAAGTTTGAAAACAGCTTCCTAATTTTTGGGAAAAACGAAGTTGGAGGAGCCAAAGGAATTGATTGGAAAAGATATAAAAATTTAGGTAATATATTCATCTTGATTATATTTATTCTTCCCATTATAGAAAGAGGCAACGTTGTCCATCTTGAGACATCCTCCGACACTTTAGCTAACAAGGGATCATAGTTAGTTGAACTAAGAGTGATTATCACTGGAGTTATTCTAATACCCAGATAGTTAAAACCTTCTACAGCATTTACAAATGGGTGGGGTATTGTTGGAATTCTTCTCTCTTGTTCATTTAGAAACATAATAGATGATTTATCTTTGTTCACCTTAAAACCAGAAAAGCTACCAAATTGACTGATCAACCCCAAAAGGGATGGTATTGATTTCCCAAGATTTGAAACAAACACTATAGTATCATCTGCGTATAATGCGATATGATGCTCTTGGTCCCCTGTCCTGATACCACAAATTGCAGGATGTGATCTTATTGCTATTGCCAACGGTTCCATGGCTATTACAAATAGTAAAGGTGAAATTGGTGAGCCTTGCCTCGAGCCGCGAGAGAGCTTAAACGGCTGTGAAATCAAATTATTAGTAAATATTTCTGCAGATGAATCAATAAACAGAAGTTCAACCCATCTACAAAAGTGGACACCAAATCCAAAGCGCCTAAGGACCTCTAATAGATAGGGCCATTCGACTCTGTCGAACGCCTTCTCCGCATCAAGTGCCACAATGGCAGAATCGGGCGACCCCTCACACACATGTACTATATTGAGTACCCTTCTCACATTGTGGAATCCCTGTCGATTTCTAACAAAGCCATTTTGATCTGTATGTATAATGGTTGGCAGGACCTTCTCCAGTCTCATAGCCAAGGCTTTAGCAATGATCTTTGCATCAGAGTTCAAAAGTGAGATCGGTCTATAGGAACCACATTCTGTTGCCGATTTACCTGGCTTTAAAATAAGAGTGATCAGGGCACTTTGTAATGAAGGGGGAAGGTAACCTTGTTTGAAGGATTCCGTATACATATCTAACAAAGGGGCTATTAGTTTTTCATCCTCTAAATCCAGTGCCTTATCAAGCTCAAGTTTTGTATCTTCGGGTATACAAGGGATATCTAGTCCATCTAGAAAAATGTTCTGGTTTACTGAATTCATTGGATATTCCGATTGATAGAGGGCCTCATAGAACGAGATGAAAGCCCGGTTAATTTCCAAAGGATCTGTAGTTATTTCCCCTGTTCATTCCTAATTGCATTTATGGCTCTTTCGGAGTTAAGTTTCTTAATTTGCCAGGCAAGTAATTTACCGGGTTTTTCACCCTGGTCATAAAAAGTTTGCTTAAGCCTAATTAGACCATCCTCAGCTTTTAGCGTGGAAAGCTCCTCATACTCAGCTTTAAGGGAAAATAGTTCTTGTTTTATTTGTACAGAATTATCAAGGCTAGCCATTCTCTCCAAATTTCTGATTTCGAGTCCAATTTGTTCATTTTCTGTTTGAATTTATTAGATTTGGAACTGGTGAAACTAATCATTTGCCCTCTAATATACGCTTTAAAAGCCTCCCACCTAATGGCCGCAGTAGTCTGATCTGTATTAACATCTATATGTTCACCCACAAATTTTATGAACTCCTGTAACCATCTAGGGTGTAAACGCCATCTAGAGGAACCTGTAGGTAATTGGGAATCCTTGTAAAATAGTGAGGTGGGGGAATGATCTGACAAAACAATACTATCATATATGCAGTTAGTTATATTGGGCAGCAGAGAAGAGGAAATTAAAAAATAATCTATACGAGAATAGGTTTTAAATGTTGATGAATAACATGAGAATTCCCTTTTAACTGGGTTGTGAATCCTCCAGGGGTCACAAAGGTTCAGGTCTTTCATGAACTGATGTATTTTCTTTCTACTTTGCGAATGAGAGGTGTCTAGCTTCGATGAGCGATCAAGCACCGGGTCAAGAGTACAGTTGAAATCGCCAGCTATTATTACTTTACCAGGAAGGGAGGCAATCAGTAAAAATAGATTCTCAAAAAATTAGGGATTGTCATCATTTGGGCCATAGACATTAACCAAATTGATATTTTCTCTCAAAAGAGTGCCCTGTACCACCAAATACCTGCCAGCTGTATCAAGAATAGTATTATTCACTTGAAATGGCACAGACCTGTGAACCAATATCATAACCCCTCTAGAGTGAGAAGAGAAACATGAAGTCAGTACCTGGCCCGGCCATCTCCTTCGTACCTTCAGTAAGTCATCCCTAAGTAAGTGAGTCTCTTGGATAAAGACAATAGATGAATCAAGCTGTTTAAGCCTAGTAATAACCTGTTTCAGCTTAGTCAATTTAACCATCCCCCTCACATTCCAAGAGGTGAATTTTAGTTTCTTATTTGAAGTCATCAGCACTATACTGTAAATAAACCTGTTGCTTCGTTATGAGATTAAAAGTGTGTCGTCGAACAGAGTAATATTGTGAGAAATACAGACAAACATACACAATAACTAAAATCTGCCATAAACATATCCCCTTAGCTGTCATCCCGAACAGGACAGCCTCTCGTACCCTCCCACCCTCCCCCTTACCTTGGGGTGTGAATACGTGCACCAACTGATCCAGTGCAAGCAAGGGAGCAGTCAAACCAAACTAAGCTATCCGTGTAATAATACACTAGCACTAAAACAAAATATGTGTCTCTCCTGGCACTAAATTCACGGACAAGCATTCATTAAAGAAATACTCAAGGTAGTCTCTTTTGCAGTATAGGTCTGTTCCAGGGATCTCAGTCACCTGTCCACTTCCAGAAAATATAGGCAACAGTGAATGACGGGACGCACCTCTCTCTGATAATCTAACAGAAAATATCAGCCTTCATACGACAAGCTAATGCCATAATAAAGCGGTTTAAGTGAAAAGAAAATAGGAAAACAACAATAAGATATGCTAATAATGCAAACAATACCCTTTACATTTGTAGGTTCATCCATTAGTCACAGCTCGAACAGTGTCACTTCTTGCATGTCGCTAATTAGCGATATTCTTAAGAGTTCCAAATCATCTCCGCTGTGTGTCAGCGTCTGCGGTGCGTTGCATGCCCTGGACAAACTTCTCAGCGTCTGCTGGGGACTCAAACTCACATGTTTGTCCATCAATCGTCAGGCGAAGCTTGGCTGGGTACACAATTCCATGGCGAATGTTCAGGGATCTCAGTTGTTGCTTTACCCCATCGAAACGCCTCCTCCGTCGGTGCAGCTCCGCTGACAGGTCTGGGAAGAACATGACCTCTTGTTCGCCGCAGAGTACCTTGCCTTTGGCCCTGGCTGCTCGCATCACTCGGACTTTGTCTTGGAAGTTCATGAACTTCATAATGAGGACTCTTGATTGAGGAGTGCGGGTGGATTGTGCCCGACCGGGGAGCCTGTGTGCTCTCTCGATGATAGGTGGTGTATGAAAGATTGCAGGTCCCAATGCTTCAGGTAGCCATTTCTCGAGAAAAGCGATTGCGTTGTCTTTTTCCACTTTTTCCGGCAAGTTAACCAGTCTAAGGTTGGATCTCCGCGAGCGGTTTTCAAGCTCGTCAAGCTTGTTTGTAAGGAGAGCCACTTGTTTAACTAGCGTTTCAGTCTTGCCTTTCTCTGAGTTAACTGTGTCTTCAACGCTGCTAATCCGCTCCTCTGCCTCATCCATGCGACCGGAAAAGTCTCGCACATCTCTCTTAACATCCTGAATTGCATTCATGACTCCATCAAACTTTGTGACAAAATCACTTCTCATCAGGTCTAGTTTTTGAATAACATCCAAGTTGTGAGCCGTTTCAAGAACCGTCACTTCAGGCTGAGGGGAAGGGCTAGCGATAGCAGCACTGCCTGTTGAGCTAGCTAGGCTACTAGCATCCATCTCGTCGTCATCCTCGACCGGGAAAGAATTAGATTTAGACTTATTCTTTGCCTTTTTCGGCGACATAATAACGATTGTATACACTGCAAAGTTACCACCAACAATTGGTGTTTATGTCCATACACTTAAAGGATGTTGTACAGGAATTTAAACAAATTTCGCCAGGAGCTCACAAAAAGACGTGTGCCTAGATCAGCGCCATAACCACGCCCCCACTAGCCTACTTTTTAAATGCATTTTCCATAGACAACATCTGTATCCTGCAGTTTTGTTTTTTTGTCACGACCCATAAATGTGTATGTACCCATAAATGTATATGTATAGCCTACTACCCTGATCCGTCCTCTTAGCAGATATTGTACTGTATTTGTATAGATTTGTTCTTGCACTTACCTCAGCACTGGTTATGCTCTTGGATGCTTGTTTAGTAGGGAGATGTACTTGTGATTTCTGCTGACTAGCAGTTGTCTTGCTTACCTACATTAAATGCACTTATTGTAAGTCGCTTTGGATAAAAGCATCTGCTAAATGACTGTAATGTAATGTAATGAATGTGAATTAAAAAATGAAAATCATATGCTGATGGTTCTGCTTGCAACTTTATTCTTGCAGCATCTGTGAGGCCATTGACAGCTACTGTACATATAGAACCTTAGGCAGAGTTCTACCTCGACCAAGATTTGACTAAGTAATGGACATTCAACGATAACAATGCACAATTTGACTACATTACAGAGGGAATAGAGAGAGGGCTACAGAGCTAAGAAGAAGCAACAAAGGTGAAAGTTTGATGACACAGAGATGCCGTTCTGAGGCAATACATGCACAAAACTGTACAAGTACACTGATGAGATGTTATTTTGTGATGTTCATTTAATCTCAGTACATCTAAGAATGTAAGTCAAAAGTACACCTCAACAAAACCATTATCTTTATGAACAGTTAGAACGGTCTGTGTCAAAGCAAGACAAAAAAGTGTCCAAGTCTATAGATCAGAAACACCCCACCCCCACCCCACATCTCCCAGGTAACACGGCAAGTCTCTTAGTCATCACTATCACTATCAGGAGAGCTATCATCACATGTAGCCCTTTCCTCAGTTTCTTTGGAAACAATTTTGGCACCGACATAAATCTGTACAAGACAGTCTTGCAGACATACAGGAACATCTTCCTGTCTCGCATTTGCCTTGCCTGCAACTGCAGTGGACTACCTGCAACACACTTTCAGGGGCAGGATTTCTAGTCATCCAGGTCACTGTTAAGTCCCCATCCTCAAGGTGCCATCCATTACCAGCATTGTGATGGGGCACACATCTTAGCTTTAAGAGATGATCTCATTATTGCTGCTTGGTAGTTTGCGCTTTTGCAGTGTTGGTACAGGGCGAACAGTTAGACCAAGACACAATGATTTAGGTGTCTGCCTCCGGCCCATAGATGCAAGGTACACAATGTCTTGACAAATAGGTCACACTTTCAGGTTCAAATCATCTGCAATATCAACATAATGGTCTAGTGTTGGTTCCTCAGTTGCACCTATAATCCAGGAAACCATATTGTACAGTTCGAGTGGCACAACAGATTTCGCTTCGGTCACATTTAAATCATCTGACATGGGCGGCCACGGGCACTTCATACTGGGAGAGTCAGATACAAGCCTCTTTAATAACAATGCCGCACTATGAAGTGTCCTTATGTCCTCTGGGGTTTTCTGACCAGCTGTTGTACTTCGGGGGTTTTCACTCTCACTGTCAGTTTGACTTACCTCCGTAGACTCTGCTGTTTC
The DNA here is from genome assembly GCA_029706075.1 of Aldrovandia affinis. Taxonomy (NCBI): domain Eukaryota; kingdom Metazoa; phylum Chordata; class Actinopteri; order Notacanthiformes; family Halosauridae; genus Aldrovandia; species Aldrovandia affinis. Next base: position 66,415 of record JAINUG010000464.1, read on the forward strand.
TGTGCCTGGTGGATGAGGTAGCCTGTCTATCAGCTTATCTGCCAGAGACACGCAGTCTTTGTCTTGAATATGCAGAAGAATGCTAGTGTCTTGCTTCATCTCGGCAGCTTTCTGCAACTGGCCTTGAAATAACAAAAGGATAATTCAATGAGTGTGTGTGTGAGGATGGTGAGGGCCTGCCTGTCTACATAAATATTTCTCTCACATTGAACCTTTCAGTCTTTCATAGAGAAATCAATACTACTCTAAAATTCTACCACAGTGTGTGTGTAGGCCAATTTGTGTTTACCTACCTGCTGACAACGTCTCTGCCTGTCACAGATGTTCCTTCTGGTGCTTGTGATGTACAGTGATGTACTTGTCCGTTTTCTTGCAAATTATGCACAAGGCAGGAAGCACAGGACCAGCACAAGGTACCGGCAGGCCCGTCCCGGACCGAAGTTTCTTCCTTGGAGTTTCCCTTGAGGTGGCGGTACTACACGATGGCACATCCTCGCCTCAGAACGCTCACGTGCGACCCGTTTCTCGGACAATTCCAAGCGCCTTTTATCTATAAAACGCCTGTAGCAAGTGGGGTGAAACCCAGCGTCTTATCTTCATCTTCGCTACTGCTTGTTAACAACATGGAGGCAGACATCTTGGAAGCTAGTTCCAAAAAGCGGCCACCTTGTTGGTCTAGCGGGATCACGTGACGGCCGCTTCACCGCTTTTGAACAAACTCTGATTACGCCCAGAACTTACTAGTACCGAATTTAAACACTGATCATAAAACAACTGCAAGATTCCACGAGTAGAAGTTTTATTTTCTCGCTCAACACCAATAGATCATTTTTATGAAGTAAAAAGTATGTAGTCGGGTTTGATGGGAACGAGATGAAACAAAAAACGGGTTCACCTTATGGCCTATAAGGAGGCTGTTTTGGTTTCACTTCACAAACAAGCCTGCGGGTAAATGACTGGACCCTCAGGGTTTTATGGAGTCGCTTCGTCTCCATGGCTACACCGCTAGCGCCTTCTCTGTGCCATGACTTCAGTCCTCAACACTGTGTGTTAATGTGCAACAACCCCGTTGAGGTGGTACACAGGTTTTGTGTGTTAGAACGTGTACAACGCCCCTCATTGCTCGGAATGAAGGACGGACAGAAGATCGTTTTCCACGGAGAAGGCGACCAGGAACCAGGACTTGAGCCCGGTGACATCATCATTGTCCTGGACCAGAAAGTGCACCCTGTTTACACCAGGTAAAGTCTGTGTGTGCTTGCCTCTGATTGGTCCGGACAACGCCCATGTGACATGTCTTGGCCAATCATAGATGACTGGCTGTAAAGTATTGATTTGCTAAAAGCCCTTCCTTGATGGTGAAAGATTAGTTTTTTTATTTTTGCTCGGCTTACAAATCGATAGCGTAAAAATCATCACAGTTTGATCCCTTGGGCCAGTTACGATTTCCTGCCATGGGCCCTGATAATCACATGATCAGGAAGTCAGTGTCCGTGTCACAGCGGATAGCTTCTGCCCTGAGCGCATGATCAGAGATTGTTTTGCCCTAATCCCCTACCGCACTCATTATGTAAAAATAGCTCAAACTAATAGAGAAGTCCGTGTGTGGTACAGGGAGTTGATTTGATGGGAGTTTGCGCTGTCCCCGGGAATCAAACCCCCGGCCGCAGTGGGCAACTTGCACTCCGGGGCGAGTGCCTTAGGCGCTGCGCCACCCAGGGGCCCCTTGCTGAGGACAAAGCCGCCCGGCGTCCACTCTGAGCTCCCGCCGCGCATGGGAACACCTGACACACTGCGCGATCGCAGGCTCATTCAGAAACGCACGCACCAATTCACCGGGGTTTCATTCGGTTTGTTTCCTCATTTCTGTAATGATTGTAATTGGTATTAGTATTGTGGCAATCAAACGACCAAGAGCTAGGGCTGGCAGTTAGGGCATATATATGGCAGTGTAGTGTAATGGTTAGGGAGCTGGGCTTGGTTCAATTCCCAGGTGGGGCACTGCTGTTGTACCCTTGAGCTAAAGGTACTTAACCTTCAGTAGAATATCCAGCTGTATAAACGGATTGTATGTAAAGAAAAATGTAAACTGTGTAAGTCGCTCTGGATAAGAGCGTCTGCTAAATGCCTAAAATGTTAATGTAAAATGTAGCTAAAGCAGGGTTGAAATTGTAGCGTATTTGTACAAGCCATAAACTCAACTGATTGACCCGCAGTACAGATGTTCAACCACAAGGGGGCAGACAAGGAGAGGACCTGGTAATGAGCGTGGAGCTTCAGCTGGTGGAGGCGCTGTGTGGGTTCCACAGGCCTGTTCAGACCCTGGACAACAGAACCCTTCTCATCACCTCACACCCAGGTGACCTGTGTCTGCCTCACGCTGTCATCTCACATTGGTACCACACCTGGGTCAGATATGTAGCTCAAACTCTTCCATTCTTTTGCTGCTGCTAAAGAGAATTTTCAGCTAAACATTTCACTGTCCACAAAAAAGGTACAATCTTATAAAAAAACAATTAAAAAAAAAGTTTTGCACTGAATATTGGTGAAAAATAAATGTTTCTTTCTAAAACTGTCAGTAATCTGCAGGAGTGTATTGGTGTATTAAAGCAACCGCCAGAAGACACGAGATGTCAAGTTAGCCGTTCTCGCCCAACCCGAAGGAGCACGATAGATCGATATTGCGACCTGTCACTTTCATATTAAAAAGCAAGGAGATCAACACAAGGAGTTCAGAGAAGGAGCAAACTTTATTTGAAAAGGAATTGACATGCAGCACGAGTGGGCCAGTCTGTGCTTTCCACAGTTTGGTATTTTTTATTGTATCTTCCCTTTTAAAACATACTCCCACTTAGTGCTGCTTTAGAACATTACTGCATTTTAAATGTTACAAAGTCATAGTCATGCTAAACTAACTACTACTAACTACTAACTAATATAATTCTGTATTCTTGGTGCACATGGAATATGTGCAGAAAATATTGATATGGTGCAAATAAACAGCATTGCATGACACAAACTTGTATTCTGACTTGCTCTGTACTCATACTGGTTGGGAACAAAATATTTTAATTACATCCATTTTGCAATACACTTTTAAGCATATAAAAATAAAAAAGGTAAAAATGTGGGTCACAGTTCACAACTTCCTGAGTATCGCACAGCAGTGACTCGCAGAGGTAGTAAACAGAGGGAAAGGGAGAGCAGATTAAGGCAGTGCTTCCTCAATAAGCCTCTGTCAAGAGTCCCATCTCTCTGGCAGCTACTTATTAAGACACTGGGAGAGATTCAGGGGCAACTTGCCTCGGCTGTGTTTCCTGCATTTCAAAATCAGGGGGCTCAATGTGCCTGGCTCCTGGGGGAATATTTCCCTTTCCTTTCACATTATAAGGACATTTAGCCGATCTACCACTACTGATACTGGGGGCCGACCAGCAGAGGATGGGCCCCCCCTCTAAAATGGGTTCTAAAGGGATTTCTAAAGATTAACATTAGATTTAGATTTCTGAGAGAGAGAGAGAGTGAGAGTGAGAGTGAGAGTGAGAGGGGGGGGCGGGGAGGAGTGAGGAAAAGCTGCGAGTCCTTTAGGGGGAGGGACCAACAGCCCCACTCGCAGCCCAATATGTATTAGCCTATCACAGCCTGAGGGACAGTGAGCAACCAACCAACACACGCTATCTCTATAGAGATATAATCATTAATACATTGAAATTATGATAACATAAATTCATAATTAATAGATTCTATTATAATTAGTAAGTTCTCATGTTATGTACAAAAATATTCACTCGTTCAAATGTTTACAGTACTTGTGTGCTTTATTTTTTACATTTGTATTTTGTATGTTCGCCAATAAAGCACATTGGGAATAAATTCGATAGAAAGAGAGGAAAGAGGGGGAGAGAGAGAGCAAAAGAGAGGAGAGGGAGAGAGAGAGAGAGAACGCTTTGAGGAAAGGATTAGCACCTGATCTTGAGGAACACTGCTGCCCCCCTCGGATCAGCGATGTTACTGCTGCTGGAGGTGATACCCCATAAATGATACGCACACCATCATTAACCATTCAACCTCCATCCTGAGGGGATCTGCTCATTAAAACGTGTTTAAAGCCATGGCTGAATCTGGCAAACTGATGTCCATAAAGGAAACGGCACATTCAGCAAACAAAAACAAACTAAAGAATAAAAACAGGGAACAGACTCAGAAGCAGAAACTGTGCGTGCAATGCAAGCTGCCTTAACCTGAAAGATGACGATTTACTATTTCCCTTTCAGGTCCCGCATGAGGGCCGGATTCTTCTCCCGTAGAGCTCATTCTTGAGCACCCTGCCTCCCGGGGAAATGACACTGAAATGACAAGCTTCCTCATACGTCGTATATTTCACCATCAATACGTTTCTGATGAAGAAGCTGGTCTAGAATGGACTCCACCATCCTGACTCTTGCGATCAGGTCAAGTTCATGCTTCTCCACAAAATGCTGGCCTGCTGAGAGATGGACAGATTCTCTATAAGTTAGCTGTTATATGCACACATTTAATCTACAGCCCAGGTGGACAGACACTGAATTTGGAAAAGCTGCTGGGCATTTATTATTGTTGTTAATTTTCTTAAAGGTTTAGAGTTGATAAGTGGATGTGCTCTCGGAGTGTACGCCTGAGTGTGTGGTTATGGCCCCTACCCCTTGTGGCCGCTTGTGGTGTTGCCTTAATTGTCCTGATTGTTTTCCTAATAGGAAATTGGTGTCACCTGGAGGGGGTCTACTTAGGAGGCCCTCTGGCTGATGATCTATCTCTCTCTCTCCCTCCATTCAGAGGGCAACCTGCAGTCTGGCTACGCTACTTGTTAGTTTTCCCCTATTTATTAGGTTCCTTTAATTAAAAACATTCTTGAATTGAACCAACTTTGTGATAAGTGGAGGTGTGGTTGATGAGATCTTCCAAAATGTCAGTATGACAGAATTCATTGTGATCATGTGCCCAGGTCCATGGGATGTGGGAATGTTCTGGAAATAAAGTGAAATAGTCGGTGTGACTTCGGAAGAGTTTCAGTGATGTTCTAGACATGCGGATTTGTTTTTCACTCCCTACCCTCGGTCTGTGTGGAGCTTGAACTCTAAGCGCTTCCTCCGGTGCCCCCCGTCCCAGCCGCGCTCACTCCTCCTCCAGTCCCAGCCGCGCTCACTCCTCCTCCAGTCCCAGCCGCGCTCACTCCTCCTCCAGTCCCAGCCGCGCTCACTCCTCCTCCCGCTCACTCCTCCTCCAGTCCCAGCCGCGCTCGCTCCTCCTCCAGTCCCAGCCTCGCTCACTCCTCCTCCAGTCCCAGCCGCGCTCACTCCTCCTCCAGTCCCAGCCTCGCTCACTCCTCTTCCTGTCCCAGCCACGCTCACACCTCCTCCAGTCCCAGCCGCGCTCGCTCCTCCTCCAGTCCCAGCCTCGCTCACTCCTCCTCCAGTCCCAGCCTCGCTCACACCTCCTCCAGTCCCAGCGGCGCTCGCTCCTCCTCCAGTCCCAGCCGCGCTCACTCCTCCTCCAGTCCCAGCCGCGCGCTCTCCTCCTCCAGTCCCAGCGGCGCTCGCTCCTCCTCCAGTCCCAGCCGCGCTCACTCCTCCCTGACCTAAAACAGAGCGGGACATCGTTTGCACGGCGTTTTTCTTAAAACTGAAAACATTTATTGCACATACAGATATATGTATTACACTGAAATATATATGTTACCTGTGTATTAAAGGCTGGTTTAGATACTTTTAGGAAGAATCAAGTTGTTTGCGTGCATAGAACAGAAAGTGAAACTTAAAGTGTTGAAAGGCAGGCTACATATTTCTTTCTCGTAAATGTGAAAAATCATAAAGATAAAGCCATTGTTGTATTTTCCATACCTATCTTTAATTACTTACCAGCATATGCCTCTTCTAACTCCTCCGCTTCATCTTTTACGCCAATCGCTCTTAACACCTCGGCGGTGCGCGCAATGGCGTTCTTTTTCGTGAAGTTCTCAATTATCCTTCCCGCAATAGCTCTGTTCGTCTCCTTTTGAATCAGACCATAGCCAATTTTGTGTAGTTCACTCAGTTTGTACTTAAATTTATCCAAATCTTGGTCAGAGAGATTTTCCAGCACACCAAGAATAAGATCACTGATAGACCCCTCAGCTCTGCGTGGACAGTTGGTCACCATAGGCCGCCCAGCTGTGGGGGGGGGGCAGAGGAGGAAAACATATACCATTAATCACCTCAGAGTGGATATTACTACTAGAGTGGGTAATATATTGTAAGATCATTGAAAAGTGAAAAAAAGACAGACTGACTCCAGAACAGATGTATTTCTATTCTTACCCTGATGATGTCTTTCCCTGGAGGGATAATCTCCTGAAATGGATAATAATGTTAGACGGGAGTTTCACATCACAGTTAGGCAGATATAAGATCTTACTGTCATGAGTGTCAGTACAAGACAGTGTGTCAGCATGATGCTCAGTGTGTCAGTATGAGACAGTGTGTCAGTATGATACTCAGTGTGTCAGTATGAGACAGTGTGTCAGTATGAGAGTGTGTCAGTATGATACTCAGTGTGTCAGTATGAGAGTGTGTCAGTATGATACTCAGTGTGTCAGTATGAGAGTGTGTCAGTATGATACTCAGTGTGTCAGTAGGAGAGTGTGTCAGTATGATACTCAGTGTGTCAGTAGGAGAGTGTGTCAGTATGATACTCAGTGTGTCAGTATGAGAGTGTGTCAGTATGATACTCAGTGTGTCAGTATGATACTCAGTGTGTCAGTATGATACTCAGTGCGTTAGAATGAGACAGTGTGCTAGTATGATACTCAGTGTGTCAGTATGAGAGTGTGTCAGTATGATACTCAGTGTGTCAGTAGGAGAGTGTGTCAGTATGATACTCAGTGTGTCAGTAGGAGAGTGTGTCAGTATGATACTCAGTGTATCAGTATGAGAGTGTGTCAGTATGATACTCAGTGTGTCAGTATGATACTCAGTGTGTTAGTATGATACTCAGTGTGTCAGTATGAGAGTGTGTCAGTATGATACTCAGTGTGTCAGTATGATACTCAGTGTGTTAGTATGATACTCAGTGTGTCAGTAGGAGAGTGTGTCAGTATGATACTCAGTGTGTCAGTAGGAGAGTGTGTCAGTATGATACTCAGTGTGTCAGTATGAGAGTGTGTCAGTATGATACTCAGTGTGTTAGTATGATACTCAGTGTGTCAGTATGATACTCAGTGTGTCAGTATGAGACAGTGTAATGCTCTTGTCAGTAGGATGTTCCAGTGGAACTGACCTCTACGTATGGGTGTATCCCACATGGTGTACATCTTATGGATCAGCTCTATGACGATTTCACTCTCCGCGTGTTTCAAAACCTCCGCTGGTTTCACATAAACCTCAAAGAAGTTTGGAGTCCGGTTTCCATTTTTCAGTTTTAAACTCTGAGAGAGAGAGAGAGAGAGAGAGAGAGAGAGAGAGAGAGAGAGAGAGAGAGAGAGAGAGAGAGATGATCCCCTGATCCTGCCACAAGACAGACAAACACATAACAGACGGACATGGTCACACAAATACAGTACAGACACCTGCTCAATAACGCTCACACAGACAGACACACACACACACACACACACACACACACAGACACACAGACACGCACACATGCACACACGCGCGCATGCACACTCACACACACACACACGCACAGACACTCACGCACAGACACACACACACACACACACACACACACACACACACACACACACACACACACACACACACACGGACCCACCTGTGGGGTGATGGTGACAGTACAGGAAGCTCTCAGGTTGTAGATTCTCTTCAGCTTGAGGGAGGTGTTTGGTTCATGCGGCTTGTGGATCTGTACAGAACCCGCTTTCTTCTCTTTTTCTTCCACTGCCTGTAAGAGACGAGCAGACAAACGGACACGCAGGCAGTAACCTTAGGAGAACGTGGCAGTTTATTCAGGTGACAGGTTGATTTAAAAGCTGATGGGGGGAAAAGTTAGGATGCGTATGTCAAGAGGTGTGGTTTGAGAGAAGACTGAACCCCCAAACCTCCCACCTCAAATCAAAATTATTTGTCAAGAGAAATGATTAGATCAAACAGACCAGCAGCACTCCAGGATAATCCAGATTTTATGTATTTCTACAACAAAAAAACAGGATTGTCCCCCACATGAACTACTGCAGTATACCCACATTGAGCTCAGCTAAATGCATTTCAATTGTTGCGATACCATCAAGGTAAAAAAAAAACTTTGTTTTAGTGAAGTAGAAGTATACTATAACTACATTTATGTTACGTAATACAAATATGCAGCCCACAAAGTGAACATAATCACAAACATAATGACAGTATTATGTATATAATAGTGTTAACATTAACATTAACATAATGATTATGACGGTATTTACATTAATAGTATAATTATAACATGACCATCACCTTTATACGAGGCTGACTGTTTGGGATGAGGTAGACGTGGAGAGTGAGGTATGCCTTTGCGGGGCAGTAGAAGAGCAGCAGGTAGGAGTGTACTCTCCGTATAAAGCCATAGATGTTTTTGAGAACCACTCCCATGGGAGAGAAGGTCGGCCGCAGGATCCTGACGTGGAAACGGGTCACCTCGCTCATGCTCTCCAAAGTCGCCCCACTCTCTTTCACATGGAACACCTTCACCTCCTTCCAGAACCGGGAGTCAGGATCTGCAGACACACACACACACACACACACACACACACAAACACACACACATCAAAATGGACACACACACACACACACAAACAAACACACACACATACACGCACAAACACACACACACGCACAAACACACACAAATGCAGACACACACACACACAGCAAAGGGGTTAGATCATGCATAATAATCGACATATTAAATTTTGGGCACTTGGCATAGCAATGGATATTTATTGTGTGCTTTTTCCCTTTTTCTCCCAATTTGGAGTGCACCCAATCACTTCTCCTGACCCCTGTAACCTCCGCTGCCAATTCTGAAGAGCGCAGACGAGCACGCGATCTCCTCACAAACACGTGATGTCAGCAGCCGCTTCTTTTCACTCCGCAGTTCACACGTTTAATTTTGCACAGGCGTGAGCCGGAGGAAGACACTTCAAGTGCAACTTTGTACCGTGACTTTTAGACCGTGGGTGCTCTATTGACCAGCAGGGGTCGCTGGTGGGCAAGAAGACAAGTACAATCAGGCCAACAGTATCCCTCCCTCCCTGGCCAATGCTATTGCCAATTATGCATCACTCTGCGGGGCAGCTGGCCACATTCGACATTGGCCTGGTCTGAATTCAATGCCAGACCGTGGGGCTCATCCACACACTAGAACAGTGTCTTACCAGGATGCAGACCGTGGGGCTCATCCACACACTAGAACAGTGTCTTAACAGGATGCAGACCGTGGGGCTCATCCACACACTAGAACAGTGTCTTAACAGGATGCAGACCGTGGGGATCATCCACACACTAGAACAGTGTCTTAACAGGATGCAGACCGTGGGGCTCATCCACACACTAGAACAGTGTCTTAACAGGATGCAGACCGTGGGGCTCATCCACACACTAGAACAGTGTCTTAACAGGATGCAGACCGTGGGGCTCATCCACACACTAGAACAGTGTCTTAACAGGATGCAGACCGTGGGGCTCATCCACACACTAGAACAGTGTCTTAACAGGATGCAGACCGTGGGGCTCATCCACACACTAGAACAGTGTCTTAACAGGATGCAGACCGTGGGGCTCATCCACACACTAGAGTGTCTTAACAGGATGCAGACCGTGGGGATCATCCACACACTAGAACAGTGTCTTAACAGGATGCAGACCGTGGGGCTCATCCACACACTAGAACAGTGTCTTAACAGGATGCAGACCGTGGGGCTCATCCACACACTAGAACAGTGTCTTAACAGGATGCAGACCGTGGGGCTCATCCACACACTAGAACAGTGTCTTAACAGGATGCAGACCGTGGGGCTCATCCACACACTAGAACAGTGTCTTAACAGGGTGCAGACCGTGGGGCTCATCCACACACTAGAACAGTGTCTTAAGAAGGATGCAAACCGTGGGGCTCATTCACACACTAGAACAGTGCCTTAACAGGATGCAGATAGTGAGGCTCATCCACACACTAGAACAGTGTCTTAACAGGATGCAGACCGTGGGGCTCATCCACACACTAGAACAGTGTCTTAACAGGAAGAGCCACCCAGCAACACCATAGCAATAGATTTTGATGTGAAAAATAGGCTATCCACCTCTTAAAGACTTAATATTATTCAAGAGGATTTTAAAGCTTAAATAGTTGAGAAATTAATAATCTGGTCTAAATATGAACATTAACATTTTAAGGTCATCACCCAGGCAGATGAAATGAGGCAGATGAATCTCTGTCAGTTGACCTGCAGTAACAGTGATGTCCAGTAGGGGGCCACCCTCTATAAAATCTAAACTGTGCTGCAGGCTTTTATATTCCTCCCACGACTCGTAGCGATACTGCAGGGTCACGTCAGCCTCACACACCCAGCGCAAACCCGACTCCGAGCACTCGTAATGCCCAGGGCGGCATTTGAACCTGAGAGAGGGAGCAGGAGAAGGAGTCAGAGAGGGGAGGAGGGGGGGGGGGGGAGAGGGGAGTTAGACAACAGAAGGAATTAGAAAGAACATAAGAACATAAGAATACTTAATGATGAGAACGGGCCATTGGGCCCATCCAGGCTCACCATGTCCTAATCTAAAGAATATCCAGCACTGCATCAAACCTGGACTTGAATACCCCCAAGTGTTTCTGCCTCAACTATCTGACCTGGCAAGCTGTTCCTGGCACTGACACCTCTGTGTAATAAAAAAATATATTTATTTATTTCCACCTGTGTCCTCTTATCTTAAAAAATCTTTGGCAGTTCACTTTGTCAATCCCTTTCAGGAATTTAAAAATGTAGGAATCAAATCCCTCTTAAATCTCCGTTTGCTGAGCTTGAATAGATTGAGCATCTTAAGTATTTCTTTGTAACTTTTACCTTTCATACTAGGTATCAATTTAGTTGCCCTTCTTTGTATTTTTTCCAGGAGCTTCTATGTCTTTCTTGTAGTGAGGGAGTAACTGCAGGTGATGGACAAGGGGAATGTTAATAATGCTTTGTGTTCTGATGAAGACCTAAGGGTCGAAACGTTAACCAACCTGCACGGTTAAATAAACCTTTACACTTTATTTTTGGAGCATCTTTTAAGTGTGCGAGTCTCGTTCTTTCTAGTATTATATGCCACTTTGACTCGGCACCTTATGCTAAGCCTTTTTTGGAGTGCGCATGCTTATCGTATTAGGGAGAAATGTTGTCGACTCCTGAGAAAGATGACACAAATATTTCTAATAGATTTTCTGGACTTAAAGTTATGTTTTTGTGAGAAGGAGTGTGCATGTCAGGGTCAAAGGTGAAGAAGAAGGTGAAGAATAGACTGAGAATGAGTTCCACAGAAAGCACAGTTTAGATGTGTTGGAGTAGGTTCTGACCTGTAAGAAAAGATTCCATTCTCTGTGAATGTAGAGGGTTCAACCAGAGGCCATTGGGTGATATCCTACACAATAAGACACCAATCAGAGCAGCTGACAGTAATATTATATATATATGGCAGTAGAGTTATTGCTGATATTTGTTACGGACACAATAAACATAAAATACTGTGTTACTGCACAGTAATGCGATCCATAGTGTTGCATGTACGAGGTCCGCTCTTTGGGACATGAGTTTGGGGAAGTGAGCTCGTGCATCAACGTGGTCATAAAAGAAAGGATTTAACAGGATTGAGAGATTACAAAACCCAAAACCGGACTCGTGTTCAGCAGTGAGCCGTCAATAGCTCAGAGTGAATTCTTCTCACATCGGTTACTCAGTCATGAACTAGTTCATCAAGTGTTTTAGCTACAATAATACTGTTACTACTGTATATATCACAGATAGAAAAGACAGGTAGTTCTACTGCCATAATTGCTCACAATAATCACAATGAATGCGGCTCTGCTCTACTGCACCTCTGCTTATGATAATAATTATAATAATGGTGACAGTTACTCACCATCAGTGTTTGACAGTTGTCACACCGTCTCCCCCCAAAACCTGAAGACACAGGGAGTCTGTCACTCAGTCATATTGAGAATCACAACGCTACAAGATTGGTGGAGGCATGACCGGGTCTTGAGTGAACCTAGTTAAAATACTCACCTGCAGGAGACAGGACTCTGTTGTAATTTGTCATGGCGGACAGCGGAGATCCAGTGCTTCCTGTCGCCATACCTTCCGTTTCTACCGATCCCCACAGCTTTCGTAGCTCCTTTTTAAAGGAGTGTGTTGTGTTAATTATTTTTTTAAATTTTGTGTCTTGTATATTTTAAACAACATAAAATCCAACATTGGGGAAATGTCAGTTTGCAAGAGCATACTGTAGTTCTATAATCTACCACATGGGGGCAGTGCAGGGCAGGGTTTAGTGCAGTGTTACTCACTGCGGGCGTAATTCCTGGATGAAGTTTGACTGTATCGGAATGAGATCCTGAAACACAAAAAGGCATAGAAGAAAAATGACTAAAAATAATACGTGAAAAAATGATCACCATCAGGCCACATGTGCTTTGTGACATACGCTCGTGTACACATCTGACGGAGGGAATACGAGTTTAAAAACTTTTCTTGATGGTTTAAACTATATATAAGAAAGGGCGGATCATAAGGATCCACTGAAACTGAAAACCCTCTAAGTTATGCAACAAACTTCTTTCTCTTAAATGAGACAAATCAGAAACATAAAGCGACGCTTTTTTATGACCTACTTTTAATGACTTACCAGCATGTATCTGTCTTTCTAAATCATCCGCTAGATCGTGCACTGGGGTTTTCTTAAGACAGACACTGAATTTGGAAAAGCTGCTGGGCATTTATTATTGTTGTTAATTTTCTTAAAGGTTTAGAGTTGATAAGTGGAGGTGCTCTCGGAGTGTATGCCTGAGTGTGTGGTTGACGAGATCTTCCAAATTGTCACTATGACAGAATTCATTGTGATCATGTGCCCAGGTCCATGGGATGTGGGAATATTCTGGAAATAAAGTTAAATAGTCGGTCTGACTTCGGAAGAGTTTCAGTGAAGTTCTACACATGCGGATTTGTTTTTCACTCCTTACCCTCGGTCTGTGTGGAGCCGGAACCCGAGGCGCTTCCTCCGGTGTCCCCGTCCCAGCCGCGCTCGCTCCTCCTCCAGTCCCAGCCGCGCTCGCTCCTCCCTGACCTAACCCCGCATTCTAACGGGCCGATACTAGGCGAATAAATCGCCCAGTGGGCGTTCACCACGCTTGACTGGCTTCCTCAAAAATGCTTCCGACGTGCTTACAAAATTAATGTTGAAGTGTCGGAACTAGGAACACAATTTTTGCATGGTAAACGAATAGTTCATCATAGATTTTGAGAATCTTTATTATAAATATTAGTTGGCTAGCAGTATTGTTTCCTTCAATTATGAACCGCAAACTCAAACTCAGAAGGCTTTTTACAATTGCGGCCATTTACTTGCGCTGGAAACAGCTCGCAATTTGTCTCCGGTACGTTTTCCAAACGTTTTTCCAAACGTACCCATGCGATAAAAATAGCCTTTTACCAACACAAACATTAAATAAGATGTATGTAGGCCATATAAGTTTAGCTAGCTATAAATATTTATGCTTTTAGGATTAAATAAAGTATGAGGGTACTGCAGACCGCTGTTAACAGTTTCTCCTCACTCATGTTGAAGTGTCAGAACTAGGAACAAAATTTCGGTGCGGGACATCGTTTGCACTGGGTTTTTTAAAAACTGAAAACATTTACTGCACATACAGATATATATATATATACAAATATATATATATATATATTACACTGAAATATATAGGTTACCAGTGTATTAAAGGCTGGTTTAGATACATTTAGGAAGAATCTAATTGTTCGCGCGCATAGAACAGAAAGTGAAACTTAAAGTGCTGAAAGGCAGGCTACAGATTTCTTTCTCGTAAATGTGAAAAATCATAAAGATAAAGCCATTATTGTATTTTCCATACCCATCTTTAATTACTTACCAGCATATCCACCTTCTAAATTGTCCGCTTCATCTTTTAGGCCAATCTCTCTTAACACCTCGGCGGTGCGCGCAATGGCGTTCTTTTTCCCGAACTTGTCAATTATCCTTCCCGTAATAGCTATATTCGACTCCTTTTCAATCAGACCATAGCGGATTGTGTGTAGTGTACTCAGTTTGTACTTAAATATATCCAAATTATCAGCAGAGAGATTGTCTAGCACGCCAAGAATAAGATCATCGACAGCCATACTGTACTAAGAGTTCAGCCGAGTTTCCGCACAAATAAGTTGTCAGCGTAGAAAAAATACTTCAGGGGAAGTGACTCCACCCAGTGCTAACCTGAGATAAGAGGGACCTTTGGAACTTTCACTCCCGCCGCCTCCTCCCTTCCTGGCTTTACCTGGGGAGCCTCCCGTGCCGTGGACTCGTGGCTGGGATCGGTCGAAACTTGTATCGCTGCGTTGGTCCTGGAAGACGTGAGCGAGGCCAGACAGCGGGCTCTGCTCCTACACTGTCTCGCTGCTGAGGGCCAGCGGATTTTCAGGACCCTGGGACCTGCGGACACATATTCAGAAACTGTATGTCTCTTGAATGCACACTTTTCCGCTTCTCAGAGTGTCATTCTCCGGATAATTATTTTTCGTCGGCGCCGTCAGCAGACGGGTGAGTCTGTGCACCAGTACGTAGCTAACTTGCGGTGTTCAGCTAGTCTGTGTAAATTATGCACGACGAGTTAATTCGCGACCAGCTCGCCGAACATTCTAACAATAGAAAAGCACGGGAAAGGCTACTGGGTGAACCGGGCGACCTGGCTCTCGCAAATGCAACACAGGACGCATTACGAATTGAATCCGCCGCTCAGCTGGCTGGCCCGGCCCCTGTCTCGTCTCTGCCCGCCGGACCTGTTGCCCAGGCGCTCCATCGCTCGGACAGCTCCGATGCAGGCCCCTGCGTGCAGCTCACTCGACAGCGCTGTGGGAACTGTGGGAACTGTGGCTCCGCATCACACGCTACAGGGGCACAGAACTGTTCTGCGCGGGGGAACGTTTGTCCGCGCAAATCCACTCCACAGCCAGACACCACAGCCCCTCCAGGGCGATCCGACAGAAACGCTCTTTCACGTAAGCCCACCTCCGCTCCGCGGGTCTTTGGCGTAAAGACGTTGTCTGTCAGCATTCATCCAGCGGAGTTTTGTTGACAATATAAAGGCGATCCTTTGATCAAACTTGCCTTGAGGCTCCAGGTCTGACGCGTGCAGTTAGACGCGCTCTTGATTGCAGTCCTAACAATTGAGAACAAAGAAACCGTCGTAATGTATATAATAATAATCAATATATATTTGCAAGAAAAATACTTTGTAACAACAGCCCCAATAGCTTGCCGTAACTATAAAACAAATAAACAAAAATGTTCTATAAGTCTTCAAAAAAATAATCGGAAACCGTCAAATAAGTGCGTTCAAAAAACGACATGGTACCGCCATACCTGGGCCACCTGAGCTCAGATTACCTCCGTGTTTCAGGAGAGGAAACATGGGGGGGAAAGGGGGTGTAACCCAGACAAGACTCCATGTTCAAGCCTTACAATAGATACATATTACCAATAAACCTGTCTACTGAACACAAAACACAACAAAGTTAACAAACCGAATACCTAATGGGGCAATAAAGATACAATAATAATAATATACTGAAATGAGGAATTTGGCTCCTACAGAGTCTTTTTCATCACTGACTGAGTGTACAGGTCTGATAGTTGTCGCTGGGTAGTAGCAGTTATTTTACTTGCTTGGTTTGTGATCCTTGAGAGTCAGTGGCGGGCCGTGCATTTCACACCTAGGCCTTCAGTAGTGCTCTGCCCAGTGGTGTAGCGCAGTAACGGTGCCCAACCTTTTACCGGTTTCATTTTCCGCGGACGGGGGGTAGCACCCCCCACGCTACGCCTATGGCTCCATCTGAATCGATCCACCCCTCAATAACTATTTTATGGCTATAAAAATCATCTTATTCTTATTATGCAGAAATGCAGTATAAACATGGGGCTATGGGGACGGTGTAGGGACAGGACATAACAGAGGAAGACGGGGGGGGGGGGGTCACTGTCCCCTCTCACAGACCCAGGCCTGCCTCATCACAGCGGGTGAGATTCTGTGCTTACAGAAAGACAACTCACTGCTGCCACCAGAGAGACACGGTTCTCTTCTCACCGCGAGACCGGATCGGCAGAACCAGAACCAGCCTGTGTTCAGTGTAGGATAGTTATGCTATCTATAACATTTTGTAATGCAGCCTGCCATGCCATGTTATTATCTGCCTTGCATGCTGGCTAGCTTGTTATTAAAAATTGAATGATACAAAGTTAATGTTAAAGACGTTGAGGTGGTTAGCTATAATAAGTTAGCCACTTCATTAAATCATACAAACACACTGATCATAATAATTAAAAGCGCTAGCTGACCTGTTTTATGATTGCTATTTTTATTCGAGTCACAGCTCATGTTTATTACATAAACTTAGCTGGTTAGATACCTAGCTAAACAAGATCGTAACATGAAACATCAATAATAACCTCATAAAATTGCAATATTATTTAGGAAAATAGCAACATTTTACTCACCAAAAATCCGTATTATTTGTACACAAAATCCATCCTCCTTTCTTTCCTCAAAAAGAGTTCAATTACTCTGTCGTACAGATTATCCGTGTGTTTCAGTTCCATCAAGAAGTCTTCGCTTTAGGGCTGAAAATGTCCGCTCAAATGTCTGAATCACAGACTGATGTTAATTATATTTTGTCCATGAATACTTATTAAATAATTCCAAATGGTCTGTCCACTTCCTTTCATAGCTTTTCCCCTGGTTGCGCTGCGTCCAGACGTGTATTTTCATATTAAAGCATTTATATATACAAATATACAAATATAATTAACATCAGTCTGTGATTCAGATATTTTTTAGGCCAGCAGAGAAGGCCTTGCAGGCCCTGACGGCCCACCACTGGTAGAGAGTTTGGGTTATTTATATGTAGGTTCATCGGGCGCGTATCCATGTACGGGACTATTGTCAATAATATACGCCATTTAGCAGACGCTTTTATCCAAAGCGACTTACAGTAATGAATGCATACATTTTTGTGGCCCCAGTGGGGATTGAACCCACAACCTAAGCGTTGCCAACGCTGTGCTCTATCAACTGAGCCACAGAGAACCAATACCTTCATTAAAAGTTTAGAACAGGCGCTAGAGAGATCATGACATGTCAATCGAATCCTCGATTCGAGTCGAGTCTAATTAATTCAGGTGACGAAACATTCATTGCCATCACCGCGAGGGCAGCGCACGGGGATTAATGATGGATTTCCTCTCCCTTGGTTAAACGCGCTACCATTTATGTCCAGCAGAGGGCGCAAGTTCTTCACAAATAAAATGCATCTGAGCGTCGATTTGGAGATCGCGATTCGCCAATGCCAAATGCTCATTTTTCCATTCGACCTGCGACCTCGAGAAAGCGTAACGGTCATAACAATTGTGTGCGCGCGCGACAGCACAGACAGACTTATTTATTTATTTATTTTATTTTGCATGGTTGGAAGCCAAGTATATCAATCGGCCACGCCACAGCTGTCCCCAGTTTGCTTCCAAGACTTTCAATTTTTGATCATATGATGAAATGCCCTTGTGCCTGACGTGCATGCCCAAGCCAAGAAACGCAATCACCAACTGGCCATTTAATATCTACCATAATTGGCCTGAATGTTGCTTTGCGATTGAAGTGAATCGCCTCTCCTGTTGAATTTCCGAACACATTTAAATAAACCCTTAATGTGGACGTGCCCCCTGTAGCTCCTCCCTCTGAGGTCGGTTGAGTGGCAGGTGATGTCACAATGCAGAGGTGTCGCTGTGGAACTCTGGGAGCCAGGGGTTCCGTCTCCCTCAGGTTGCCAGGCAGGTTATTCCAGGTTACAGGGAGGTTCTCCAACTGGATGGACAGCGCCTAACAAGACTATCCTCGCCAGCAGGACATAAACCAGAGACGGGCCTGTTTCCTGGGCTTCAACCTGGGCTTCAACCTGGGCTGTATGTAATACAACAGTAATTACGTATGCCATTTAGCAGACGCTTTTATCCAAAGCGACTTACAGTACTGAATGTAAACATTTTTCAGTGTATGTGGTCCCAATTGGAACCCAACCCACAACCTGAGCGACTGAGCCACACATAGAACCACAAAGGCCAGCTCCATTCTCTTCAGTTTTGTTAACTTTTATTCCAGTCCGAACGAGCGCCTGGAGTGTCTGTTCTCCCAGGCGGAGAGGCCATGGGCCCAGAATGATGCTCCGATGCTCCTGTGAGCGCAGGTCTGAGGTCAGTTTAGCGCTTTTTCTTCCCAATGGTTAAGGTTAGGATTGGGGTACAGCTAGTTGATCCTGGATCAGTGGTCAGGGTCTAGTCTCGAGCACGGGGGTGAGCTCTGTGCCACATTTATCTGTGGTTACCGGGGAAACGGAGTAACAGGATAACATAATTAAGTGCTTAAAGAGGGCATGAATGCAGCCTCTGTAGTCTGACAGGCCTTTCAGGTCCCAGCGCTCAAACCTGCATGCTGTGAAATGAGAGCGCCTGTGCAGGTTTATTCCTGTGGGGCGGGGTTGACTGCTGCAAGCTGCTCAGGCCCCTAAAATACCACGCAGTGGGGACAAATCCCCTCTCACCATGATCACTGATGCCCTTAGCGATGCATTGTGTATATATATATATATATATATATATATATATATATATATATATATATATATATATGTACCTTTTTACCTTTATTTAACCAGGTTGGTCAAATGAGAAGTCTGTTCTCTTTTGCAGTGACGACCTGGGGAATCAAAGTGTGGAGGGATTGTGTAGCCAATCAGATGCAGAGGGGATGATCAGGTGGTCAGATGTACAGTTCCCAGTTATTGTGGAAATTTTGTCCGGGACACCGGGGCTTAACACAAAAAAAAAAAAAAAATATTTTAAAGTGTCACAACGGGATGTTTAATGTCCGCAGTGAGTTGGGGCCTCGGGTTAACGTCTCATCCAAAGGACCGCACCTCCAACAGTATCCCCATCACCGTGCTGCATGGGATTTGCATTTGTTTCTAGACGGAAGAGTGCCCCCTACTGGCCAAACACCAAACACCTCTTCCAGCAGCAACTTCGCTTTCCCAGGAGGCCTCCCATCCAGGAAGTAACCGAGCCCCCAGCTGCTTAACTTCAGCAGTTTGACATGAGAAGGGTATCAGCGCTCAAACTCAAAATGTCAGTAATTACACTGACAAATGGTCCCTGTGACATGCTGTATATCCCACCCCTGGCTTCCCCTGCGTAGCCCCTTAGCCCACAAGGACAGAGGGTCGCATTACGTTTGGAGGGGAAGGAAATAAATGATATAAAGTCAACAGTAAGATGGCAGATGAAGGCAGCTCTAATGCACATGGCACTGGATGCTCAGTACTGGTGTAACTTAGTATGTACAGTAAGAAAGACAGTGGGCTCATAAGGAAGAGAAAATGATTCTGCCTTGTGCTACTGACCCCCCCCCCGTATAGGCTCCCAATGCACGAGGCTATAGAGTGTCCTTGTGTTTTGGTCGGGGGGCGGGGGGGGGTGGGGGCAGAGAGGACTGTGGGAGAATCGGGGGCCTTGGACAAAAGGCAAGCTGTCTCTCTGAGCGCTGAGTGGCAGCGCTTCTGGGCATGGCCCTCGTGTGATTGACAGGACCCGGGCTCTGTTCGGCTCTGACAGGGTCCTGACAGGCCGCTCACCAGGGGCGAGGAAGTGAACCTTCCGAAAACACCCCCCCCCACCACCCCACCCCACCCCCCACCCACACTCCCATCCCCCCACCCCACCCCTGCCCCCTGCCCCCCCCCGACCTCCCCGGAAGAGAGGGCCCCGGCCTCAAAATGGCCGCCTCAGACTGACAGGTGTTTGTTTGGACAGCGGGCGCGGGGGCGAGCGGGTGTCCTCGTTGAGGAAGGCGTACCGCCGCCCTGACCTGCGACTCACTCGGCGTTGACCCTGTCCACTCCGGCGCGGTGTAAACGCACACCTGCACTCTCACAGGACGCTAGACTCCCCCCAGTCTTGTGAGAGGAAATCTCCTTCTCCTTCTCATTGGTGAAATTTAGGGGACACGCACTTTGTTCAATTGAAGTATATCTAAGAGATCCTAAGAGTGGAAATACATTCTCCCGCGGGACTCAAACATAGAGGACATTCAGGCACAGGGACTCGTACCTCCTCACGTGCAGAAGTAACTCGCTGATCGCTGTTTGCTTTGATATTTGTTCACCTAAGACAGGGTGTCCAATCTTATCCGAGAAGGGCCAGTGTGGGTGCAGGCTTTTGTTCTTGCCCAGCGCCAAACAACTGATTAAACTAATCAAGATCTTGATTGTAGACCATGATTGATGAATTAGTTGAATCAGGTGTTTTAGTGCAGGGCTAGAACAAAAGCCTGCACCCACACCGCCCTTCTCGGATAAGATTGGACACCGCTGACCTAAGATGTTGGTGAACATGAAAGTACAGCGGTCTAAAATACACAGTGTCAACAGCTTACATTTCCTTTATTCTTAGATGAAGTCATGCGTTTTTGATTTGGGAGGTCATTTGTTCATTGGCCCGGGTTTGTTCAGGATTTTTAATCCCGGTTCTTTAGGGTGCATTGTCAGCCTACGCGTAGCGGAGTTTTGAGAGATCCCAGTTAGTACGCGAGCGTCTTCAGCCCCGCGCGCTCAGTCGTGTCTCGTGTGGCGCGGAAGCAGCCAGCGGAAACGCGCGGCTCTGAAAGCCACAGCCGTTCTTACACGTGCTGTTGACGCTCGACACATCTGGAAGGAACGACGAGAGATGCTCGATGTTTGTGTCTGTGATTGTTCGCAACCTGTTAATGAATCTGTCACCAAACGCCTCACCGGAGACGTGATGGGCAATTAAACCTGCATTAATTTGCAGTCGCTCAGCGATGGCTCGCGCCCAGTTCTTTGCTCAGTAGCCTCCGATAAACAGTTCAACAGAAATGATCCGTTACCAAATTGCGTCCATTGTGCCCATTTCAGATTTCAATTATTACCCGTAATGAAGTATAAGATGTGATTTGATCAAATACAGTCAAACTATGAAGCAGCACGTAGCCCTTTGTGTAGTGAATTACGACATCTGTATTTATGAATGAAGTACAAACACCTGTTCACCTACAACAAAAAGTAGGCTAAAGTTTAAAAAACGTTTGCAATCAAAAATGTAACTGAAAAAAACATCCCATTCGAGATGTAGGTTACAATCCAGAAACGTCAGAACTCATTGAAGTTATTAACACGAGAATGCCCTGTAATATTTAACTTCCTGCTTTAGTTTTTTTTAACAGCTGTGATTTCGACCGCACGAGAGAGAGAGAGAGAGAGAGACAGAGAGACAGAGAGACAGAGAGACACAGAGACAGAGAGAGAGAGAGACAGAGAGAGAGAGAGAGACACAGAGACAGAGAGAGACACAGAGACAGAGAGAGACAGAGACACAGAGAGACAGAGAGAAAGAGAGACAGAGAGACAGAGAGACAGAGAGACAGAGAGAAAGAGAGACAGAGAGACACAGAGACAGAGAGAGAGAGAGACAGAGAGAGAGAGAGAGACACAGAGACAGAGAGAGACAGACACACAGACACACAGAGAGACAGAGAGAAAGAGAGACAGAGAGACAGAGAGAGAGAGAGAGACACAGACACACCCACCCGCGAGAACGGAACGTGCGCGGAGCGGCTGCTCCGGTGAGATAACGCCGCTATCTCCACGCGCGCCCGAACAGCGAAGCGGCTTAACTCGCGGCTCTAATATCCCAGATCCGCGCGCGCACGGCGGAGTCTCTGCGCGGGGAGTCTGCGGGATTGTGATATTCTGTTAACAAGCCCCCAGCGAGCCGAACAGCTGGCCGTCAGCGCTGGTACGCCGCCGTCACAAACCACTGGCAGGTACACAGGGCGGATATTAGCGCCGGCGCAGCATGCGGGGAGCGAGATTAGGATTGTGGCTGCCGGGGGGGGGTGTTTGCGACCGGCTGTGTGTCTCTCACGTTGCTCTCTCAGGACACTTCCCAGTCAGGAGCTGGCATGGACCCGCAACTCCATCTCACTGGGGGAGGAGTCTCCCCTGCACATGCAGTATAACATTTACCATAAAATAAGACATTATATACATCTCTCTCTGTCTCTCACTCCCTCCCCCTCCCTCCCCCTCTCTCTCTCTCTCCCTCTCTGTCTCTCTCTTTCTCTCTCTCTCTCTCTCTCACTCCCTCCCCGTCTCTCTCTATGTCTCTCTCCCTCTCTCTCTCTCTCCCTCTCTCTCTCTCTCTCTCTCTCTCTCTCTCTCTCTCTCTCTCTCTCTCTCTCTCTCTCTCTCTCTCTCATAAACAGACCTCAGGTACACATTACACACTCACACACACACACACACACACACACACACACACACACACACACACACACACACACACACACACACACACACACCAGAGGGCCCAGAAATTGAATCCCCGCTGTACCAGTAACACACCAGTGCCTCCGCCGTGCACTTTTAAGGTAAGAACAATCATAGTTTGCGCACGAGATCAGTGCAGTAATACAGCAATAGACATCACTGCAGGCGTCTGCGTATCATACCTGTAACACTGCAACAGATAACAGATGACACTAGTTCATCTGTTAATTACATAAAAGCCCCCCCCTCACAAAGTCAATATGTCCACCCGGAGTCTGCCACTGGCCACGCATCGTCCCTTTTAACGCATATATACGCCCTTCCCAGTGTTACAGGTATGATACGCAGACGCCTGCAATGATGTCTATTGCTGTATTACTGCACTGATCTCTTGCGCTAACTATGATTGTTCCTATCATGTATTAATGCACATCTTGTAAGTCACTCTGGATAAGAGCGTCTGCTAAATGCTTAAAATGTAAAATGTAAATGTATGTGTGCGTGTGAGTGTGAGCGTGATTGCGTGCGTGCGTGTGAGTGTGTGTGTGTGTGTGTGTGTGTGTGTGTGTGTGAGAGAACTATGATTGTTCCTACCATGTATTAATGCACAATGTAAATGTACATATAAAAATATATTCTCGCGACCTTCAACTTGTCGCTGCAGCCGTGTCCGTTAACGTCACATCAAACGCGCGCATCCTTCGCAGCCCGGGTCGAGCAGGAAGATCACCGCTCACGGCGAGTTCCTTAACTGATGGCGTCGTGTGAGGGCTGCCACCCTGACAGAGCTAAGAATCGCTAGAAATTAAATCGTGGCGGACTCTTTAATAAAAACAGATACCAGAATGTTTTAGTTTTTTTTTCTCCTCCTCCTTCGATGGCGAGGTCTGATCCGTCCCAGCCCCGCGCGCTAACAGATGTTGCAGCCCTGGCAGAGCAGCGGGGTTTTTTCCGTTTCTTTTTTTCTGTGTGTTGTTGCTCTGACTAATTGGGGACTATAATTGTAAGGGATTACATTTCTTGTTTTAAGAGGAGTTTCCGTGAAGGATGCGCCCGGGAGTTCATCCAGATGTTCCCCCCTCCGCCCCCCTTCCTGCACGTGTGGCCCGTCTCGCGGCCCGGGGCGGCCCAGATGGGACGCTGCACGTTCTGTCTCCGATCAGGGGGGGCGCGCACTGCTCTATTAGGGCTGCTCCGAGGCAAGGCTATGACAAAAACAATGGATAAATGCCGGAGGTTCTACAGAGGACAAATATTAGAGGAGGGGGAGGAGGAGGGGTCCAGATATCTGACAAAAGTGAGTGTGTGAATTACCGTCAACCTTCAACTCGCTGCACTTCACGGTTCAGTTTCCTCTGGGAAATGACGTTTACGTAATTAACAAAAGAAGAGTGGGTTTGAACAGCACTTGTGTTTCCCTTTTGCAAAATAAAAATGATAAAGTAACTGAATGAAGCAGATCTGTGTAAATGCTGTGAATCATTCAACATGGCTGGTATAGTGTAGTGTAATGGCTGGCAGTGTAGTGTAATGGTTAGGGAGCTGGGCTTGTAACTCAGAGGTTGCAGGTTCGATCCCAGGTGGGGCACTGCTGTTGTGCCCTTGAGCAAAAGGTACTTAACCTGAATTGCTTCAGTAAAATATCCAGCTGTATAAATGAATTGTATGTAAAGAAATGTAAACTGTGTAAGTCGCTCTGAATAAGAGCGTCTGCTAAATGCCTAAAATGTAACATGTAAAATGGAACATCATTACAGTGCCCTAGGTCTAAACCTTCTCGCAGCTCCACGGCCACATTGTGGGGAAAGGAGGACGCTCATGAAACATCGCATGTAGCATTTTTTTTTGCAAGAGAGTTACCTGATAGCCCCCAATGCCTGGTCTACTAATCCCTTCAACAAGTGGCCCATTCTCCGGACACAGGTCCACGTTCCGGGTTTGTGCGCCGGGAGAACTGCGTGTACCCCCGGTGCATTGTGGGTCGAGCAACTTGACCTTCTGTCTGGAGCTGTTTATTTTATCTCCTGGGAGGAAGCAGGGCGCATTAGCTGAGGTCGTTCGGTGCTCTCGCGTCGTAGCGTGCAGCCGGTCGATGTCTCGTCCCCGGGGGGGGGGGGATAAATCCCACCCACTCCTCTGGTACTGGGTTAGCAGCAGCCGGGCGAATTTGCCGGTCAAGGTTCAGCGAAAATTCGTGGCGAAATTTGCTTCGCAAGTAAATTAAAATGAAGAAAACCACCGCGCTGGGCACTGCGATCGGGCCTCACGTCTTCCTCCCCCCAGAACAACCTGGAGACGGTGGCCCATCGGATCCCCGGGAAAGCTGGCAAGAGGGGAGGGACTGTTTGTTTTATTTCCTCTTTTTCCCATCGCATCGCACAACATACACCAGGCCAGGGCCCTGTTTTATGGCAGCAGATTTCCTAGCCTGCAGTTTGTCTCGGTAGGCAGTTAGCTAGGAGGGTGAAAAAAATCCAACAAACCGAAAACCACAGTCACATACATTTACATTTACATTTTAGGCATTTAGCAGACGCTCTTATCCAGAGCGACTTACACAGTTTTACATTTCTTTACATACAATCCATTTATACAGCTAGATATTTTTACTGAAGCAATTCAGGTTAAGTACCTTGCTCAAGGGTACAACAGCAGTGCCCCATCTGGGAATTGAACCCGCAACCTCTGAGTTACAAGCCCAGCTCCCTAACCATTACACTACACTGCCAGCCTGCCACATACATGCGTGCCTGATACGACTGCATTCAGACAAACCTACTGACTCGCGTGTAAACATGTAGCATAACCACAGACTCAGATATACGCACTTAAACGCAATCACGTGCATTTAGATATGTACAAATGACCGTGTTAACCTTTGTGTCAGGATACAGCCCCCATACCACCGTTTCGTGGCCTCTCATTGGCTTAGCGGTATCCAATCCCGTGCGGATATCCCATCGCTCCGCACCTCTCCTGTGGGAAGCGGCAGAAGTCATCAGTTGGCCCCGCGTTTTCAGGGCTGCCTCTGCTCCTCGGCATCCCAGGGTAAATCCCCCGCTATGTGCATAGCGCGCGCGGCTCTGCTTGGACGGCCTCGTTCCTGCCCCTCGCGTGCGCGCCGCTGTTGGCTGTGCCCTGCGCTCGCATCCCATTGTCGAGCCGAGCAGCTGTCCTATCCCGGTGCCAAATTGGCACGGAGCGGGACTCTCGCTGGCGGCGGCTATGGCGACCCCCCCCCCCCCCGCCCCCCCTCCCTCCCCCCCCCTTCCTCATTGTGTGCATCTACATGGATCTCCACCGCACTGAATCCTGGCCTTCGATCCGGTGCCTTCTCTATCCTGTGACAGTACGGGATTTACGTTAGGCCATTTAGCAGACGCTCTGCTCGTGGCCAGAACGCACGTGCAGAAAAACGCGTGCAGA
>JAINUG010000464.1:97500-120000 GCA_029706075.1 Aldrovandia affinis
TGGTCAGACAGTACCCCCACTCAAGGTCTGAAACAAAGAGGCTATTATGTGCCCCCCGCCCCCCCGTGCTGGCAGGGTTGACACAGCTGCTCAGGTGAAGGTGGCCGACGGGCATCTTTGTGAAGAACGGGAAATGAAAGAACAAGTTGTGGGAGAAGGAGGCAGGAGGCTGATAGGGCCCCTAAGGGAAGAGGGAAGGGGTGACCTACCCCTGGTC
This sequence comes from Aldrovandia affinis, assembly GCA_029706075.1. Taxonomy (NCBI): domain Eukaryota; kingdom Metazoa; phylum Chordata; class Actinopteri; order Notacanthiformes; family Halosauridae; genus Aldrovandia; species Aldrovandia affinis. Next base: position 97,718 of record JAINUG010000464.1, read on the forward strand.
ACCTCCTTCAATCAGGGCTGAGGTCATGGACCCCCCATGTGGGGTGCGTGAGTTAGCACGTGAGCGTCTGCCCAGCACTGGTTCCCAAACCACCACCAGCGCACCATTCAACTAGTTAGTTAACACTAGTTGTGGTTCATGAGTTGATTCAGGTGGGCTAAACTTTAACAAGTGCATGGCCCGGCTGGGGTGTCCCCGAGGAGGTTTGGGAAACTCTGTGCTACAGGATGTGACATCACCGCTGGAGAAGCAATGAGAGTGTGATTGGCTCCCTTGCCTGGGGATCTTGGTCTTTAGAGCAGTGGGCCAATCGTATCTCTTGTTCAGCTTACTTTAGATCAACCAGGATTCAGCTTACTTTAGACCAACCAGGATTCAGCTTACTTTAGATCAACCAGGATTCAGCTTACTTTAGATCAGGATTCAGCTTACTTTAGATCAACCAGGATTCAGCTTACTTTAGATCAACCAGGATTCAGCTTACTTTAGATCAACTATGGCTGACACATGCGAAAAGACAAATTCCAATGACCTTGTGCAAGTAAAAAACTGTATTCCTAAAACTCTTCTGCTCTTCTTCTCGGCCAGAAAACGGAAAGGTCCCGCCCACTGCCCACCGCCCCTAACGTGATTGGTTGCCTCTTGCTCCGGAGGTGTCATGGCGCTGCGGGAGCTGCTCTTGATTGGCCCAGCAGGCCGGGCCGGTGAGTGACAGCCCCCCGGAGGCCCTGGCCTTCGTGTTCCTCCGGTGGGGCGACAGCGCTGGCTCTCCTGCCGCGGGCCCTTGTCAAAGTGAGCGGTTCCCCCCCCCGATCGTGGAGAATGGCACGCATGTCCTCCTGCAGCCGCCACGCTGGGCTGGGCGGGGGTGATGTCACCGTGTGACAGGGACTCTGTCACCTCCACGCTGCTCCGTATGGCCCTGAGGGGTAGGACTGCGGGGCAGGGGGGCGGGGTGGATCACCACCCCCCCCTCTCTCTCCCCCCTCCCACCTCGGTCTCCCTCTGTCCCTCTCTCTGTCCCCTCTCTCTCTCTCTCCCTGTCCCTCTCCGAACCCTCGGCTGCAGACTCTCTCTCTCTCTCTCCACTCTCTCTCTCACTGTCCTCTCTCTCTCCCCCCTCTCCCCCTCTCCAGCTCTGGCCTCAGTCTGTTGTCCCTCTCTCTGTCCCTCTCTCTTTGAGGAGCTCTCTCTCCTCTCTCCCCCTCTCTCTCTCTCTCTCTCTCTCTCTCCTCTCTCTCTCTCTCTCTGTCTCTCTCTCTCCTCTCTCTCTCCCTCTCTCTCTCTGTCCCTCTGTCTCCCTCTGTCCCTCTCTCTGTCCCTCTCTCTCTCTCTCTCCCTGTCCCTCTCTCTCTCTCTCTCTCTCTCTCCTCTCTCTCCCTCTCTCTCTCTCTCTCTCTCTCCCTCTCTCTCTCTCCCTGTCCCTCTCTCTCTCCCTCTCCCTCTCTCCCTGTCTCTCTCTCTCCCTCTCTCTCTCCCTCTCTCTCTCTCCCTCTCTCTCTCTCCCTCTCTCTCTCCCTCTTATTACTGAACCCAAGCACACTCCACACAGCCTGTTTGGAAAGCCCAGAGGAGCCGTAGTTAATTCACCATGTTTTACCCCTTTCATCCAGCTGGTGACCTGAACCAAGAGTGAGAGGCGGAGCTACAGGTGAGAGAGGCGGAGCTACAGGAGTGAGAGGCGGAGCTACAGGAGTGAGAGGCGGAGCTACAGGAGTGAGAGAGGTGGAGCTACATGAGTGAGAGAGGTGGAGCTACAGGAGTGAGAGGCGGAGCTACAGGAGTGAGAGGTGGAGCTACAGGAGTGAGAGGCGGAGCTACAGGAGTGAGAGGCGGAGCTACAGGAGTGAGAGGTGGAGCTACAGGAGTGAGAGAGGCGGGGCTACAGGAGTGAGAGGCGGAGCTACAGGAATGAGAGAGGCGGAGCTACAGGAGTGAGAGGCGGAGCTACAGGAGTGAGAGAAGTGGAGCTACAGGAGTGAGAGGTGGAGCTACAGGAATGAGAGAGGCGGAGCTACAGGAGTGAGAGGCGGAGCTACAGGAATGAGAGGTGGAGCTACAGGAGTGAGAGGCGGAGCTACAGGAGTGAGAGGTGGAGCTACAGGAGTGAGAGAGGTGGAGCTACAGGAATGAGAGAGGCGGAGCTACAGGAGTGAGAGGCGGAGCTACAGGAGTGAGAGGCGGAGCTACAGGAGTGAGAGGCGGAGCTACAGGAGTGAGAGAGGCGGGGCTACAGATGTGAGAGAGGCGGGGCTACAGGAGTGAGAGAGGCGGGGCTACAGATGTGAGAGAGGCGGAGCTACAGGAGTGAGGCGGAGCTACAGGTGTGAGAGAGGCGGAGCTACAAGAGTGAGAGAGGCGGGGCTACAGGAGTGAGAGAGGAAAGAGCATGTAGCACACTGCACGGAAAAGGCTACAAATAAATTAAAGAGGATATGTGTTCTTTGCAGGTTTTAATTTTGTAACTGCTACAGAATCTGTTGTGTGTATATCTGTGTTTGTGTGTGTGTATCTGTGTTTGTGTTTGTGTATATCTGTGTTTATGTTTGTGTGTGTGTATCTGTGTGTGCGTATCTGTGTTTGTGTGTGTGTGCATGTGCGTTTGTGTGTGTGTATGTGTGTGTGTGTGTTTGTGTGCATTTGTGTGTGTATCTGTGTTTGTGTGTGTGTGTGTGTGCATGTGCGTTTGTGTGTGTGTATCTCTTTCCTTTGTCTCTTTGTCACTTTGAAAAATAACTTTGCAGCAAATTTCTTGTTTAAAAAACCAAACAAACAAACAAAAAAAACACAACAGTTTGTATTTGCCGAAGTCACCGGGCGAGCGAGCGAGCGAGCGAGAGAGAGAAAAGGCTTGTTTATGTTCCGGTGTGGGAAGGGATTCTCAGAATCGGCCCTTTCTCTCTCTCTCTCTCTCTCTCTCTCTCTGCATATTTATCCAGACAGGGCCAGTTACACACGACATTCAACAATGCATGACATTCACGCGTTTAAAAAAACCCAACTCAATCCACTTGAAAGCGGATTCATTGCATGATTGTCATTCATGGCGTCAGAGGTGAAGGACGCAGGCTGATGTTGTGGTGAGAACTCATGCGGACACCGACCCATTTCCTGATCGTAGGGGAAACATCTTTTCACAGGAAACGTGTGGGAAATATATTTTCATATCCGTGGTACTATTATTTATCTAAGATATCTTTCCCTAGATTACGTTGTCGTGTGCACTACGGCTTTCCTTTCCAACGCACCGATTTGCATCATAATTCTATGTCATTCTAATAAATGGTGTGTATAAAATTCAAATCCACATGTTACCACTGGAATAAAAGCAGATGTCATTTTCTGTGTGCAGCGGCAGAGGATCGTGTGAGTGTAAATTAGTCCCGATTAACGCCACAGATTTTCAAATTAAACAATTTGTTGGTAAATGACTAAATTTACATGGTAAAGCATGCATGCTCACATAATTAAAGTTCAGTAATCATCATATGTATGGAGTATATATATATGTGTGTGTGTGTGTGTGTGGGGTTTGTGTGTGTATCGACAGTATAACAAATATGTTTATTACTGGGAAAACATTTATTTTGTAACTGTGCTCTCACACAACTGACTGGTCTCTTATTTAAATGTTGAAATTGAGGTGCTCATTCCTGAGGAAGGGTGGAGCTGTTTTGTGACAGGCGGCGACACATCAGAGACCAGTCACTGCTGAATGAATACCAGTGTAACGGGCTGTCACTGGTGCTCATTTACAGCTTCAAAAGCATTTCCCCAAAATAGTTTTTCTAATGAAATCACGCAGTTAAAAAAATGATATAATGTATTTTCTTTGTCTTCTCTCAGAGCTGGCATAGACCCCGTTCGCAAATTCTTAATTTCATAAACTAGTCACTGACGATTATTTTTTCTATTATAATCTTGGGAAGTGCTGAATTGGTCATTTTTCTATTTCAGCGTTATTAATGAATTCCGTCTTGTGTGAGCCACAGACCTGAGCAGAGCAGGAGTCATCTAAATGATTCTGTGTAAGAATAGCAGAACCATTCGCTCGCTACTCTCGTGTGGGTGGGAAACTGAATATTTGCTGAATTATATACTATATACTCCTGCTATGCGAAAGTCTTGCCCATTGGTGCATGTTTCTGCTCTGTGAGGAAAACCCTCAACGTTATTATTAAATGAAAATACACCTTTATTTAGAATAATAACTTACTAAAAATGTATATTGCATTCGTAGTTTATACCTTGTAGTGGGCGTGTCCACCCTGTCCCTCCAAAACCATTCACGTTCTTCTAGGGAGATGTTAAACTAAAATCTTGGCGGAGTAGTTTTTCTTCCAAAGACTTCCCTTTTCTTAAAAAAAGTAATTAACTATTTATCTGTCCAAAAGGTCTCACACAGATTTAAAAATACACACATGTTGTTTGCTTATGAATCAGACTACAAAACAGCTGCACACCCAAGAGCAGTACGAATAATACATACAACATATACAATAATACAGTATACACACACACACATACACATACAAGGTGCATGGCGGGTAATTTAATGATCAATATTTTCACACAGCTGCAGCTGATACGTTGCCCATGATTTGAAATCCAGAACGGGGGTCGGGGGTCCTTCTTGTTCTGAGAGACGCGAATATTGTCAAAGCAAATCATCTCGTTAATGGCTAATTATGAAGAGCTGAAAGAGCCCAGCTGCTGTTTAGCAACCCCTGCCCTTCAATGCGCCCTGATTGCTCCAGACCGTGAACTTCACTGAAGGATGCCCTGAGTGGGCCCTCCCCGACGGCCCAATCACTGATAAGAGCGACTCTGCCCAATCACTGATAAGAGCGACTCTGCCCAATCACTGATAAGAGCGACTCTGCCCAATCACTGCCCAATCACTTAAGAGCGACTCTGCCCAATCACTGATAAGAGCGACTCTGCCCAATCACTGATAAGAGCGACTCTGCCCAATCACTGATAAGAGCGACTCTGCCCAATCACTGATAAGAGCGACTCTGCCCAATCACTGATAAGAGCGACTCTGCCCAATCACCACGGGGAATTATGCACGGCCAAATTTCATTGATTTGATAGCCAGGGCTACTCACACCGCAGACGGCGCCTATGGATAAGGGTCGCCGGTCGTGAAGCGTCGTGAAGCGTCACACCCTGTCGTGTTCCTCGGCCTTCTTCGTTATATCAAGTACGAACATAAGAACGCGTAGCCTAACGATGAGGCACGGGGCGGTCGCCCGCCTTCCAGCCTCGTCGTGTTATACCTGCAGTCTAGAGAGTGTCCAGCACTGCGTCAAACCTGGACAGAAATGTATGCGTAAACTGAATCCAGTGGGAGGCGGGGGGGGGAATAATAACTAAAAAAAGGAGGGTGTTATTCGCACATCCGAAAAGGTGTAACGACTCCAGGTGCGAAAAGGTATGAACTTTAGTTGTGAGACGCAAAAGTTGACACGCAACACTGAACTACTTGCAAACGTCACAATGATTTAATTCGCTATAAGCTTTCGGTCCACAGACCTTGGTCAGAACAACACTGACTGTGCAACACTGACAGCTCGTTTTTTAATTAAAGTTGGACAATTCAGATATGAAATATTAGCCTACATTTAAACTGTGAATATAGCAATTTAACTGCCCTGTTTCCTCTCACCATTGTGTCAATATGTCCATACTAGAATGAACTGAAGCTCTGTATTTATAGATGTTCAATGAATGAGATGAATATTGAATATTTATGGTACAAATTAAATTAAACCTTTGTGAAGGACCAGTTGAAATGCAGGAAATACCAGCGAGAATGTAGTCTACAGTATCAAAGTAAAAACTCAATGTATATAATAAATGCGATTTTAAAATTGTTGCCGGATTTCCGAAGCATCTCAAACCGGTGAAACAGGTGTGTAAGCCAAGTGGTAACCCCCAAATTCCTAATAAACGTTTAATGATTCATGACCTCAAAGCATATTTAATTAGACGAATACATTCCCAGCTATGGAAAAAAAACATCCATGTAAATCGGTGAAAAAAGAAGAAAGGGTTTAGAAAAGAGAATGAATGAATGAATGAATGATGAATGAATGAATGGCACAAAGTGGGCGACACTGGCGTCATTATTCCGCGCCGTTCCGTTAAATGCCACGCCTGGTGAATGCCAATGTCACGCAGTCTCTTCCACTTGTTCATATTCTCTGCAGAGCGTTCGCAAACAATCCCAGGTTTTGTTCACGTGGAAAAAGCCATCTGCCCTTACAGACGTAATCCGAGGAGGTGGTGGGCAGGACTGGAGAATGTCTCCTCTGTTGCCCTTCTTAAATAACACAGAATTATCCCCTTGTCTCGGGCGCGTCTCGCAAACTACAAAAGGCGCATTCATTTGAAGTTACGTTAACGAAAAAGCCGCTGGGTTAATTTGTCAACTTTGAATACGGGGGGGGGGGGGGGGCATGGCTTTCATTGTCCGTGACGAGAGAACACGGAAAGTCTTTCAAGGCGGGAACCGCTTCAACCGCATCTTTCGTAAACATGGCACGGGAATGGTGACCTCTGTGTGATGTTATTTGACAGTGATTTGGGTTTAAAATAATTGTCTCGGCGACACCTCAAAGCAGGGTTCCTCAAATCACGGTCCTCGTGGGCCGAGCACTGCTGTTTTTTTCTCCCACCCTCCCTTTACCTAGGAGTCAGGTGTGAAGACACTAGCCAATCAGTTGCATTAATTGTTCGATTAACTAGGACAAAGGACAATCAGGACCGATTTTGGATTGGTGGGCCATGATTTGACTAGCCCATGCAAAATGTAATGCAAAATACTTATTATAATTCTCTCCTCCCCAATCTCGTGTTTATAATTTAACATTTTGTGCGGTTAAATTTCCCCACAAAATGTAATCATATATTCACAAATGACACAGGTGAAAACACAGGTGGCACCAGCAACCACACCCTGCTTTTACTATTGGGAGCGGGAGGTTATATGATTAGGCTATTACAAATGACCAGGAATGTAACAAACAGAAAACAATTTACATTTCCTACGGATACCACACAGCTAACAACAAAAGGCTACTTTTGGAGGTAAACATGGCAACGTGAGGGTCAGGAATTTTGGCAGCACGTAAATTTGGCACCGCCGCGAGCCACAAGGTAAACACAGGAAATGAGAAAGGTAGGAACAGCCGCCCAGTATGTAGCGGAGACGACCAGCCACCAGATTGGCTCAGGAATTCCCTCCATAGACTTAGTTGTCTCCAGCTTTGTTGTCATGGACACGTGTTTTAAAATGTAAACGACCATTGTGAGTAATTTCGCTTTCGCTGAATTCTAGCGTTAAAAAAGCCTCATCGGTGCCAAACAAGTGCAAACGTTGCTGCGCGGATTTCGAGTTAACCCACGCGTGTCTTCAATTCCATCACTGTTCGTGTTTACGCAGTAGAATGGAGTCAACCGATTTGACATCACTGTCGGAGTTGAAAACGGTGATTGTCATTATATTTGACGCGACCTGTTTTAAAACGGATTTTTTAATAAGTCTGCATATTATGTTTTTCAAATTAGCATAATGGCCTGCTCCTTTATCCCAAATCACTATTGCCTAAACGCGCGTGGTCTACAAGCATAAAAACAGGATAAGATAAATACGTCTATTCTAAAGTATGACACTCCTACAGACGATTATAATCTAGAGTATATGGCAATTGGGCTATAGCCTACATTATTGCCCAGGTGAAAAAGTAGTATACTTTAGTGTATTAGAAATATAACTTAAGTATACAAAAGATATTTTCAAGTACACTTTTACTTTTTGTGCTTAATTTCAAGTATATTTAACATGTACTTTTAAAAGTGTACTTCAAACTAGATGTAATTAAGTTCAACTTCAATGTACTAAAAATAAATATACTAATTCTGCTATACTTAAAGTGGTATTTCTGTATACTTATAAAAGTGTACTTTATTGTAAGTGTATTGAAATTGTACATAAGTGTACTTTAAAAAAGTATACTAAATTGCAAGTACCTATAGTTGTAATTTAGTGTGCTTATGAAAAGTATACTTATGTTTAAGTCCTTTGTAATACACTAATAGTATGCTTTATTAAAGTGTATTTTAATTGTATTTCATTAGAAGTGTATTTAAGTATACTTACAAAAGTGCACTTTAATGTAGTTCATTTTAAGATGCATTTCAGTACACTTTCTAAAAGTATACTACATTGCAAATACTTATAGTGGTAATTTAGTTTACTTATGAAAAGTATACTTATTTTCAAGTACTTTGTAATACACTATAAGTATGCTTTATTAAAGTGTACTTCGATCCCACTTCTACAAAAGTTTATTTAAGTATACTTACAAAAGTGTGTACTTTAATGTAAGTTCATTTTAAGGTGCATTTCAGTGTACTTTTAAAAAGTATACTAAATTGCCAGTAGGAAAAGTATGCTTTTGTAATTCCTTTGTAATACACTAATCGTACGCTTTATTGAAGTGTACTTTAATTTCACTTCATTACAAGTGTATTTAAGTATACTTGCAAAAAGCACTTTATTGTAAGTTCATTTTAAGTTGTGCTTTAGTAGACTTCAGTACACTTGTGAATAGTGGACTTTGTTTCCACCACTGGGAAGTGTAGCTAGGTCTGGACTGTTACCATAATGTAGTAATGCACAAACACTTGTTTGATTGACAGAAGGATCATGTTATGTAGGTACATTGCTTGGTACAAAACACACTGGTACATTACACTTTAACATTACAGTACTGTACATGTCACATTTTATCAATCTAATAGGAATTGTAAAGGAATAATAGACCTTCTCCCTTGACTTAATCACGACACTCTTCACTTTATGTATGGCAGTTAAAACACATTGGTACACTAACATTAGGCTACTTAACACATCAAAATGGGGATTTTTAGTCTCGGTCGGTATTGCGTTGTTTTTGGTATTGTCGAATTAGTGATGTCCAATAAGTAGGACTTGTACTTAGATTGTACTGGTGGCATTTTTGCTAAAAGAATAACTGACTATACAACTGACTGGAGCATGGGTCTGAAGACTGGGCGCTCGACTTCAAATAACAGTCACCAGGGCTGGACTGGCTATATAGTCTACCGGGCAATTTGCCCGGTGGGCCGGTCTAGTTTTGGGCCGGTAGGGCCTCGGTAGGGCCGGTAGAATCATTTTATATATATTATACCACGGACCGGGTGTTCCGAGGGGCGCAATAAATTTTTCGCGCATATAAACGAACTGGTCTCAGCTTCTTTTCGCGCAGCACCCCCCGACAGAAAATGCGGCGCTCGCACCAGGTGCCGGGCCGGTCTGAGCGCGAAATGGCAGGGCCGATTTTTTCTCCCAGTCCAGCCCTGACAGTCACACAATTGGCGCCCAGGCTAACTGAATTTTGAATTAAGGAAATGGTCCAGCAGCGCGGTTCCAACATCCAATCAGAGTGTGAGCGCGGTAGCTTGTGCGAACGTTATCATTTGAAGTTAGCGCCCAGTCTCCAGACCTCTGCTCCAGACAGACAGGTAGCCATCACGTTTCAGGGTAGCTATACGTTATAGCCATGTTTGGATTGTTCTATTTTCAAGACCGGTCTGTTATGGTCGAAGATACATCCATCATACTGGATAAATACAATAATGTAAAAATTACAGTAACCTGCTTGGAAGACCTCGAGTCGGAGGAAGGCTGGATAACAGTGACTTTGCCCCAGACACGGAGGCAAGAGGCAAAGCGAGTTGCAGCCAAACTGCTATTCTTGGCGGGTAAGTTCCAAACCAGCTAGCTAGCAATTATTCTCTAATAACTTTACTCTAACTTTGGCTATAGTTAGCAAATGTTACTGATGATAACCTAGTATAAAGAGTTGCTGGAGGCATTTCTCATTTGAGAAGTAGCCTAACTTTAAACCAGCTCCCATAGTGTGGTGTGCGCTGTGTGTTGTGCATTTAGTCTAGGCTAGCTAATAACATAGCTCTAACTATAACGTAAATTTACGTATGGACTTACCTTGAAAAATCGCCCAGTTTGTGCTGAAGTAAAGTGCTTGAAAAATGCTTTAAAAACATGATCCTGTGACATTCATGTTCTCACTGTGGGTGCTGTCTGGATAAGGCATATCAGGAAGCTGCTAGGCCCATTTCACACCAGCCATGTTGACATGGGAGAGACACTAGACAGATGGGGCCTCCATGGTTGAAGCAGGAAAAACACGTGTAATTGATCACATTAATTATGGTCCCGTTCTATTTAGTGTCACAGCCATTCCAGTGAGACAGCATGCACAATAACAGAGCTTTGGCCTCGTCAAGAAGGATGCGATGCACCTGTGTGGGTTTGCTAGTAGTGCTTCTCAACTCAGTGTTCAGGAATGCCCGTTGAAGTAAGAGGTCTGAGTCAAGCTAGTTAACACATACTGTATCTTGTTCTCTTCACAGAAGTCTACCAAGAAGTTCTCAAAAAGAGTCAAGCTTTCATCGAAGGGGGGGACATATGGTCCACGAAAACAAACAGTGGAAAGGCTGGGAATACAATGGTGGGAAAGAAGGCAATGGCAGTAAGTTTAATTGATGCATGAAATTACATACAGCTTTGCTTATTGATATATTAATTGGCAAAGCATATTTAGGCCCCCTAGTGGTAATTTTCCAAGTCACTCTCTAACAAGACGTATGTTGTCAGTCTGGTTCACAGATGGCGGCTGCCATGGGTGAACAGCTGAAGAGGCACCTGCATGCTGACGGCCCGCCAAGCTGAGCAAACCCCTCAGAACCTCTACTCCTGTAGATGGGTCCGATTCAGATGCAACATGTGCCTCTGGCTCAGAGGATTTGTTTGCTCCAAACAAAAAGAAAAAACTGGTAGGTCTAATTATCAGTTTCATCAAATGAAAGGCTGTGGAGCAAGACTATTGAACACATATGCTAACCTCTAAAAACAGTCAAAACCACTCAACAGTGCACCCAAAACCAATAAATTATGACTCCAGTCTATTGTTGTGAAGGTGTGTGTTGATAGAATACATTCGAAGTAAAATTATCCTTAAGTGGCTTCACTTTGGAGGAAATGGAGGATAGACTAATGGCCAGGCAACCCGTAACTCGTGCTTTCACGACCTTCTGAAACACCTGTGTTGGTACTCAACATGGCAGGTTAGGAGATCGCAGATGGCGGCTACCATGGGTGAGCGGCTGAAGAGGCACCTGCATGCTGAAAGGACCACCAAGCTGAGCAAACCCTCTACTCTTGTAGATGGGTCCGATTCAGATGCAACATGTGCCTCTGGCTCATTGTTTGCTCCAAAAACAAAAGAAAAACTGGTAGGTCTAATTATGTTTCATCAAATGAAAGGCTGTGGAGCAAGACTATTGAACACATACATGCTCACATCCTGAAAACATTGTCTTGGCATGTAGTCTAGCTGCATTACTTGCTTAAGATAATTTGGTCAATGTTTTCTGCGCAGATGATCGTGACCAGTGAGGAGGAAGAGGATGACGACAATAGCCTCCTTTCTCAAACACCGCGCCAGCAGCAACCAGAGAAGGTTTTGTTGGAATTGGATCAGGAGACTTTGAAGGCTCTGAAAGGTGGGTGGGAGGCATCCATTCTGATTGATGTTATGTTAAGTGAAATTCATGAATTGAAGACATGTATCCCACTGTTATTTTGAAGCCCATGTGCATGCATGTTGCATGTCGTTTCAGATTCGAGACCCAACTTCCCACATGCTACAAAAACATCCAATCCATTTTTGCTGTCATTTGGTTAATGTGATTTAATGGCATGTTTAACATAATATGCTATTTTGTGTCTCAATTTGTTACGTCCTTGTCTTAGAGCTATTGGATCAGGAGACTTTGAAGGCTCTGAAAGGTGGGTGGGAGGCATCCATTCTGATTGATGTTATGTTAAGTGAAATTCATGAATTGAAGACATGTATCCCACTGTTATTTTGAAGCCCGTGTGCATGCATGTTGCATGTCATTTCAGATTCCAGACCCAACTTCCCACATGCTACAAAAAACATCCAATCCATTTTTGCTGTCATTTGGTTAATGTGATTTAATGGCATGTTTAACATAATATGCTATTTTGTGTCTCAATTTGTTACGTCCTTGTCTTAGAGCTGCCAGGATTGGTGGCTACCATGAAGGCAGTCCTGTCTCAGTCAGGATCATCAATATGTAGTTCCAACCAAAGTGACTCATCCCAGCGAACTGGCAGTGATGCTGGCAGTGATGACTTGGTATGACTCAAGGACATACACTAACCATACTCCATCGCACACATACACACACACACTCACGCGCACGTGCGCGCACACTCATACACATACGCACATTGCACACACGCTGCACCTGATAGAGATAATTAGGACTAAATTCAACTAACTCCATGTCACAGCTGTACCTCATCCTATACTTAAACCGAGAAATGTGCGTCTGTCCCTCTGTCACAGGTATTGGACTAGTTGTTGTTGTTCTATAACAAAGTCATCACTGCATATCAATGGCACTGTCACCCCTTGAAGCCAAAACTCAGTTTTAAATCTACCTCTGTGTTTTTACAGATGTTCCTGGTCAACTCCACAGTCCAGGTCCGTAAACGGCTCTTCCAGAGAATAAGCAACAAGCGAATGACGCTGTTCACGCAGGACCTGGCCACATTGGTCTTTGGGAGAGACACCTGGCCAAGTCTACCCTTACTGGGAAGGGAAAAAGGGGGACACCAAGGACCAACTTGACCCTGTTAAAGTTCTGGCAATCATAGGTACAGATAATATGTATTAATGTCATCATTAGGAATGGATTTCAGTGTAGTATATTTCAACCTTTATTTATACTTGTAAAATCACTGAGGTTGCCCTAATTTCCAGTGATGACGAGTTAACAAAACACAAATCACAGCACAATGCAGAGAAACAATGGTGAAAAGGACAAATAAAGGTGAATTGAAAACAGTTACAGGACGAAGTACAGTACAGTAGTCTAGGGCAATGGCCTTGAATTAAGTGATTAAAGGGGATGCCTTTCTCCACAGACACGGTGAGGGACAAATTCCCGAATGCAGAGGTGAGCGAGATCCGGGCCCTGCTGCGCAGGAAGTGTAACAATGAGGGGTACGCCAAGGTTCCCTGTCATCAGCCACAGCCGCCATGTTAATTTAATATTTTGTTTATTTTATATGCTGCTAATCTTTGTTCTCAGTTTTACATGAGTTAAAGGGCCAGTCCAGTCCAAATCAATGTTTGTCTCCATTGATCAGTCACCCAATATGAGTCAATGTTATACCATCCATCCATCCAACTGTAGCTCTTAGAAGAAGATATTGATATTTTCCAAATTTCGATGTGTTTTTCAATGTGAACGCATGGGCACCAAACCTATTTTAAAATTGTCCTACAGTTGCAAGTTTCAAAACGTCGGCATGTTTGTCTTGTTTTAAAAAGATAGCTTTTAACGGATTTCAAATAAACCGGCTTCCTGGTTGCGCAATCTCCTACAATACCCAGCAGCCCCAGCGGCATCTCGAGGCGAGACTGCGAGGGGAGGCTGCTGGGTACTGTAGGAGATTGCGCAACCAGGAAGCCGGTTTATTTGAAATCTGTTAAAAGCTATCTCTTTAAAACAAAAATAAAACGAGACAAACATGCCGACGTTTTGAAACTTTCAACTATAGGACAATTTTAAAATAGGTTTGGTGCCCATGCTCACGTTGAAAAACACATCGAAATTTGGAAAAATATTAATATCTTCTTCTAAGAGCTACAGTTGGATGGATGGATGGTATAACATTGACTCATATTGGGTGACTGATCAATGGAGACAAACATTGATTTGGACTGACTGGCCCTTTAACACTGTAGTTAAAATTAAGATTTTCTTAACAGTATGTGTTCTCCAGTTTTGCAAATAAAGTACTTTTTTGTATGATTCTAAGGGCATTTTTTCAAGGAATTGAATAGCACAATTTCAGTGTACTAATGGTACCAGAAAGGAAGTAGATCAAAGTGCATGTGAAGAGTAATGGTGACATAAGAATACTTCTGTAGCACTTAATACAGTACTTGCAGTGTAACACTATTGTACCTCAAATACATTTGTACCATACATTATAGTATAATAACATTACACTTAAAGTACATGCTTTGTGATATAACTTCACTATAAATGCATTTGTATTTACATAATAGCACACTTGAAAAGTACTAAATACAGTCAGGAAGTGTATTTTAAGTTAATTTGAAATATGACAGAGGCATTGTAGAATGGCACTAAGAGTATGACAGCAGTATGTTAAAAATACACTTCTACATTACTATTAAGGTATTTTAAGTTAATTTGAAATATGACAGAGGCATGCTAGAATAGTACCCAGGTAAAAAAATATTATACTTAAATTATACTATTTACAGAATGTACTAAGTACACTTTGTGCTTTTTTTGTCGCCTTCAAGTATAGTTAAGTGTACTTAAGTAGTCCTTTAGTAGTACTTGAGTACTACTTGAATACACTTAAGTGTAATTAGTATGCTTTTTGGAACCACTTTTAACACACTTTAAGTGTACTAAGTACACCAGTGAAAATCATGATTCCTGAACAGTTGAAATACACTTGTAGTACAATTTTGTAGTATATATTTGTAGTATATTTTTAGCACACTGCTATCATACTCTTAGTATACTAAGAGTATGATAGCAGTGTGCTAAAATATACTACAAATTGTACTACAAGTGTATTTCAAATGTTCAGGAATCATGATTTTCACTGGTGTACTTAGTACACTTAAAGTGTGTTAAAAGTGGTTCCAAAAAAGCATACTAATTACACTTTAAGTGTATTCAAGTAGTACTCAAGTACTAAAGGACTACTTAAGTACACTTAACTATACTTGAAGGCGACAAAAAAAGCACAAAGTGTACTTAGTACATTCTGTAAATAGTATAATTTAAGTATAATATTTTTACCTGGGTGTGCAGCGGAAGCACATTTTATATAACGTTATTGTGCATGTTAATTTCACATAGGCTGTCCCGACAGAAATATAAGCCATCAGAAAATATACACTGAAGGGTTTCCTTCCATGCGGGATGTGGAATCTGAGCTGGGAAGTGAACTCCCCCGCAGTTACACACACATGCAACCTGTCTGTCTCACATGTCACTGAGACAGATGGAGAGCACCTTCAGCCACAGGCTCATCCATTCACCTGCAGAACGGAGCGGTTCAAGCGCTCCTTTCTACCAGCAGCCATCAAACAGTATAACTATGAACATTGAACACTGAGCACTGTCACATTCTACTGCTGTACCTACCCTACATTCTGTGTACATTCCTTGTACATCTCACTGCTGCCCCGACTGCTACTGTTTTTTTCACATCTCATACTTGTTTTTTCTCTTGTTTTTCTCTTTGTTTTTCTTTTTGTTTTCTTAGACAGCACATACCAGTGTACTGAAGTACTATCTGGTGGATTTGCACTACCTCCAGTATATTTTTATTCTTTTTATTTTTATTTCTTAAATTATTGTATTTAGGTTTGTACTCTGGTTTTTAAATATATTTATTATCCAGTATGTTGTTATGTCCTGTATGTCTTGTGTGTTCTTTCACTCCTGTACTATTGTTGCTGTGACAAACCAAATTTCCCCCGGGATTAATAAAGGCTATTCTATTCTATTCAAGTCTTAATACAGACATCATTCATGGTCTTTCGAAGTCCGCTCCCTTGTTCGGGCATTACGCGGAGATGAGCGCACATCTATCCCCTCCCCCCCCCCCCCCGTTTCTCCTCAGGTTTTATGAGTGCAAGATGTGCGCGAAGATCGGATGATTTCTGTCACTTTCCTGTCTGGCCAAGACCACAGGAATTTCCCTCTAAACTCTCCCCCTAAGTTAAGATAACAATTAGTGAAACCACATTGGCTTTATCGTCGGATGTAGCCCCGCGGCCCGGCTCGATCCGCTGCGGTCTTGAACCGCAGTTCCCCCAGAGCTTGCCCTGTTACGATAATAAAAAAAACCCGCTTTCCGGTTTTCCTCTCGCTGCGACGGTGGTCAGCTGTCCGTTTTCGGACGTTCGTGTACGATTCCCGAAAGTACATTTTAAGCGCTGTTTATGTCGTAGGGTTTCACACTCTTTTTTCCCCTCGCTTAGACTCAAAAAGTGTCCTGTGAGTATTTGAAAATGGGATACAGAAGGGGATCCAGGGGACACCTGCGAAATGCTTGAAACAGTTGAGCAAAAGGCGTAATTTCTGCAGTCAGGTCGGCAGAGAGTAGACAAGCTTGCGCGCGCTCCTCCGCAACATGTGATGTCAGCTGCCGCTTCTTTTCACGAGTTAACAGATATTGAGTCGGAGGAAGACACTTCAGCTTTGTACAGGCAGACTGTGGGCGCCCGATTGACCAGTGGGGTTTGCTGGTGTGCGACTGTGGGGCTCATCCACACACTAGAACAGCGTCTTAACAGGATGCAGACCGTGGGGCTCATCCACACATTAGAACAGTGTCTTAACAGGGGTTGTATGGCTCATCCACACACTCGCTCAGGGCCGCTCCTGCGTTATTAAATGAGGAAGGAATGGGGGTGGGAGTGGGAGTGGTGGGGGGGGCATGACTCAGGTCCGGACAAACTACTTCCAGGAAGTTGTTAAAGGAGGAACACAGAAACGCGAGAGTAGAAGCAAGTGGAGCAGGTTTTTAATAATATAATATAATATTTAATATTATAATATCGATAATAATAATATCTTTGACTCATAATTAAACCCGAGTGTTTTGGGGGTTTTTCTCTGCGGAGTGCAGCGATCACCAAAATGACTGGGAAAAGAAAGTACGCATGCATTTATTTGTAAGGCAAATTGAAGGACAAACGCTGTTGAAATCCAGGCCAACATTTTCACCAGGAATGCAGAAAGGTTCACTGAACAATGTTGCATTGTCGGTGTGGCATGAAGAGAGACACTTTATATTAAAAAAGAAAAGAAAGCAAATCGCCGTTGAGCCGTTAATGCTCCGCTTGTGCTCACTCTCTCCCCTCTCTTTTTTCGGGGGGTCCCTGCTGTGATCCTGATTAAGATCGTACCCCCCCCCCCCAACCCCCCACCTCCCCTGCGATGTTTTCCGAAGCGAGCGATTAAACTCCGTCCGCATGAGCGTTGGAGATCGCCCCCGGCAACGGGTCAGCGCGCGCAGCTGCCACGGTCACCTGCACGCTCTGGCGTAACCGCGGCGACATCTGAACCGAGCCGGGCCAGCCTCACCGCGCTAGCGTGTCTTTGTTACCAGATATTAATTCCCGGCTCCGTGGGCCTCCCGTTGAGTGTGTGTGTGTGTGTGTGTGTGTGTGTGTGTGTGTGTGTGTGTGTGTGGAGGGGGGTGGACACGGATCGACTTGAACAATATACAACCGGCAAGAATGCAAATAAACTTCAGCTCGCGTTGCCTCACAAAGCAGCCGGCCACCAACTAGAGACATTTAGAGAGAGAGAGAGAGAGAAAAAAAGAGAGAGAGGGGGTGAGAGAGAGAGGGGGAGAGAGAGAGAGGGGGAGAGAGAGAGAGAGAGAGAGAGAAAGAGAGAGAGAGAGAGAGAGAGAGAGAGAGGGGGTGAGAGTGAGAGAGAGAAAAGAGGCGATCCTTGTCATTACAGCAAGTGGAGGTTGGGAGTCACTGGTGTTGCGCGAGCCTCTCTCTTTTCTCCTCCCGTGATGCAGTGCGGTATTGTGGATTGGCCCGCGCGCGGCACAGCGCGCCGCAGCTGACGGCTCGGTGTCTGATCTGGCGTCGCGTGGCGTGGCGTCTGCGGCCGATGAGCGCGGCTCTCTGAGCGATGGCGGGACAGGCTGCGGACGGCTCCGTCAAGTGGCAGCTGTGCTACGACACGTCGGCCAGGACCTGGTGGATGGTGAGTTGGCTTGTTACGTTTTTTTTATTTTTCTGTGTTTTTTAAATTTTTTTTTTTTTTGGGGGTCTCAATTCTTTTTTTTTTTGTGGCGGGGGGGGAGGGGGTTGGGGTTGGTGCGTTGAGGGGGGGTAGACTCCTCCTTCGTTGTTGTGAATACATGTGGGGTGAAGTTGAAGGGCAATCGCTTTGGAGTTTGCGTGAAACTTTGCGGCATTTTCGGTCTTTATTTATTAATACTGCCACTATTATTGTTATTATTATTGTTATTATTATTAAAAGAAGACAGAAATGTTCCCTCCTGGCAGTAGAAAAGGACTTCTGTTCCGTTGCTGGTGGAGCAGACACTGCAGACTTTGTTTTTGAGCCGAAAAATGCTAATTTGACAGGGCAACGATGCCCCCCCACCCCTCCAATTCTCAAACTTGCCATCATTGTGATTGTGCAGCGGGCAGTAGTGTATGTGTGTGTGTGTGTGTGTGTGTGTGTGAGAATAAGGTGACAGCCTGTTGCTGCCTCTTAATCTGCGTGCGTCTGCCCGCCACCCCTGCCCGCCACCCCTGTCATTAGCGCGCACGCCGCACCCCTGTCACGCGCTATCCAGTCCAGTCAAGCGATCGCTGACGGGAATACTTCGTGACATGTTAAAGTGTACTTAATGAGGCTATGCATATTCAGGACACCGGGTATTGTTTGAGCAATCAGGACCCCCCACCACCCCCCAACCCCCTGCCACACACACACACACACACACACACACACACACTCACACACAGACTCACACACACACACACACACACAACAAACTTCCTGAAACGGTAGTTTTCTTCATTAAAAAAGGGCGCTTTACCTCCAGGTTTCCAGCTCTCCGGCGCTGACGCATCACTCGGAAAAGTGTCCCGCAAGCGCGCGCGGGCGACCGTCGGGATCTGATCTCCGACCGACCTCTCTCTCTCTCTCTCTCTCTCTCTCTCCTCTCTCTCTCTCTCTCTCTCTCTCTCTCTCTCTCTCTCTCTCTCTCTCTCTCTCCTCTCTCTCTCTCTCTCTCTCCCTCTCTCCCTCTCTCCCTCTCTCTCTCCCTCTCTCCGGCGGTGTTGTGTCTGCACCGCAGAGACAATGCCCTCTTGTTTTTACCCTCCTCCGCCTCATCTCCCAACGAGGAACGTCTGCTGGCAGATACTCCATTATGAATATTAATTTATTCTCAGGTTGTTGGAGCCTGGCGGTAGTATAGTGCCCCCCCCACCACTCCCACTCCCACCCCCATCCCTTCTTGTCCTCGTTCGTCTGCATAATTATTATGATTGCCGCGCGCGCTGACTCACGCGCGCTGTCCCGACACCAAGCGCGGTTTACAGACTATGCGCGCTTTCACTCCTCCGGCGGAGACCGGCGGCCACCAGGTCCCCCGTCCGAGCACCGAACCGCCGCTGCCGCTGCCCGGAGTGTGGCTCTGAACCCTTTTCTGTTCTAAAATTCCGCGTCTTGTTCGAGCGTGTCCGCTTCCCGGAAGTTTTCATGTCGGAGCCTCCTGCTGACGTTCTGGAGGTGGCTCGTGACGGTTGGGCAGTGACGGTTTTTCTTCCCCCCCTCCGTGGCTGTGGGTTTCTAGTGTTTATTGTCTTCTAAGTTCGTCGCTGGGCTCCTGCGATGAAAAGGACAAGCTTTCGTTTTTGAATCCGCATTCAAACAAAAGTGAAACGAATTTATCGGACATTGGGCTGTGTTTGAAACTGGTCGATGATGCTGGAGTTTATTTGATCATTATGGATCATTTAACAGTACTGTGACATTGAGCCGAACTCCTGACACGAGTCGGTATGAACACCCAGACTATGGATGGAAACAGTAGTTATGTATAAATAGTTTAAAAATAAAAATAAAACACATTGCATTCCTCTAAAAGAAGCCATTTTTGAAGCACAGAAAATATGAAAACAATAATATAATTCATTATTCATTTTATTCTTCTACTTGTTATTATCAGGGATGTTATTACCTGTATATTTTCATATTATTGAATTATTTATTTTATTAACTTGCAAAAACGATATGAGATAAAGCATTTGACATTTAGGTATTTTATGCCAGTAACACAGGACAGAGAAAATACACAATCTGTCTGCTGTGAGGTGCAGAGAAGTCCGTTAATTCACAGTAATAGAGAATACAAATAAACGATTTTGATTGACACTGCACAATCCGATACCTGAGCGGGAACTCAAACTAAATCTAGCCTCCGATTGACAAGAGCGCGTGCACCTCTACAAACGAATACATGAAAAACGGGTATGGTCACTGCCACCAATATTACTTACAATTTTGTATTGATATTTAATCTCAATGTAACAATAATAAAATAGTTATTTAGTTAAAAGTTAGTGTCACAACTTTTCTGTACACCTCACACACTCTTCTGCTCCTTAAACAGTATTACAATTATATTTTTTAGCCCAATTGTATTATTATTATTATTAGTAATAATAGTAATAACTATTATTATTAATATTAATAATAATAACAACAATAATAGCACCACTACTACTGCTACTACTACTAATAATAATAGTCAACTTTTTCTCTCTCACAATTTTACTCTTATTTGTATCTTACTACACTTGAATTTTAATTTGTAATTCTAAGCAGATTCATTTTTTTAAATATTTGTGAAAGTAAATACATTTTTCACGTTGATATTTGACAAATGTTTTCTTTGTTGTTGATTTGTCACAGAGTCATGGTGGCACGTACGTACCAGTTGCTTTTTGTCTTAGCGCTCCACTGTCTCCCAGTGGTGCTCTGCAGGCAGCGAAGCGCGTTTACATTTTACATTTTAAGCATTCAGCAGACGCTCTTATCCAGAGCGACTTACAAGATGTACATTAATACATGGTAGGAACAATCATAGTACACGCAAGAGATCAGTGCAGTAATACAGCGATAGACATCGTTGCAGGCAGCTGCGTACCATACCTGTAACATTGGGAAGGAAAAGGTTAGTAATTTTTTAGTTACATAAAAAAAAAAAATTGAGTAAGGAGGGATACATAGTGTTGAGCAAGTAGGCAGTGGTGATGACAATTAGCTAGATGTACAGAATGCAGTGGCAGTGGAGTCTGAAAAGGTGGGTTTTGAGTCTCTTGCGGAAGATCGCGAGCGATCTTCACATCTCCACATCTGTACAGAACAGCGTCCAGCTGTGCATTTGACTCCTACGCTCCACATGACTCCTCACGCAGTCTCCTTACGCACCGTCGATGGCCACTGATTGGTGGAGAAGTGTGGGCGCTCCCAGCCCAGGAGGTGGAGTCCAGAGTTTGAATGGAAAGTGCGCTGTTTGATAGTGAAGTGTCTTCCACTTTCCTCCACCACAAGCAGCGGTGTGGCGTTCACACATGCCACAGAATTAAGAGATATGATGTTCATTTAAGAGGAATACCCCCCCCGAGACTCTGAGACCGGCCGTGACCAAAGCATCGAACCACCTTCACCGAGATGGAAATCACCAAGCCGTCTACCGTAACTCTGACACACACAGAGCCGCTTGCACATGACGAACACATGCCTCCTGGGTAGAGCCAGGCTAGCACAGCCTGGGCTCGAACCCAGGCCGCAGTGGGCAACCTACACTTAGAACAAGTGCCTTTACTGGTTGCGCCACCCTGAGGCTTAAAACAATCTTTTTGAACCAATTTGTATGCCCTATTTATTTTTATCTTTTTCTGGAATGACTCATCACATGTTGCTAACCAGTCCCATCACTGGAACCTCGAGCCCGCATAGTCCGCTGATACTCGCGCTGTCAGCCGCCATTTCCCCTCCCTCCATCGGGGGAGCTGCGCATTCACTGCGGGTGGGAGGGGGGGGAGTGCGCTTCATGCGCAGCTGCTGCAGGCACACTAACCAGAGGAGTCTTGTGTGATGAGAAATGGTCACATAAGATTTGAGTCACCTTAGTGCAGGAGAAACCAGCCCCTGCATCTTTCAAAACATTTTAAAATATTTAAAAATGTCCGGGGCCTCCCGGGTGGCCTAGCGCTTACAACGTTTGATGCTGGCCACTGCGACCAGGGTTCGATTCCACCGGCCGCGCCAGAGTCGGCTCTGGTCGGGAGTGCCACTAGGGGGCGGCATTTGGCTGTCCGCTGCAGGGAGGGGGGAGGGAAGCTGATATGAGTTCGCTGCATCTAGGAGTGGCTCTGGAGTACCGGAGTTACAGCCGGCGGCTTGGTGAGTGCCGTCTCGGAGGAGGTGGTTCATCAGCTTTGTCACTGCCGGTCCCAGAGCTACGGCGGCGAACTCGCAGTACGAGGGGGGAGAGTTGACATGAAAATAAGGGTATTGAT
>JAINUG010000464.1:122500-127500 GCA_029706075.1 Aldrovandia affinis
TTTTTTCGTGGTTTATTCATGAATTGATTCCGGATGGTTCCGGATCCTTGAATGGGCCTCCGTTGTGTCCCGTTGCCGCGGTGATCACGGCGAAGGAGGAAGTGGCGTCGGCCAGGTGGGTGAGGTGCCTTCACAGGAAGCGCTCCCCAGGAAACGGAGGCCACGCTGCAAGGTTCCCTCGATGGGATCGGCCGTCCGGCCTCTGTGCGCAGTGTTTCAGTTCGCCGGCCACAACTCTGGGACCGGGGCGGTGACAAAAGACACCGAACCCGCCTCCTTCCGAGATGGAACTCAGGCCAAGCTCGAACCCGGGCTGCAGTGCATTTTAGATGCCAGTCGGGGGGGCACCCCATGCGTGCGTTTCTCAACATCGCAACCTGCTTTACTGCAGCAGTTCAGTGGAAATGTTCAGGCCAAATCTGTGCTTCCATCAACTGTGCTAACCAGTTTTTTAATTATTATTATTTTTTTCGACACAAAAGCATTTCCTGGGGGGGGGTGCAAATGCAAGAAAACATGAACCCCCTGTGGGGGGAGGGGGCGATCAGTGCAATCACTGAGAGTTTGGGATTTGAATTGACCAACGGTGTATTCTCTTTTTTCCGAAACCTTCAATGTCCCAGCTCAGGACAGCTTCAGCAATAAGTGTAACTGCCAGTCGCTGTTCCAGGCGCTGTTAATTATATCTGTTAATGATATAAAACTGAGCCGTCCAGTTCAAAACGTTTCAAACACAGTCTGCCTGTAACACTCTCAAACATGTAATAAATATTTTACTCGCGTCACATTCCGGATGCAGCTTTGTATTGCTAGTTTGCGTTCGGAAACAGACATTAAATTGAGTTTCCTATGTGCACGTCACAACGCATTACTCGAACATTAAACAAGGTAGGCGAATCGCCTAGGGCACAGGTGTCAAACTCATTCCATCGAGGGCCGAGTGTATGCAGGTTTTTGTTGCAACCAATGCACTACACCAGGTGATTTCACTAATTAGCTCACTTCTTCAACTAAGGAGGGAACCTAATTGAAATCACCCCTGTTCTAGGGCAACCAATTCTCGTGTTCACAAGCAAACTGTAACCGTAGAAACGTGTAAAGGACTACAACTCTCGTAAATCAAGATAAAATGACACACGCTATTGTTTAGCGTACTAAACAAGTGAAAATAATCACATAAAATTGTTCCAGTTATACTAATTGTTCCAGTTATACAAATCATTTGCTTTGCTGATTCCATTATGCTACAGCAACCTTCATGGCTTGTTCCGTATCCATTGGCGTGTCCAACTGACTGTTTGCAACAGTCCAGCTGTTTGCAACCAGGATTTTCCTCCAGACAGCAGTGTCATACTCCGGATTCAAACCTGCAACCTTATGGTGACAAGAGAATCTCCCAAACCAATGCAACCCTGCTCCTGAACCCTGGTGCAGTTACCAAATCTGCCTGCAGGTGGCACCACAGCTCCCCCCAGCTACCTGCATCCATTTGAGCTGGTTCAGACAGGCCTTTAAAAAGGTCAGCTAAGGGTCGCTGGGTGGCGCTGCCCGTCAGGGACGCGGATCGAAACCCGCGTCTCTACCAGACCGGCCCTGGTCGTCAGCCCGATCGGAGGCGGAATTTGGCTGTCCGCCTCCGGGGGAAGGGGGAGGGAGAGCCGGCACGAGTCCGTCGAGGAGAAGGTTAAAGAGTCCGTGGAAGAATTCCCGTCTCGGAAGAGGCGGGAACATTCGGCCAGGAATGTGTGTCTCGCTCCCGGAGGACGGGCGACGGACTCGTGGGGGTGGGGAATTGAAATAAATGGAGGGTTTAATTGGCAACCAAATTTTTAAAGAAAAAAAGGAGAGCATTTTTTTTTTAAGAAAAAAAGGAGAGCAGCTGGCCATGGAGCAGTGCTGGGGCCATGGGCCTGCTGACCGTCCAGGCAACAAAAAGAGAGGCGGAAAAGATCGGCCTGGTTGCCTGGGAGATGTGCTGTGCACCCCCCCAGCCCCAGCCCCAGTCTCATCATCTGTGTTTATTTGTGTGATCTCTGATTGGATGTGCAGGGTGTTTGGCTGTGGTCACTGTGGCCCACATGTGGTCAGGCCTCCATGACTGTTTGTTTGTTGCTGTGGGATAATGCCGGCCTGTGTGGGGGGGCCTGGGGGCTAAAACACAAACAGAGCAGCAGCAATTCTGTAGAATCAGCTGCAGGTGCACTGCACAGCAT
Organism: Aldrovandia affinis; assembly: GCA_029706075.1. Classification (NCBI taxonomy): domain Eukaryota; kingdom Metazoa; phylum Chordata; class Actinopteri; order Notacanthiformes; family Halosauridae; genus Aldrovandia; species Aldrovandia affinis. Next base: position 124,714 of record JAINUG010000464.1, read on the forward strand.
TAAAAAAGTTTTTTTAAAGATTTTGTTTCAGATTTTCTCCCATTTTCTCCCAATTTTGTAGCTAATTGCACCCGCTATTATTATGTCAATCCCCCCTGGTGATGTGACTTCGCTGCCGTAGTCTCCTCCTAGACGGCACTCGCCAGGCCGTCGACCGTAACCCGGTACTACAGGGCCACTCTTATGTGCAGCGAACGTCCTGTCGGCTTCCCTCCCACCTCCCTGGGGCGGACAGCCAATCGCCGACCCTGGTGGCGCTCCCGGCCAGAGCCGACTGTGGCGAGACGGGGGAATCGAACCCCAGTCTCTGTGGCCAGCGTCGTAACATTGTAACCACTGGGCCACATGGGAGGCCCTCTGCACAACATTTTTATATTTTATATTTTATATATGTATATGTATATATATGAACATTTTTGACACAATATATATTAGTTAGACACTTTTTACACAGCTTTCATTGGACACCTTATCTGTTTGTATGGATGGGTGGTTACTGAAATGATTGATGTTGTGTCCGTTTGCTGAAAGGACGCAATGAGAGAGCCCCGCCTGGGAATCGATCCCACAACCACCTGGTTAAAGCCTAGCTGCAGAACCAGTTCCATCGCTCTGTGTGGGACAGGAGAGGAATAGTAAGTAAGTAAGGAATATAATAAGTGAGGAACGGGGGGGTGGGGGGTTCATATCTGAATTTTTACACGTGTAAATGTTTGTATTTCATTTAAAATGTGGGAATAGTCAGAAGAATGAAGGAGAGAAAGTTTGAAGCCACGTTTGTTGAGGGGGTGGGGCGGGTTGGGTTATTATTTTAATAAAATGCGGGACAGGGTCTGTTGCTGTGGGAAACGGGACACAGCGCCGGACATGTGGTCACCCCACACTGGTGGCCGCTGTCACACTGATGCGCCCTACGGTAGTGACTTAGCACAGTCAGGTTCCTCAGGTGACAGGTGTGACAGAGACGCACGTTATACAGTCTGCAGGTGAGGGGGCCATGTGTACACACCTGTATGGTACTCCCTGTATGGTATGTGTGGAATGTGTGGTATTTCGCATTGCTTTCATATTTCTACATCCCTGGATGCAAATGGCTTGTCACATGACAGCGTTTGTCTGTATGTTTGACAGCTTGGCATTTATTTATTTTGAAGAACATTTTGCTTTTTTCCCCATTTCATTAAGGCTGGTTTGACATCGGCGACATTGGTTTGAGGTTTATTTTTCTCTGTCCTCCATTGTTTGGGCTGTGTTCTTTGTTTAAGTCAGAGACACGAGAGTCCAAGTCATAAATAAATCGCTGGTTCTCTGTGGCTCAGTTGGTAGAGCACAGCGTTGGCAACGCTTAGGTTGTGGGTTCAATCCCCACTGGGGCCACATATACTGAAAATGTATGCATTCACTACTGTAAGTCGCTTTGGATAAAAGCGTCTGCTAAATGGCGTGTATTATATATATATATTATATTATTAGGATCGCCCGCAGAACCACACCCTCTTGTGGCTGTCTTGCGGAACTGCAGCATGGCGGCAGACGAGCCTCTGAATTCCGCGAATGCCAAACCTGACATGGATCTCTGTGGGGTTTCCACTTGTAAAGATGCTGTAAGATGGCGTGGCTTTCATCTGCCTGTTCTTACGGCGGCTTCCTCGTGAATCCCGCGGCAGTTGGGCCCCTTCACTTCACACATGACTCCTTTGATTGATTGTCACAAGTAATGGCTTAGAATTGGTTGGTCTCTTCAAAGAGCTTTGTTAGCGCTTATTCAAGACCGGTCGTGTCGAGTCGTGGTGTTTGGCACTAGTGGTATGTTCTTGAGCTTAACGTGATTCACAATGACTGACGTTTTATTTTGTTTTGTGACATTTCTGACATTTCTGTAGACACACTTGACTGAGGTTTGACAGCTTTCTGATCCGTGGTATTATCATGGAAGCTGGAGTGTCATGTGACCACGACAGAAGAGGGTCATGTGACCATGACAGAAGAGCGTCATGTGACCATGACAGAAGAGGGTCATGTGACCACGACAGAAGAGGGTCATGTGACCACGACAGAAGAGGGTCATGTGACCATGACAGAAGAGCGTCATGTGACCACGACAGAAGAGCGTCATGTGACCATGACAGAAGAGGGTCATGTGACCACGACAGAAGAGGGTCATGTGACCACGTCAGAAGAGGGTCTTCCCTCCACACAAAGTGCACACTCACAAGAGCTCTTCTGCTCACTCACTTATTTCATTTGTGCAGCGAACTGGATTGAAGTACATATGAATTCTAAAATATTATCATCCATATGAATATTGGTTGTGCTGTTTGTTTGTTTGCAATATAGATGAATATAAACATATTTATAATGCTATATATATACTGTATATGCACACACAGTACCAGTCAAACGTTTGAGTACATCTTCCATCTGGATTATGGCTAATTGGGCACTCCTTCATTCTTCAGAAAGATAAGGACCCGAAACACACCCTGAAGTTGTGCAAGAACTACCTGATGAAGGTGGAACGTGAAGGACAACTCAAACTAATGACCTGGCCTGCCCAGTGTCCAGACCGCAATCCCATACAACTTGTATGGGACGAAATGGACAGAAGAGTCAAAGCATAGCAACCCACAAGTGTCTCTGGGAATTGCTGCAGGAGAGCTGGGAAGACATGTCCGGTGATTTCCTGCTGAAACGTATGAACCTAATGGCCTGTGTTTGTGAGGCTGTGTCAAGGCAAAAGGTGGCTATTTTGAGGAATCCAAGATTCAAATTTCAATTCAATTTTCT
>JAINUG010000464.1:132500-170000 GCA_029706075.1 Aldrovandia affinis
AAAGTCTGCGTTGTTTGCATGAGCACAGTCTGTGTTGCTAGCATTGGCACAGTCTGCATTGTTAGCATTAGCACAGTCTGTGTTGCTAACATTGGCACAGTCTGCATTGTTAGCATTAGCTCAGTCTGTGTTGCTAACATTGGCACAGTCTGCATTGTTAGCATTAGCACAGTCTGTGTTGCTAGCATTGGCACAGTCTGCATTGTTAGCATTAGCACAGTCTGTGTTGCTAACATTAGCATAGTCCGCATTGTTAGCATGAGCACAGTCTGCATTGTTTGCATGAGCACAGTCTGCATTGTTAGCATTAGCATAGTCTGCGTTGTTAGCATGAGCACAGTCTGCATTGTTTGCATGAGCACAGTCTGCATTGTTAGCATTAGCATAGTCTGCGTTGTTAGCATGAGCACAGTCTGTGTTGCTAGCATTAGCATAGTCTGCGTTGTTAGCATTAGCACAGTCTGCGTTGTTAGCATGAGCAAAGTTTGCATTTCTGCCCGTGTGGCGGGCCAGCCATGAGGCGCCATGGCTACAGAAACAGGGCTCCCCAGTCCGAAGGCCGCTGGCTCATATCACAAGCCTGGCACGTCACACGCGTGCTCCGGTCAGGTGACTAAACGACGTCCATGTCCAGGTTGCGCTCGGCGAGTTCGCCTGCTCGGCGAGTAAAAGAGCGGAAGTTAGCGCCTGCGTGGGGACGCGCATCATCGTTTCCGCACTGATGAATCGGGAGGCAGCTAGACTCATGTGCTGCTCTACAGTTGGGGCCATTGGATTACTTCACTGTGGCGTTTTTGTGGCGACCCTGCGATATGAATCATGCATGGATGTTTGGGGAGTGGACGGATAGAAGGCAGGGTTGATTGATATGCTGATGGCCCATCCAGTTAGCGCTCTCTGAAAAGTGCTGATTTGTTGAAGGCACGCTTCCATGAGATCCCCTTGTATATATAACATAAATATATAACATCTCCAAGCCCCATATCGTAATATAATGCATGACAATATTTATTATTGCTTGTGGATTCTGCTCTGGTTATTTGTGATGAACGTCGTGATTACGTAAGTTTGTGTAAGGAATTTAAGGTTAAGTGTTACTCTTTTTTTTAAAGAATTTGTTTCTGATTTTCTCCCATTTTCTCCCAATTTAGTAGCCAATTACACCCTCTATTTTCCATGTCAATCCCCCTCGTATTGTGAGTTAGTGCAGCATTTAATGTTTGTTTCAATGAACACTGGTCTCGTAATGTGCAATAATGGAAAAAATGAAACACTGCCTATAAATGCTTACAACTCAAAGTTAAGGAGAAAGACATTATGGGTAGATTATATAAAGAGTTTTAAGATTTTAAATATGCTTTTCTGTTTTTGTTCAATTTGAACAGTGGGCTTTAACAGAGCTGTTACTATGTACTAAAATATTTCTGTTGCGATATAAAACTCAAATATTGCAGGGATTGCTATAGAACGACAGCAAGAGAAGAGCATAAGAAGAGTACATATTAACCAATTAGAGGTTGGAGCAGTTCAGGTCAAGAATAATGGCTGTGCCTCACCATAGGAATCAAACCCGCAACCTTTGGGTTGCAAATCCCTACCCACTGTACCATGAGTGATAGAATGATCTTTAGAATGATTACAATAGATTCAATCATCTATTTGGGGATTTAACTTTTTTTTAAAATACATATTTATTGTTGTAAGATTTATAATAATAACCTTAATTTTATACAGCACGATTCATATCAGATAGATCTCAAGGCGCTAAAACTACCGATTTGTATTTTTTTAATGCAGAGGGTGTGAAATAGTGCAGCATGGGAACCCCCCTGATACGTCAAAAAAACACAAAAAACGAATGTCCAACAAAGATGAGGCATATAATAATAATAATAATAATATAATAATAATAATAATACCAATATAATAATATAATAATAATAATAATAATAATTATAATATAATAATAATAATATAATAATAATAATATAATATAATAATATATAATATAATATAATATAATAATAATATAATAATATAATATAATATAATAATGTTAATAATAATAATAAATAATAATAACAAATAATAATATAATAATAATAAATAATAATAATAATATAATATAATAATATAATATGTTGCTTTAGAGTTCGGGCGCGCGGCTACAAAAGGGTACTCTGCGCCTGCGCTGTGCGAAGACAGCTGACAACTTGAACACAAAAGTGACCACATTTACACACCCCATGATAACTGTCTTTTAAAATAACCACACACACACACACACACACACACACACACACACACACACACACACACTCACAAATACACACTGGACACAGCTGGCACAATACGTTTTCCCTAAACATTTGCGTTTGTGATGTGAAAACGCGTATAATTGATATGTCTACTCTGTGCTATTGCAGTTCCGCGTGTCATTCGGTGTTACTTATCTTTTCTTGACAAATTGAGCTTTGTGTTTTTCAACCCCTTCCACTTATTCATGTTTCTTCCTCTCCTGCTCTGTACTTGATAATCCAGAAAAAATAAGTTCCAGGTTGCCGTCTTTTCTTTGGGCTAATATCGACGAAAAGTGTACTCTTCCCTATAAGTGATTATATTAAATGTACCGCAGAATTAGTTCACTTTAAGAGACGCGTCTGAGACGTCAATTTAACTCATTCGGGCTAAAGTAATGCATGCAAGTAGGTGGGAGTTATTTCCTTTATTGCTATTTGAATACAGTAGCCTACATACGCAACGTTATTAAGATGTGATATTAAAAATATGAATTATTCTCGGCCAGCTGAAAAAAAAGGTTTTATTTTGTAATCGATTGTTTTCTTTATTACCAATAGTACCACAACGTAGAAGCACAAATCGTCTAAATATAACCTATACAGAAACCATGTGAAAATCAGTTCAAAGGCTGCTGAACACTAAGTTATACCGTGTAACCAACGTCTCCAAAGCCATTCACGTGAATGTGTGGCGGTTAGCGGCAGGGAATGGGAAGCCTTTGTTTGTTAGCTATGCAGTGCGTAGCCTCCTAATGGAAAGGACATTTGTTCAGCAGAAGCATTTCAAACTTCGCCGAGCGCTAAACAACGCCTGCATGCCACCTCTCGTGCCATAAACTCGCCTTGTATTGACACAATATTAAATCATGCAGATATTGTTGATTTATCACAAGTCATTTTTTCTGATAAGGTCAAACCTAATATAAAAGTATAACTAATGTTATTATTAGACGGAAAACAAAATCAATCGAGCGTCTGATCAAGGTGGTTTACTCCCTTCAATTAATTGAACTAATAAAGGAAAATAACTCTCAACGCTTAATGTTAAACGACCCATATGCTTTTTAAAATCTGCTCGCGCAAGTGGAAGGAGCCGTAGCCCGCTCTCCGCAGCCCACGTCAAATAGCCTACTCCGCCACTAACAAAGTGCTCTTTCAAACACGGAAACGAGCGCAAGGAAGGGACATACACCGGCGGCGCAAAAACAAGGCAACAGTAGCCTATATAGCGGCGAACGCGCCAATTAAACTCAATAATTGCGAAGGAGGCAAACGCTGTGTTCGTTTAACGCTCGTGCCCTATACCGCGCGCACAGAGTGTGTGATATTTGCGTATGATCGCTGCTAGGTTGTTTTTGCTATTTTGTTTATTTTTTTATTCTTGTATTTTAGCATCTGGTATTCCAATATACTATGATGTTCTGTATGTCTGTATAGCTGCTAGGTTTTTACTCTGGTTTTTAAATATATTTATCTTGTATTTATTATGTCCTGTATGTCTTGTGTGTTCTTTCACTCCTGTACCATTGCTGCTGTGACAAACTAAATTCCCCCCCCTTCCCCGGGATTAATAAAGGCTATTCTATTCTATTCTATTCTATAAATCTGCAGCGAGAAAGAGAGAGGCAGGGAAGGGAAGGGGGGGACGGGGGACGACGACGTCTAATTCATCAATAACACGCTGTAGAGGAATTGAGTTATCTTATTAATAAACGCATGCAGTCCAATCGCCTACCTCATGCGGCATCCAGCGACATTATGTACTTTATATTTCTAACACTTCGAGCGGAGCCCAACGTTTCTGTTCGCGTCCCCCTCTCGCACCACTCCACCTCCTAAAACTTATGTGTTCGAGTTTGCGCGAGTCGAGCTAGTTGTGTTCCACGGTTGGACGCGCCGTGCCTCGGGTACAGAAGTGAAGTGAAAACACCCCCCATTGAATTAACAACAACAACAAAAGGGCAATTATGTACAATTCAGTCGGTTCCGTTCAGACATTTGTGACTTGGTGTTCTCGGTGTCCACATGACGTTAGCATTGAGGCGTCCGCGATCATAATGCAGTGTACAAATCACAACGATCACAATTGCTCGTTGCTTTTGACATGGTAACGAATAGGCCCAGCAGTTCAGTTATATCGGCAAGTTATAATAGGCAAAGTGTAATTATTATAATTACCAATATACGCATCGCGTTATCCTCAAAATTACGTCACCCCAAATGTTATAATCTCACAGTTGAATCTCCATTGCAATCGGGGTAGCTATCTTGCAAATTGAAAAATATATAATATAACGATTAATGCAACCAACAATGTATTCAATTAATAATTAATATTTTTATTCTGAGCATACTTACGGTCTACATTAACTTTTAATAGGGCAGTCCCCCTGTATAGGTTGAAAGAAAATACAATTATATATATATATTTAAATATAATTACGTCAGCAGATATAGTTCACGGGTAGGCCAATGTAGGTGAACTTGTACCGTATTTGAGCTAATGGTTGCAGAATTATGACGTAGGCCTTTTTATTTAAATATATTACACACCACACACGCACACATTCATTTGTCGAAATAAGTTAACAGAGGAACAGTGAAATGACATTTAACAATCAATATTCACATGTACAATTTCTGTACATGTTGTGCCATTTTAAGCTACTTATGTATTTGGGTTAATCCAGTAATGACATCAAACTGTTAACACCCCCTAAAGTGACCCAACTGGTATTAACATCATCAAGATAATGGGTCGTAATTATTTAATTGAATGCAATGGGAGCAAATTGAGATTATATTTAGATAAAAATCGAAATATATGCAAAGCTAAACTGAGCAACCTCGTTCTGCGTAATAACACTTACAGATAGATTTTTGTTTGATGTTTTATTTCATGCTAATATTTTATTTCACGCTAATTTGAAACACACATTTGATTGAAAAAGAATAATAATCCTTTCCACTCAACAGCTATCTATGTGGGCCATTAGAGGTCCTTCTTGCCTTGCAGCTGCAGTTTTACAAACCATCGGACCTATCGGACACAACAGCCCTGCCACTCTTAAGCTCCAAATACCTTCACATCTAAACATGTTTGTGGCCTCATCGTCACATGGAAGCCTGATGCAATCTGGCTACATGTATTTACTAATTAAATATGAACATTTAAACACACACACACACACACACACACACACACACACACACACACACACACACACACACACACACACACACACACATTTGGTAGTTCGTTTCTAATATAATTTATAAGAGGAAAAATCAGGCCTATATATATATATATTTTTTTTAAACACCCACTAACCTTTTCTTTCCCAGTGTTACAGGTATGATACGCAGCTGCCTGCAATGATGTCTATCGCTGTATTACTGCACTGATCTTGTGCGCTAACTATGATTGTTCTTACCATGTATTAATGCACATCTTGTAAGTCGCTCTGGATAAGAGCGTCTGCTAAATGCTTAAAATGTAAAATGTAGATGTATATAAAAAGGATGGGATGTTGTTTGCCCCGTTGGCGTTTGGTGGCGTGAGAATGGCCAGGGGTTTCGCGCTCGCACCTCTAGCGCTGGGCTCGCGCTGGCAGGGAGCTCGCTGGCAGGGAGCTCGCGCTGGCAGGGAGCTCGTGCGCCAGCTCGCCCCGGCGAGCAGCCCGTGACCAGACTGGGCCTGCGGCGCACACGCGCCTGTTGTGTGGTCGCCATTTCATATGACCCCGCTGAACGTCGTCAATACGTGCGATCGGGACCCATTCGTGCCAATGCTTTGTCGTCCCAGTCAGAGTCACAAACAGGGCTAGCGCAAAAAGAGACCGCAAACAAAGACGGTGGAAGCTTATCAGACTACGTCTTTGGTTAGGTAAGGAAGGCACAGAATGGATTAGAAACATTGTAAGTTAAAAGGAACATTGTAAGTCGCTCTGGATAAGAGCGTCTGCTAAATGCTTAAAATGTAAAAATGTCATGTAAATGTTATGGAATGCCTTTTTTGAAAGCCCGGCATTAACGATGTTAAAAATCCACACTGAGCCTTATCGAGGGAATGTGCCAGTGGGCAGCAAACTGGTATCGACTAACCAGATAAGCAGCGGCAGCAACAAAAACAACACACACAGTTAATGGAACATTTTTAAATGTATTTAAACCCAAAGGAGAAGCGTCTTGGTCGATATTGACGCCAATTACTCGTTTAATTCTATTCGTTTAAATTAAATTAATAGAAGCCTAATTTGTTAGGTTAAAGGAACTACCCAAATGAGCTTGAAAAATGCGTATTGCTTGTAACAGCATAATAATAATTCCGATACAGCGTTAAAGCAGATTTTGATTTCATTTGAACGTTTTTTTTTTTTCTTTCTCCCCGTTTTTGTTTATGGTGGAAAACGTCGCAAATTCCCAGCGTAAAGAATCTCTGTCAGGTCTTGACCCGTCTGCCGCTGAACGTTTCAACTTCGGCCAGCCTCGCGTGTGATAGGCTAAGGGCCCTGTGAATATGCAAATGAGGACACAGTGCCCGCCGAGCGGAAGTGAAGGTCTGAAGGCACGGGGCGCCCAGGGCCGAGGCGGCTCCGACCAATCAGAGGCAAGGAATCAAGTCCAAGCGCCCCGTGCCTCTACCGCGAGCCGCACCAACGACAGCCACACAGAGACAGGAAAGACACCGACCGGCGGAGCCAAAAGCTCTGCCTCTTCTGGACCGCGTTCAACTCGACAGCCAGAAACCTCGACAAAAACTCCCAACAGAAAGAGGAAGGAAGATTTTTAAAACCCCGCAGCGTTCACTGCCTTCACTTTGACTTTGCCGCGCCTTTTTGTCGAGATTTATCTTCCGGTGTTGTTTAAAAAAAAAAAAAAAAAAAAAAAAAAAAAAACACTTCTAGGAGGAAAAAAAAAAAAAAAAAAGCACAAATTTGAACTTCAGAAATGTGAAGGTAGCACCGGCTTCTGTTTCAGCCAGATTCCAGGATCCCCGTTTTTTAATTCATGCAATACAGTGCAATGGTACGTGGACACAATTTATTCATATTGGAAATACGAGGCAATAATGCTTTTCCGTTGTCGGCTTTCGCTTTTCGCTTTCAAAACATCTTTTTTTTGTCTTTCCACCTGAAATTAGTCGCGAGCGCGGTCGACGGAAGCGAGGCGCAAGTTGAGTTCCCAAAGTGGACCGCGGATATGAGAAGAGCAGTGTCCGCTCGTGTTTATTCTGTGCGGGCAGACGCACGATGTGGGACACGGCGATGTGTCGTGTGTCGGCAGCGCGAAGCTCCCGTTCCAAAAAGTGCTGAACTTGGCACATTTCCTGCGTTAACTTTGTTCTCCCCTCCTCCCCTCTCCTCTCTTGTTTTCTGGCAGTGAACTTCAGTTAGATTCTGAAACGATGCCGCACAGATACTCTGGCAAGTTGCATCGCGTTATGCCGATTTGAGTTTTTTTCTAAGTTAGCGGCAGCTGTTCGCTACAGGATAGCTTTTATTGGTCGCGTTCCCCCTCGATGGAGTAGCTCCATTATTTGAACCGAATGCGATTTTAATCACAATTTCTAACGTGGGGTTTTTTGTTGTATTGTTGTATTGATTTATTTTTGTATGTATTTAATTTTTTTAAATTGTTCTGCGTTACAACAATGTAATTTGTTAACACATAGCCTACCACATACCTCGATGGTTCCTACGTGTGAACGTATCGGTGACAGCGAGCTGTATATATTTTGTTTTCAGCGGTGCAAACTGTATTGATTCCATACGCGTGCATAAGACGCACGTGTCCTCAGGTTCTCTACCCATTTTGAGGGTCTGTCAGAAGTCATCACGACTTTATGTTGTTTCATAACCCCCTCTCTCTCTCTCCTCTCTCTCTCTCCTCTCTCTCTCTCTCTCTCTCTCTCTCTCTCCCTCTCTCTCTCTCTCTCTCTCTCTCTCTCTCTCTCTCTCTCTCTCTCTCCCTCTTTCTCTCTCTCTCTCTCTCTCCCTCCCTCTCTCTCTTGCTCTCTCTCTCTCTCTCTCTCTCTCTCTCTCTGTGCACCACCCTATTAAAATGCAGTGGGAGATGTCTGCCATAAAGTTGGGGTTGAACGCAGCGTGTGAACATTTGGCAACTCGCGGGGGGGGAGCCAGACCCGAGTCTGGCACGAGACGCCGATGCGGCCGTGATGTGAATTAATGCTCGCGCAAACCCTTTATCACCGTCGTCTCGTGTCCCCTCCTTCCGGGACCGCAATTGAACTTGAGGCCAGAGAGAGAATTGATCACAAGTTTACTTAGCCTACCTTTAAAAAAAATTGTTATATAAAGCAGTGCACGAAAAGTAGCATTGAAATAGCCACATCTTGTTTATATTGTCAATTTAAGTTCATATACTGTGCAAACGGTGAATACTTATTTGTGTCTGACTGGTCACAAAGAACGTATTGGCACAGTGTTGGTAAGCTTTCTGCATTTTGGACGTAAATGCAGAAGGCAGCTTCCTGCAGCCTTACTAATGTGATGTTGCTCCTGAAGGCGTTAGGCTGCCGTGTACATGTTTTTGAAGGCTTTGGCCTCAAATAGATGTTTTAGCGACACGATGTGTGGACGTTTCGTTCAGGAGACGTGCCTCCTCACTCTGGGTGCACGGAGCGTGACAAAGCACAGTCCACATGATGACACCTCGCGCTCTCGCGTAAACCTTTGGTTTGTCCCAAGTATAACATTTAAATTTGCCAATTTGCCAGAGGCAAGGTGTGCTATGATATTTCAGTGTACATCTTCCAGCAGTTGTGTGCTTTATTTTGGTTACTGAAATATTGTTTTTTTTAACCTAGAACGAGAAAATACTTCGCCATTCGCTCGGAATTCTTTTTTTAAATATTTTTTTAGTAGGCCTACGTTGGCCCTGCACTGTCCACTGATAAGTTTAATTTATGTAACAAACAAATAACATTCCAAAACGAATGCTTAATAATGTGAATATAGTCGTGTGATAATACTGTGACGTTACCCCCGCGACGCAAGGTCGCATTTTGGGGAGCTGCTTTAGCCTATAGAGATTTCGCAGAAATGTGATCCCGAAACACCTCTGATCTCGATCTTATCAGATTGTTCAGCGCTCAAAAAGCCGTTTGCAAATCCCACAGCTGCAGCTGCGGTTTCCACGATACACACAAGTTGGCACGAGCGAGCGACCCCAGTTCCTTACGTTGTTGTTGACTGAACTCCAAACTTTACAATTTGGCTGTGATGTAGGAAAACGAGATAGGAACACAGCATTGCTATGCGTTTCCCTGTGGCACTGTGCACATACCCCCCCAGTAAAATCCCTTTGATCAGACGTGGGTGTATTGTAATGTTTAAGAGATAACAATTCATTTATAACATTTATTTTTTATTAAGGAGAATTGTTTCCTCGTAATTGCTGGATTGTAGACGTTGTTTGTGGACAGGCACACATGCAGTATTTTGTGCTGTCGCGCAGACAAAACCCAGTGCAAGGACTACTTGACGGTTATATATATATATACGTCGGTTCCCAGTCCGTGTTTGATTGTCGGACTTTTCCCAGCGAATGAATACGACGCGAACGCAAGCTACTTTCCCATGAGGTCGCTTTACACCAGCAGCGACGGTGACCGTGCGTGTTTGAAAATGAATCATTTCGTCCGTTGACGTTACGCGAGCGGTTTGTGGCGAGATAGCCCGCGGGGCGTCGAACGGCGTACAATGAAAAGCTACAAGTTCAAGTTCGAATAAGGCCCTGCAGCTCTCCGCCGTCAGGGTATTTTCCATTTCCTTTCGTTACGGAACAGGGCGCTAGTGCAAAGTCTTTCGCTCAAAAAAAATCATAACTCTGAGCGAAAAGGGAAAGAACATTTTTTTATTCCGGCGTTTCTGGGGAGAGAGAAGAAAAAAAAAACATTAAAAAAAAACCCCAGCAGCGAAAGTGGGCTGGTGAAATGGAATGCGTTTGTTCGAAGAGGAGGAGTATGACTGTGTAATTGAGTGAAGAAGAAAAAAATCTTTGAGACTGATTTGTTGGGATCGTGCAGATCGGAGGGTGTTGCCGGTCGATATTATATCAAGTTTGAAAAGTAAACACGGGGATCAGAAATTTGGCGCCTTCTGGCTCTTTTTTTTTGCAATACACTTGTGATACGATTTTCTTCCCCGGAAAAAAGGACGTTCTTCTGCATTCCGGTGGAGCTTTTTTGTGTGCCGCCCCCCGGTTGACGATTTGCCGAGTCGTTTCGGAGTGGATGCAAGCGGAGTGAATCGAGTTCTTTCAGTAGCCTTAAAATAAAACCGCAAAATCTGAAATGATCACATCAAACGAGGCTTGAATCTTACGTTTCACACTCGTTGCTAGGACTAATCGTCGGATTTATTTTTTTATTCTTTTTACATTTTTTCTTTTACAAGACTCCTGCCTATGCCTGCGCTTCGGAAGAGGGGAGCATGAATCGATAACACCCTTCCCGCTGGTGCACAGAGAGACTTTGGTGGTCGAGTGAAGCTTGTTATTGAACAGGGTCATGATGTATTCTCCGATTTGTCTAACGCAGGTATAGTAGCCGTGTGCCGCTCTGCTCCCGTGTCTCCGCGCTCGGTGTGCTGTTTTGGGGTTTTGGCGCATTTACCGGCGAGGAGACCGTGCCACTCTCGCGCTCGGAATGCCCCTCGCACGAGCTTTCATCTGCCGTTTGTCTTGCGATGCCCAACGGCCTTGTTAAATTACAATTAGATTCAGCCGAAGTGCACTATTTTGTGCATTCGGGACTACAGAACTGCGTGTACCAACGCCAGGCGACATCGGGGACAGCGTTGAACTTAGAATCGAGAGAGATGTGCAAGTCGACACGTAATTATTAGGGAACTTTTCACGCTCGGATAAACGGATACTTCATTTGGCGTTTTCTATTATTGAAAGGGAAAATGAACAACACACGTCCTGGTAATTGATGTCTGCGAGCGATCACGTATTGGGAATAACGCTCATCTATCTCGGCGCGAGATGCGTGTTTGCCGTCTCGGGTTCGTCGGTAACAAAAATGCACATTTTGTTTGTGTCGGATTTTCTTCTATTTCATTTGAACACGCGGACGTTTTATTCCACTAATTGCTTAAGCGTTTGAATTCAGTCTTTCGCCGTGCAGCATTGAGAAGTACTTGACTGCATATGATTTATTGAAAAAGTACAATTATTTAACTCCAAGGACAGATAGCCTATGTTTGGATAACGTGTATGGGGTGTCGAATGTAACGAAAGTCATCCAGACCCGTTGTTTGAACAACGGGCAATATCGTCCGCGATGCGTTCAGGTGACGCACCTGAAGTGATCCGAAAGGAACTTTCCCCCAAACGCACTTCGTGAAAAGCAACCACCGGAATTTTAAATGCTGAAGTGGAGGCGCTCCCATTGTGAAGAGCGATGAAAACAACGATAAGCTGCGTTGAGTGGTCGGACGGAGTGCTCCGGCGTTTTGGCTGACACAGTTCCACTGCTTATATTTTGCTTGGCTTCGGAGAGTGATTGACTAAAGATATGGTTTATTTTGTGCAAGGAAATGTTGGCTTAATGGCAGAGCTCCCTTCCAACAGTATGTACAGTACAGGGTTACTAAATGTCTCAGCAGTTTATCGAGAGTGTTTAAGGGTGTCGTACCTTTTTTAAAATTTGGCCCCATTGAGTGTATGATTCAAGGTTTATGGTTTGTAGTAATTCTGATTCCTTTGCAGAGGGCACAATGGTAGCGTTTCGTACGCGGGCTGAAACATATTTTTGAAATAGTGAAACATTGAATTGCTTTAAAAATATATGTATATATATATATATATGAAAATCCTTCACTTTGCTGTGGCCCACTGCGATTATGACCACACAAAAATCTAGAAAAGGAATATATTATTTTCTCTATTTAAGTGGTAGTGGTTGCATTTGCTGTGTGTGGAAGAACAGTTTAATATGTTTAAGGAGCCATATTCAGGACGGGATATTGGAAATTCCCAAAACCAGCATGGATGCGTTACAGTCCCGTAACAAAAGACCTCCATTGCTCCCAAGGAAGAGTCCACGTTTGTATATTTATTTGACTTGGCAGTGCTGAGGAAGCCGCGGCGACGGAAGCGGTAACCGTGCGGTGACTCAGTGCCCATTGTTAGAGAAGCAACACAACCTCAAAGCTACAATACAAAGAAAGCAATTTTTCCATTAAACCTCGGCCCTTATTTTCCTGCCAGTAGCTTGGGCTTTAGATGCGACCGCAGAAGCACCTTGCGATGTGAAGTCTCGCTGCGATGTCTGTACAGGAGCGGCCTCCTTTATGTCACTGTTTTACTTGGGTGACGGGATGGGTCACAGATCCTCCGTGGCGTTTCCACAGTGGCGTTTCCACAGTGGGGTTTCCACAGTGGCGTTTCCACAGTGGCGTTTCCTGTCCCACATGGCGCACAATGGCCCACCAACATTTTCACCGACCTGTGTCACACGGCTCGTCCGTGGCAGTTCCTTTAACTTCACAAGAAAAATGCTTTTTAAATTATTATTATTATTTTACATTGGTCTGACTGAGGACAACTGCAACGGTGAATATGTACACACACACATACACACTACACAGACTATACACACACCACACATACTACACACACATACACACTACACAAACACTCAAACTCACACACACCACACACCACACATTCACATATGCACCACACATACTACACACACCACACACTATACACACACACACACACACACACAACACTCTATATACCACACACACATACACACACACCACATACTACACACTACACCACACAAACACACACACTACACAACACAGAAACACACACTACACACACACACACACAAACAGTTTTTATTGCTCTTTTGCACTTTGCTCTTAAGTTTTGGTCTCATCCTGATATATAATATAATGTACACAATTTAATAGGAGCAGATTAGATAAACGCTAAACGCTAAATTGAGTTTGCTTGTAGTTTCGTATGAAAGGGAACACGTAGCCATTAAGTCGTGCGTGTAATATGAGTTATCAATGAACGGCGATGAAAAGAGAGCAGCATAACACCGTGACGGAAGCTTAATTCTTATCGTGAATGAGGCGCTGGGTGTGTCAGAGCGCATTGAGACCTACGCTCTTATATAAAAAAGAAAAAAAAAGAAAAGAGAAAAGTTGTGTGCGCCGCTCGGCTGGTAACACTGAAACGGAGAGACGCACAAAGGGCAGTGTGAGAAAAGGTCACGGTGAGATATGGCGGTGGAAATGGAGACCGCGCGCTCTTATTAAGAGGAACACGCTGGCCTGGGGGGGAGAGAGAGAGACGGGCCGGGAGGGCCTGGGGTCGGCGCGCTGGTAACGCCACCCTCTCCTCACACCCCCCGGCACGCCGAGGCGGCAGGAATGTGGCCGTCCGTGCCAACGCTCGCCCGCTCTTTCAGCGGCCATCCTGCCGTTTCCGAGGGGATGGAACAGTTCGCCGTCCCCATGGCGATTGGTTCAGCGAATGGGGGAAAAGAAAAAAGAAACCCGCGCAGGAACGGCCTCTCCCCTCCTGACGTCTAACGTCGCCCTTTCACCCATCGCCGCTCCCGATACAGCGGTTATTCCCCAGCGTCGCGATTTAAGACTCGAGGAAAGGTGGCTTCACGCCAACTGTAGACTAGGAGCCGCCTTCACTTTTCAGATTTTTCGATGTATTTCATCGCTGTGTGGTGTTGCATATGTGTATGTATTTATACACTTGTGTGAGAGAGGAGTGCTTTTGGGACCGTGCGCCTATGTAGGGACCTTGCTTCCTCTGGGTCGCCCACACTCTGAAAGGGATCATAAAACGCACACTATCGAAGTATTTAACACTTTGCCGTGGTGAGTGGCACTAATGCTCTGTAGGAACGCGGGTTCGAGCCGATAAGGAGAGTGGATGAGGTGCGTGGCCTGCGCCCCTAATGCAGGCTTTCCCACAATGCATTCTGGTGATGGGTGCTGTAGCAAAAACACGCCACAGAATGATTACGCAAGTGTGTTTGTAAACTGAGGTCCCTGCCTGTTACAGCAGCAGAGTATTCATGAATTGCGTAGACATGCGTAACGTAGAGAGAGAAGGGTGCTCGGTGCTCTGAGCTTGTGCAGCCCACAGGTAGCCTGAGCACAGTTTGTGTCGTGTCAGGTGTGGAGCGGATGTGAAAGGGGACCTGTGATGCTCAGAACACCTGTGCGTGAAGCCGTTTTGGGTACCTGCGCACACACCTGTAATTCTATAGGCACATAAGCAGTACCACTGCATCAAGGAGAGGCTGTCTGAGTGCTTGTGGAGGCGGACGGGGTAATGCTGCTCCTGTGTGCAGGTGAAATACAGAGAGAGTGTGTGTGTGTGAGAGTGTGTGTGTGTGTGTGTGTGTGTGTGAGAGTGTGTGTGAGAGGGTGTGAGACTGTGTGAGAGGATGTGTAGAGTGTGTGTGTGTGTGTGTGTGTGTGTGTGTGTGTGTGAGACTGTGTGTGAGAGGGTGTGAGAGTGTGTGTGTGTGTGTGAGACTGTGTGTGTGTGTGAGACTGTGTGTGAGAGTGTGTGTGTGTGTGTGTGTGTGTGTGTGTGTGTGTGTGTGTGTGAGAGGGTGTGAGTGTGTGTGTGTGTGTGTGTGTGTGTGTGTGTGTGTGTGGGTGTGTGTTTGCTGGGCTCGTTGAAAAACCCAGACACTGGGAAAGGCGGAATGGGCTGCCTTGACTGGCAAAGCATGCTGGGAGCTCACGCTACTCCGGGCCGAGACGGTAAACTTTGGCTTCTGCCGGCCCAGGATGCTGCCGCCGTCTGCCAGATTGGTAGAGCCTCTCTCTCTCTCTCTCTCTCTCTCTCTCTCTCTCTCTCTCTCTCTCTCTCTCTCTCTCTCTCTCTCTCTCTCTCTGTCTCTCTCTGTCTCTCTCTCTGTCTCTCTCTCTCTCCAACTTTCTGTCCGTTTACCTGGAACGTGAACACAAGACTGGCCTTTCGCAGACTGAACGTTGTTCACGGTGCGTAACCGGTGTCTCTAAGCGCCGTTCACGCGGTTTAAGAGCGCTGCGGTCTCCGTGGTGGAGAGTTCTCACAGCTGTGGGGGTTGTAGTGGAGCTCTTTGTTTGCGGAACCTCGGCGGCGGCCGAAGCAGCCCGGCTCTTCAAGGCCGGAGGGCCTTCTGTTTGACCGGACAGCCGCCGCTACCGAAAGGCTTTCCATTTTGTCTAACATTTTCCTCTATCTCTCCTTCCCTCCTTTGTCTTCCCCCTCCCCACCCCCTCTCCCCCCCCCCCCGGGCCGCAGGACGAGTTCCACCCGTTCATCGAGGCGCTCCTGCCCCACGTGCGCGCCATCGCCTACACCTGGTTTAACCTGCAGGCGCGCAAGCGCAAGTACTTCAAGAAGCACGAGAAGCGCATGTCGAAGGACGAGGAGCGCGCGGTGAAGGACGAGCTGCTGGGCGAGAAGGCCGAGATCAAGCAGAAGTGGGCGTCGCGCCTGCTGGCCAAGCTGCGCAAGGACATCCGCCAGGAGTACCGCGAGGACTTTGTGCTCAGCGTCACGGGCAAGAAGCACGCGTGCTGCGTGCTCTCCAACCCCGACCAGAAGGGCAAGATCCGCCGCATCGACTGCCTGCGCCAGGCCGACAAGGTGTGGCGTCTGGACCTGGTCATGGTCATCCTGTTCAAGGGCATCCCGCTGGAGAGCACGGACGGCGAGCGGCTGGTCAAGTCACAGCACTGCACCAACCCCACGCTCTGCGTGCAGCCGCACCACATCACCGTGTCCGTCAAGGAGCTGGACCTGTTCCTCGCCTACTACGTCCACGACCGAGGTAGGCCCAGCGGGAGAGAGGGGGTGGGCGGGCGGGGCGGGAGGGGGGGGTCGGGCGGAGGGAGGGAGGGAGGGTGGAGGAGGGAGGGAGGGAGGGGAGGGCAGGAGGGCAGGAGGGAGGGAGGGTGCAGCGCTGATGGCAGCTGACATCGCCCCCGCCGTGACCGCGGAGGTCAGAGGTCACAGTCGACACAAACGGAGAATCCAAACCGGGGCGATTCCGATCGCTGCGTGCCTGTTTTCATTTGCTGGTGTTTTTTGTTTTTTTTACCGTTGTGCCAAATGCAGATTGCAAATATTTGTGGCAGCTGAATTTCGGTGTTCATTTGCGGGCGATGGAACATTGCTTCTGACAGGTTGTGTAAATCGTACTTCATTGATTCCGTCAGCAGAATGGAACCAAACGACATCGTGCACACATTGGCACACACACTGAGTGGCTCAGAAGTGATCTGTGTTTATCAGAAAGAATGTGCGGTCTGTAGTGAAGAGCGCCCTGAACGGGAGTCTGAAGAACACATCAGCGCTCTGCTGAACGGTCCTGTTTGGGATGATCATGTTCCGCTTTCTAAGAAATCCCTACTTTCGGTGGACTCTCCAGTTGCAGCGCTGTTAATCTGGTGGGGGGGGGTGAGAGGGGTTACAATCAGTCAAAAAGGCCTTCTGGGGACAAGGCCTGAAGAGGGGAAAGGTATTTTGTGGCGAAGATCACATTGCCTCACAATGAAGAAACACTTGTTTCTCAAGTTTATGTTTTTAATGAAAATGAAGTTCGGGTATGTTGTGTGTGTGTGTGTGTGTCTGTCTGTCTGTCTGTCTGTCTGAGTGTGTGTGTGTGTGCTGTGTCCTACAGTGGCAGTCGGTTTAATCGCACAACACTGAATGTGTGCTCCGTAAAAGAGCATTCCAGTTAATTTCACCATTTTGATTTAATCTGAATAAAGCTTTTTAATTCAAAGCAATTATTGACTAACATTTTGAGTAATATTTTTTTAACTCACTACGCAAACAAAACAGTTTAAACCCAGTTTAAAATAAAAGAAAGATTATTCCGTACGAATATAAATATAAATGGTATAATTGTGATTGACGTGGCGGGCCTCTCCTCACACCCCAACACTGTGTATGTGTTTCGGGAGCGGTCCCTCCTCTGTGTACAGATGTGGTCGTTCCTGTTCGGCTGTCAGTTCCGTCTTTATGGGGAAACGGTGTGCACTATCGCGGTGGGGGAAAGCAGAGGGAGTTAAAATAATAAGGGTGAGCTCCGGACGGACGTCCATTTTGTGTCGGTGAAGTACGAGAGACGACATGGCGGACAGGCGATGGCACCAAGGTGGGGCGAGCCCCTTTGTTCGGTGGTGGTCGCACTCTCCAAAATCCTCTTCGATATTCCCCCGTACCTCCGCTTCTTTAGTGGGAGCGTCTTTCCCTCCTGTCTGCATGCCCAGGAACGTCCCTGGGTCTGATCAGTGAACCATGCCAAGTCCCTGCCTTCACATTCAGTATATATTGCTCTCATAAATATTTTGAGATAAATGTTTTTTAACATTTGTTTTGCATGTTTTTTTAAAATGTTGTTTTGACTAATGAACGTAAATTGAAGTGGTACGTTTTGAAGCGTTGATGGCAGAGTAAAACAGCGACACAAGCGCCGTGGCTCCATCCTGGCTGGCCCTCCGAGAGTAAAGTCCCAGAGAGATGGAACTTCATCCATTATTTCAGAATCATTAGATAAATGCGCAGCGGTAGTCCCTTTGACTGCCGTCGAAGCTTCACTCACCTCTCTGCTCCGGGTTTCGGCGGTAAGTTCTAGTTTTGAATTTCTGTTTGCACCGCGGGTCGCCGGATGAACAAATCCTCCTTTTCTCTAAGGCTCTGTCCCGGACAAAATCGATGAAAGATTGTCTGGAATGCGGCCTAATCTCTAAAGCGCAAAAACGTGCTCGGCGATTTTTACATTAAAAAAAAATCCAAAAAAATTTAAATCAGAAAATTGTTTTTTTGTTTTTTTTTTGTTGCCGTGACTGAAATGTTTGTCCTTACGCCCTGCAAGAGGAGAGAGCTCTACTGTGGGACAAAACAAACAAACCAACGAGGAAAAAAAAAAAAAAGAGAGAGGGAGAAGAGAAAGAAGAAGGAAAAACCCCCAGGAAGAGAGAGGAGAGAGGAGAGAGGCGCTTTGCATTCAGGCGGCAGAGTGCTCGTCTCAGGACAATGCAGCCATGTTGTGTGAGCTGGCGGAGAGCCGCCATTTTGTTTGCGCTGTGCCAGCAGAGGGGCAGGGAGAAGCGGCCGGTGCCAGGGATGGCTGTTAGTGGCGCCGAGGTTGGCATCGCACCCTCTTTGTCCGCCCGCAGCGCTGCTTTGATTCGTCGGCTGGCATCCGCAATGCAGCGGGCACGCCGCAAAGTTTTTCGACAGTTGCCGAAACGGGGTAGCCGCGTCGCGCTTTGTTCTTCCGTTAATCGCACGAACCCCCCGCCCCCAAATAAAAAAAGGAGCAGAAACAAACGGCATTAATGTAAGGGAGAATGGAGGACACTTCTGCGGATTCGTTTGTGAACGGTTTTAATGCGTCTCCTTCGCCAACTTGCAGCGTTCAGCGTGTAGCTAAATTCAGTTAATTTTGATAGTTTATGTATGTTTGTGTGTGTGTGTGTGTATGTATATGTATATATATGTATATTTATACACACATGCAATTATGTGACCTCATCATTGAAAGCTGATTGGAGAATAAACTGCGCCTTTAAGTGACATTTTTCAACTTCAGCTTAGCGTCAGTTTTACTGTCCCTTCATCATACATAATGATCTACAAGGAGCTTTTCATAGTACACACACACACACACACACTCTCTCACACACACACACATTCTCTTTCACACACACACTCACACACACACACACACACACACACACACACATTGTTTTTGTATTATTTTTTAAACAGTGTTTCTCCGTACACACTCATGTGAAGCAATGGGGCGGAGTGAGACGTCTGTGTTTGCGGTCATGGCGTGGTTTAGGAGACCAGGTGGACCGATGTGTGTCCTTAACCCGTTTCCAGTCAGGCACCCTGTCAAAGTGCAGCCATGGGGGTTAAAATGTGCCACCAACTGAAAATGAGCCATTTTCACCTCCGGCTCCTGGAGAGAAGCACGTTTCCCCCCGTTCGTACCCAAGACTGGCCCAGTGCTGAGCCAATGGGAGAGGGCCAGGGCTCCGTTACAGGGGGTCCGAAGCTGCTCAGTGGGGGGCCATGCACCCTATGGTTCTGCTTAGATGAATGCCCGCTGGGGGACGGGGGCAGGGTGGTGGCAGGATGCCATCTCCAGTGGCCTGCGTGAGATTTAGGAACCCCGGGGCGGTGGGGGCAGCTATTTAACGTGCTTGGCTCTGTCGGTGCCCCCCCCCTTCCCCCTCTCCTTTTCATGGGCTGTTTACGGAATGGGTACACCACCGGCCGGCGTTGGGAGGGGGAGAGGGAGGAGGGGGTGTTTGGGGAAATGGCCGACACGACCTAGTTGTGCTGGTCGCCCGTGTCTTTTTGTGTGTGTTTTCTGCATATTGTTCTCGTGGCTCTTTGGCCTCTTTGCGTAGTTTGGGGGAAAAGAAAGCCCCGTCTGCATCTCTGCGTCTCTGGCGCTCCTCAGAACCAGACTTACAAACTGATTTCAGTCGTGGGTAATTGCTGATCACGGCCATTTTGATTACAGACGTGGTCAGTTAGTATAATATTATAATATATGCCATTTAGCAGACACTTTTATCCAAAGAGACTTACAGTAGTGAATGCATACATTTTTCAGCATATGTGGCCCCAGTGGGAATTGAACCCACAACCTAAGCGTTGCCAATGCTGTGCTCTACCAACTGAGCCACACAGAACCATGCTCTACCTACTGAGCCACACAGAACCACGCTCTACCTACTGAGCCACACAGAACCACGTTCTACCTACTGAGACACACAGAGCCACGCTCTACCTACTGAGCCACACAGAACCACGCTCTACCTACTGAGCCACACAGAACCACGCTCTACCTGCTGAGCCACACAGAACCATGCTCTACCTACTGAGCCACACAGAACCACACTCTACCTACTGAGCCACACAGAACCACGCTCTACCTGCTGAGACACACAGAACCACGCTCTACCTACTGAGCCACACAGAACCACGCTCTACCTACTGAGCCACACAGAACCACGCTCAACCAACTGAGACACACAGAACCACACTCTACCTACTGAGCCACACACACCACGCTCTACCTGCTGAGACACACAGAACCACGCTCTACCTACTGAGCCACACAGAACCACGCTCTACCTGCTGAGACACACAGAACCACACCTGCTGAGACACACAGAACCACGCTCTACCTACTGAGACACACAGAACCACACTCTACCTACTGAGCCACACAGAACCACGCTCTACCTGCTGAGACACACAGAACCACAGACGCCAACGTCAAGCCCAACGACAGTCCACCACAGACTAAGCCCATGCCACTGCCTGTTGCTGTGCCCACAGCATTCCCAATCCTCCGTCACCCGAAAGGTCTGTGGAGGAACGTTCCTCGCTCGCCTTGTTCGTAAATAACCCCCCCCTCGTTACTCGGTACTGCAGTCGGTGTGAGTGCCAGCGGCCGGCTCCGCTCCACAGAAACGCAGAATAGTTTCACTGTCGCTGCTGCTGAACGAGTCGAGTCAGAACCTGCAGGAAACAGTATCTCTCTCCCCTGGTTTTTAATTTCACAACTCAGAGGCAGGCACGTCTGCAGGCTGCAGGGACTGGGAAGTTGCGTCAAAACAAAACATCAATTCTTTTTTCTTTTTTTTTCGACTGAACATGAAAATTTATTTTTGTGTCCACATCAGCATTTTTTTTTTTTTTTTTTTTTGAAGGGAAGACTTCTGGAGGTAAAGTAACACGCCCTGGGAGAAGAAAACAAGCTGGCTGACCGTTAGTAATCTTTAACCATTCATAAACCCTCAGACGCCACTCACTGATCCGGTGTGGTGGTGCTGCTGCAGTAATGCTGTTTCACCACTAGAGACACCAGAGGGCAAAGAGGGCAACAGAGGAGTCACAGCCAAGAGGGACGACACTTGTATATTTCTTGTTCAGTCGTTTTTTGAGGCGTTTTTTTGATTGACAGGTGGCACAACAGTCTTTTCTTTGGTTGTTGAGGATTGCTTGTTTTTTCTTTCTTCACAGTTGACCAAGAACATCTCTAAGAGAGCTTTTTTGCACAACCTGTGTTGCACTCCCATCAATCAGGGACCTTTATGGTAACTTGGCATTCAGGGTTGTGTCTTTAGACCGGATAATCTTTTTCCTGATGCTCCAAACTTCAGCCAGAAGTAGCTTCCGTCTAGCCACTACCATAAACTGATTGAACGTTTACAGGTTCTCCCATCGCTTTCCTCTCTGACCAACGGAGACGGCCAGCTCTAAGAAGAGTTGTGGTGGTTTCAAACTTATTCCATTTCACAATGATGGAGCCCACTGTTCTCCTGGGGAAAGTTCCCCAGATCTATGCCTCAACAACACACATAAGAACATAAGACAAAGAATACATAATGAGGAGAACAAGCAAAGGGTCTGCTATTCAGCCCATCTAGGCTCGAGGAAAAAATGAAATTAATTGATTTTAGCAAATGGTTGCAATATGACAAAGAGTGAAAAATGTAAGGGGGTGTCCTAATCTAAAAGAATATCTAGTACTGTGTCTAGCCTGGCCTTGAATAGCCCTGTTTCTGACTACCCGACCTGGCAAGCTGTTCCAGGCATTGACAACTCTCTGTGTAAAGAAAAACGTCCTAATATCTGTGCGGAATTTGCCTTTAACTAATTTCCACCTGTGCCCTCTTGTTCTGCTGACCCCACTCATCTGAAGAAATCTTTGGTAGTTCACTTTGTTAATCCCTTATAGGAATTTAAAAACCTCAATCAAATCCCCCCTCAGTCTCCGTTTGCTAAGCTTAAACAGATTGAGTGCTCTATCCTCATAACTTTTACCTTTCATACCAATTTAGTTGCCCTTCTTTGGACTTTTTCAAGTGCTTCTATATCTTTCTTGTAGTGCGGTGCCCAGAACTGCCCACAGTACTCTAAATGAGGTTTGACAAAGTCATTATATAACACCAACATAACCTCCTTTGATTTTGACTCTTTTTGCTATGTATCCCAGCATTACATACACGTGCTGACTCAGTCGTGGAACCACGATTAGGAACCGCTTCCCTGAACCCGGTTGAACCTTTGTGGACCGGGTTTCGTTTTGGACCGCACTGCATACAGTCTGGGAGTTGAGGCAGCGCTGGCCTCGAGCGCAGTTTTATAATCAAAGTGCTCTTCAATGGCCCGGGCGTGAATAGCCTCAACATTCGAATGCAGTTTAAACAAATATTGTGTCTCTGGCACACACATGGGTACTTGTGTGAGGCGTGGGGGTGGCCGCAATAAAGACCCTCTGTGCTTTTGGCAGAGCAGCGCACCGCTTCCTCCAAAGGAATTTCCACCTGTTTATTTTGATCTGTCATAAATCTCAATCTGGAATATATTTCGCTTGTCCGTCTGTGGCGACCGGCTTGGAGTTTGAGGCTTTTTTTGATTTCGTCGTGAAAATAAACCAGAGCCGTACGCCGGCTGTCCTGCATCGATTGGGTCTTGATTTACGCGTTCCGTAAACGTTCACGAAGCACGCGGTGCCTTGTTTGTTTCGTGCGTCTGGCCTGCGTTACGTCCATCTGAAAACAGTGACACGAGGAGGAAAAACCCTCACAAGCTATTTCTGATTAAATTAAATGTCACTAAACTCATACGCTTGCCAATCTGGCATTGTTTTTCTCCTTCCTGGGAACTCCCCCCCCCTCCCCAAACATTTCATTTGATTTATTTATTGACTTTTACCATGTGTGTGTGGATTCTGCTGTACAGCAGCTGTAGAAAATGTTAAAATAATTGCCCTTAAAAACCGAATTATTCCCAATTACCATGAAAAAGCGAAACAAATAGCCTCGACGGGTACATTTGTGTTTCCTGTTCCGCTTCAGGAGTCCGGGGGGGGCTGTGAGCCGCGTTTTATGGCCCTGCCGCCCCCTGGTGTCTGTGGGGTTAGGCCCCATTTGTTCTGCCCTGTTAAGAGCCCGTGTTTTACGAGGCCGGGCTGAGCCCCTGGGTCCCGGGGTCAGAGACCCCTCACAAAGTGATGCGGTCTGTGCCGTGTGAAGTGTAATGGACCAAAACAGATCTGTGAAAACAAATCGATTGCAAGGGGGGCCCCCAGTGTGTGGGAGGCAGGGGGGGAGGTTCTAAACGGGTTTCCTGAGTGCCTCTGACCTCCGGGGTGGGGGGTCAGGGGTCAGCTGCCAGCCACTTGACCTTTTTTTATTGTGGGCTGTTGTCACTGCGGTGGCCAGGGCAGCCCCCCTCTGTGGCTGGTGTTTGGTACGGTCCCGTCAGAGTCAGTAGCTTTCTCTTGACAGTGAGGGGCTGAATTAGCTGGCCTCCCCAGAGCGGGGCGGGGGCTCTCTCCTACAGATGCCCCCTTTAAGGCTCACTGGCTCTCTTAATTGGGTACTCCTCTAATTGCTCGGGGGAAGAGAGAGAAAAATCGATCGGCTGTCATGTCCTTTTGTTTTGCCCCCCTTCCCCCCACGGTGGGCCTGTCCCTCCCACTGCGTCTCCAGGGCCCGCTCTCCTCCGTTACCCTGATTACCCCCCACGCAGAGCATCCGCTCTATCGATTCGCTCGAAGGCGTCTCCTTCGCCTCGGGAGTCCCGCTGTGGCGGGGCGAGGAAGGCGCCGGGTGACAGCGCTGGTTTGGGGCACCGCAGCGGAAAAGCTGTCCGCGGGTTAGGGGAGGGGGGGGGGGCGGTGGAGCGGCGCAGAAGGGGCCAGGGTGCTCACCCCCTCTCCCTCCGGCGCTGGGTTCGGGGGCCCGCTGCGTCGATCCGGCGCGGTACACCTCCGGCAGACGGTTGTCGGCCCCTTTAAAAATTTTTTTTAAGACGAACAAGGAATTTTTCGTTGAAAGAGAACGCTCCTGTCTTTAAACTCTGGAAGAGGGACTCCTTCTGTCTTTAACTAAAGCTTTTGATTAACTCTGACTTGCACTACTAAATTGATCTTGCACTATATATATTTTAATCTTCTCTGATTACGCATTCTGTGTAAAGCACTTTGAACTGCAATTCTTGTATGAAAGGTGCTATATAAATAAAGTCTTACTTACTTACTTACTTACTTTAACGGTGTACGTGGGGGGAGCAAAGCGTCGCTACGATCCTGTGAGCTGTGGGAGCCCGCCCCTGCCCCTGCCCCCCGGCCCTGCCCCCCCCCCCTCGTCAGAGGTGCTGGAGCACGGCGCAGGCCCGGCCCCCCCCTGATGAAGGCCTGCATTGTGTTTAACGGGCCGTGCATCACAGGGGTTTGTACGCACTCTCCAGTGCGCTCAGCAGAGTGTGAAGAACAGAAGGGGGAAAAAGAGGAGCGTAACGCGATGCCCTGAATGGGGCTCTCCTTACCTGCGGGGGGCGTGGCCGTGACGCGCGAGCGGAGAAGGCCGCCGCCCCCACTCAGGTGATTGGCTGGTTTACCTGCGCACACGCCTCGCTCCTCACAGCCCTGCGCTCATGTGACGCGTCTTGTTTACGTTACTGTTGCGTAGTGCTTTTTGATTGGCCGATGCGAGACGGGAATATACTTTATTAGACATGTTACACAAGGTCATTGGAATTTGTCTTTTCGCATGTCTCTCCTAGATACACACACACACATAGAGCACTACACATATGTATTCCATCAGAGAGGTCAGAGCGCAGGGTCAGCCATAGTACGGCGCCCCTGGAGCAGTTTTAGGGGTTCAGTGCCTTGCTCAAGGGCACTTCAGCAGTGCCCCAGGAAGTGAACTAGCATCCCTCCGGTTTACAGTTCATTTTATTTTTTTATTTTTATATTCTGCTTTTGTTGGCATTGTGGGATTAAAACCAGCAACCCTCCACTGAGCCACTGCCGCGAGGTCTATCCCCCAATGCAATGAACTAGAGCACAAAGTGATTTCCCACCGACGGCGTCCTACGTGAAGATGAGTCACCAGACATCTTATCGCCAGTAAGAGCAATCACTTAATACTACTAGAGAGAGAGTTCAGGGAAAACGTGCATCTCCCATCGATATAGCACATGGTGTTAATGAAGAGAGATAGAGAGAGACAGAGGGGAGGGAGGGAGAGAGAGAGAGAGAGACAGACAGAGGAATACAGAGGGAGAGGGAGAGGGGGAGGCAGAGGCAGAGAGAGAGAGAGAGGGAGAGAGAGAGGGAGACAGAGGGAGAGAGAGAGAGAGGACAGAGGAATACAGAGGGAGAGGGAGAGAGAGAGAGAGACAGAGAGAGATAGAGAGAGAGAGAGGGAGATAGATAGAGAGAGAGAGGGAGAGAGAGGGAGAGGGAGAGGGAGAGGGAGGCCAGTAAAGTCTCCTCCTCTCACAACGCCGACACCGTCTCCGCCAGCCAGCCCGTTCTCATCTGCTTCACGACTCTAATGAACATGCCGCTTTGTTTACAGCAGCCGTTAGTAACCCCCGGGGGGAGGGTACAGTCAATCTAAAGTTTTGAGCCGGACGCGTTTCTCCGGGCTTGTGTGCGATTCGGCGTTAGGAGTGCGGTCCCACGCCCGTGAGGGCATGCAGTCGCATCTTAACAGGTAGCCTCAGCGCTCAGGTTAGCCTCTGGGCCCTGTGTGGGTCGTGTAAGGCAGCGCTGCCGTTGGTGAACGCGCTCAGGTTAGCCTTCACTTTATCACAAAGCCAGTCTTTCCCCTCTTATTGATTTCTCCACTACCCCCCCCCCCACCTTACATTCTGTGGTGTAGTGCTATCCCTCGCTCTGCGGTAGAAGGGAGCTCCACGCTAACGTGCTAACGTGGACAGCAGCGTTTCACGATGGGCGGGCGGGCGGGGTTTGGTTACGCATGTTTCTTGCAGTGTTTGTCTGTCTGTGTATACGCCGGTCTCCATGGAAACTCAATGGGCTGGATTCAAGTCAAGGCCACAGAACTCTGAGGACCTCTCCCTCTCTTTCTCTCTCTCTCTCTCCCTCTCTCTCTCCATCTCTCTCTCTCTCTCTCATTCTCTCTCCCTCTCTCTCTCTCTGTTTCCCTCTCTGTCTCATTCTCTCTCTCTCTGTCTCATTCTCTCTCCCTCTCTTTCTGTCTCTCTGTCTCATTCTCTCTCCCTTTATCTCCCTCTCTCTCCCCTCTCTGTCTCTGTCCCTCCCTCTCTCCATCTCTCTCTCTCCATCTCTCTCTCTATCTCTCTCTCTTTCCATCTCTCCCTTTCTCTCCCTCTCTCTCTCTCCATCTCTCCCTCTCTCCATCTCTCTCTCTCCATCTCTCTCTCTCTCCATCTCTCTCTCTTTCCATCTCTCCCTTTCTCTCCCTCTCTGTCTCTGTCCCTCCATCTCTCTCTCTCCATCTCTCCCTCTCCCTCCCTCTCCCTCCCTCTCTCTCCTCTCTCTCTCTCTCTCTCTCTCCCTCTCTCTGTGTCTTCCTGTCTCTCTTCAGCTGTTCTCTTGAGCACTGTCTTGTATTTGACACCGTGAGTAAAATGCGCGAGAGTGCCCTAACATGCGGTCAGTGCTGAAATGAATAAACGATTAAAATGAATGAGTGAATGAATGAATGAATGAGTGAGTGACTGAGTGATGTTGAGCTACGGCCGAGCCTGCTCTGTTAATCAGTCCATTTTGGTTTATTAGCGCTAATCAGGGTTTTTGTGGAAATATTGATTGTAGTCAAGGCTCTGGTAACCCTGGCCATGCCCCTCTGCTGGGGCTCCCCAGACCCCCTCAGCTGCCACCCCCCACTCCCCACCCCCCGCCCCTTACCCCCTCTTTCCAAATGAAGATAAATGTGCATTCTGTCCTCACTGTACAATCTGGTGGCTTTCACAAAGACAGCCCCTCCCCCCCTCCCCTCCCATGCCCGCTTGGATTGTGCCAGCCTGCGCTGCCCTGCCCCTCCCCTCGCCCCCTCGCCCGCCGTCCCGCCAGCGCCCGTAACCGCTCACCGCTTCACCCATTGGTCAGACGGAGCGCGGTAATAACTCACTCGCTCAACGGACAGCTGGGTGGGTAGACCCCGGGCCGGAGCGAGGGAGCGAGGGAGGGAGGGAGGGAGGAGGGAGGAGGGAGGAGGGGCAGGGGCGTCTCTGAGAAGAGGGCAGCGTGAGATGAGCGGGGCATCCATCACCGCCGCGACTCCCGGGCAGACGGGCGTAGTTGTCAGGGAGACGGCGACTTTATTTCGCCTCCTTCTGTGGGCCCTTTATTCTTGGCGGGGCGGGTCTGTGATGGTGTCCCGCTCTGCGCTCTTTTGTCCCACGTACTGTACCCCTCCCGGCCGGCGTGATGGATGGCGTGGAAGGAGGCCAGCGGCCCGAGACCCGGGCGCTACACCGCTGGGGGGGGGGTGGCTTTCATTTCCATTTGGGCTCCCCCCCAATCCGGCCTTCTAGTTCCATCGGCTCAGTGATTCCCTCGCTCTCACATCTCAATGGGCGTGTGGCGAGCATTCTGACACAAAATGGCTGCCGTCATTCTAAAGGGCTTTGAGGTCCGCAAAAGGCGCTATATAAATGTATTACTATTATTATTATTATTATTATTATTATTATTATTATTCATTAATAGTATCATTATTATAATATCAACGCTGTTGGAGAAAGTGGGAAGTGAGGACTGGCCTCAGGACTCGGCCTCTGATTGGCCCGCCCCTCGAATAACCCCTCCTGATTGGTTGCTGGAGACTGAGCCCACCGGCTGCACTCTGCCCTCGGCAACGGCGGTTCTGCCCTCAGCAACGGCTGCTCCGTGAACCGGGGTATTCGCTGCGTCTCTGAAACTCCATTGTTTGGAAAGCTAGAAGAAGAACAAACAGAAAGACCTTTGTGTGCACACTTCCCCCCCCTCCCCCCCCGTCCCAAAAAAGCCTGCGGCCTCGTCCTCGCTCGACCCCGTCTCCTCGTCTGCGGCGTTAGCGACCGCCCAGCGGCTCTGACCGTGTCCCGGGTTTACAGAGGGACACGGTCCCAGGCTGGCAGTGTGGTATAATGGTTAGGGAACTGGGCTTGTAACGTTAAGGTTGCAGGTTCAATTCCCAGGTGGGACACTGCCGTTGTACCCTTGAGCTAAAGGTACTTAACCTGAATTGCTTCAGTTAATATCCAGCTGTATAAATGGATTGTAAAGAAATGTAAACTGTAAGTCGCTCTGGATAAGAGCGTCTGCTAAATGCCTAAAATGTAACGTAATGTAATGAGAGCGTAGGGATGAGCACGTCCGCCGCCCGCCTTCCCCAGTGGGGCGGTTTCAGAGCCAGACCCGCGCAGAGGGAGGGGCGGTGGAGGGGGTTTCAGGGCCAGAGCCGGAGGCGGTGGAGGGGGTTTCAGACTCAGACCCGCGCAGAGGCGGTGTGGAGGGGTTTCAGGCCAGGTGGAGGGGCGGTGGAGGGGCGGTGGAGGGGGTTTCGGTGGAGGGGGTTTCAGAGCCAGACCCGCGCAGAGGGGCGGTGGAGGGGCGGTGGAGGGGCGGTGGAGGGGGTTTCAGAGCCAGACCCGCGCAGAGGGGCGGTGGAGGGGCGGTGGAGGGGCGGTGGAGGGGGTTTCAGAGCCAGACCCGCGCAGAGGGGCGGTGGAGGGGGTTTCCGTCCCCTCTCTGGTGCGCGGGAGGTGCTGGAGGCTCGTACTGGACGGCGCGCTACGCGCTTCTCACGCCGCGAGAGGCTCCGCTCCCTGCGTTCGCTTGCTCGGTTGTTTGTGCCTCGCACACACGCCGCAACGCCTGCTCGTCTGCGTGGACGGCTTGACGCGACGGAAGGGGTTGTTTTTAAACGGTGTCGTGTTGTTGTGTGACAGGCAGAGGGACGCAGGCCTGTGTGACAGACAGACAGAGGGACACAGGCCTGTGAGAGAGCGCTGTGTGACAGACAGACAGACAGACAGACAGAGGGACGCAGGCGTGTGAGAGAGCGCTGTGTGACAGACAGACAGACAGACAGACAGAGGGACGCAGGCGTGTGAGAGAGCGCTGTGTGACAGACAGACAGACAGACAGACAGAGGGACGCAGGCGTGTGAGAGAGCGCTGTGTGACAGACAGACAGACAGACAGACAGAGGGACACAGGCGTGTGAGAGAGCGCTGTGTGACAGACAGACAGACAGACAGACAGAGGACACAGGCCTGTGAGAGAGCGCTGTGTGACAGACAGACAGAGGGATGCAGGCCTGTGTGACAGACAGACAGAGGGACACAGGCGTGTGTGACAGACAGACAGAGGGACCAGGCCTGTGAGAGAGCGCTGTGTGACAGACAGACAGAGGGACGCAGGCGTGTGAGAGAGCGCTGTGTGACAGACAGACAGACAGACAGACAGAGGGAGTTCAGTGCCGTCAGCCGTCTGCACAGCTGCATCAGCTCACCTGGTGCACTGGAACGTTCCCCGCGCCCCCTCGTCCTTACACACCGCCGCTGGGAAGAGAGAGCGCTCCACGGAAGTGCACTTCAGAGTAACCGGGCTGTCAGGCAGAGGGTGCGCGCCGTGAGCGACCTTTCTGAGCCCGCTAACCATTTCAGGGGAGAGGACTTGAAGCGCAGCTGGTTTTACAGTGGGGTGGGAAAGAGGTGTGTATGCGTTTTGTGTGTGTGTGTGTGTGTGTGTGTGTGTGTGTGTGTGTGCACATGTGTGTGTGTATGTGTGTGTGTGTGTGTGTGTGTGTGTGTGTGTTTATGAAGACCCCGGTCAGAGCCCCATTGAGGAGGTCAGAGGTCATAGTTCACAGGTCAGGCTCACAGTGTCCCTGCGCAGAAGGAGTGACGTGGTGAACAGCTGTAAGAGGAGCTGTTCCGCCTCTCTCTCTCTCCACCCTCCAGGGCCTGCGCTCACAGTGGGAAATGTGCACCCTTTCTGCACCATGGAGTCATATGAGGCCACCTTGTTAAACATTCGCTTCTATTTTCTACATCTTGAGGAGTGAGCTTGTTTGAGAGTTCTAGTTCTAATCCACTGTGTTCTGTTCTGGAATCTTACCGTTCTTACTGTTCCACCAGCAGCCCTTTTGACGTCATGTCAGAATCCTCGTCATCGTGTTCTAGAACAAACATCAAGTGCGACAGCGTAGAAGCGTGACGGCTGTTCTAGAACACCTCCACCTCCACATGCGCGTTCAGGACAAGGCAGGTGACAGCGGATGTCAATCCAAGAAGTGCACTGAAGCTCAGTTTATGAATATTTTGAGGAATCTTTATTTTCAGTGAATTAATTTCAATTTCCTGAATTTATGGGATTGAATTGGGCCCCAACTCCGATGCCCACACTGTGTGTATGTAGTGTGTGTGTGTGGGGGGTTGGGGGCCTTGTGCAGGCGAGGAGGAGGCAGTGAAACACAGTGGGGGCTGTGAGAGTGTGCCCCCCTGCAGCGGTTAAACGCACTCCGCTGCGCTGCGCCCCAAACCTGCAGCCAGGCACCGCGTGCACGCTCAGCCCCAGTCCTCCGCCCCACCGCCGCTGTGGCCCTTTCATTACGCTGCGCTCCCGCCCGAGTAGGACCTGACCCCCCTCCCTCCTGCCCGCAATTACGCAGCCTGTCTTTCGCCAGACCATAATAATCTGACCACAAAAGTGCAGCCAGATCTTTTCCCTGTGACATGCCCGGGCCAGCTCACGGTCACACAACAAACCCCCCCCCCACACACACACACACACACACACACACACACACTGTCTCACACACACACACACACACACACACACTCACTCTCACACACACACACACACACACACACACACACACACACACACACACACACTCAGTCAGACGGGACAGGTGAGGAGATTAAGTGATGTCACTCAGGTGCGAGGTAATGCATTCATCCAATCAGATGTTCACCCAATTGTAGGTACTGTATTGTAATACGCTGTGTGTGAGTGAGTGTGAGAGTGTGTGAGTGTGCTGTATTGTAATACGCTGTGTGTGTGTGTGTGTGTGTGTGTGTGTGTGTGTGTGTGTGTGTGTGTGTGTGTGTGTGTGAGTGTCCTGTATTGTAATACGCTGTGTGTGTGTGTGTGTGTGTGTGTGTGTGTGTGTGTGTGTGTGTGAGTGTGTGTGTATGTGTAAGTGTGTGTGTGTGTGTGTACGTGTGTGTGTGTGTGTGTGTGTGTGTGTGTAACAGTGTGTGTGTGTGTGTGTGTGTGTGTGTGTGTGTGTGTGTGTGTGTGTGTGTGTGTGTGAGTGCGCTGTAGTGTAATACGCTGTGTGTGTGTGTGTGTGTGTGTGTGTGTGTGAGAGAGTGTGTGTGTGTGTGTGTGTGTGTGTGTGTGTGTGTGTGTGAGTGTGTGAGTGTGCTGTATTGTACGTGTGTGTGTGTGTGTGTGTGTGTGTATGTGAGAGAGTGTGTGTGTGTGTGTGTGTGTGTGTGTGTGTGTGTGTGTGTGTGTGTGTGTGTGTGTGTGTGAGTGTGTGTTGAGGCTGGAGAGTAAGGGGTCTCTCTCTCTGTAAACGCTGTAATCTGATCTGGCTGCTGCCATGGCCTTACATTCCTGTACCTGCCCCTCTATTGTCTCCCATGGCGACCATCGTCTGCACTCCAGTCCAGCTCAGCGGTTGTCCGTATACACCCTCTCCTTCTTTATGTTCTCTCTCTTCCTGTACCTCTCTTCCTCTCGCTTTGTCTCACTCTCTCCCCCTCTCTCTCTCCCCTCTCTCTCTCTCCTTCTCTCTCCTTCTCTCTCTCCCCCTCTGTCTTCCATTCTCTCCCCTCTCTCTCTCTCTCCCCCTCTGTCTCTCTCCCCTTCTCTCTCTCTCCTTCTCTCTCTCTCCCTCACTCTCTCCCCCTCTGTCTCTCTTCCCTTCTCTCTCTCTCCTTCACTCTCTCCCCCTCTGTCTCTCCCCCCTTCTCTCTCTCTCTCCCTCTCTCTCCGCCCCTCTCTCTCCCTCCCTCTCTCCCTCTGTTCTCATGACTGATTGTGTGTGTGTGTGTGTAGAAGACTGCAGTGAGTGTGATGTGACAGGTCGTGTGTATTGGTGACTGATGGCTCCTTCCCATCACAAGTGTGGGGACAGACGACGGCTTTGGCAGAGGGCTTGCGTTTGGTTCCTGTTGAAAGGTGACCCAAGGACCGCGACTGCAGAGAATTCACCGTAACAACAAAGAGCAACCGCCATCATGGAGCCAGGCTCCTCTGGGGGGGGGGTCCTCTTATCGCTGAATAGCACAGAGGTCACACAGAGGTCACACAGAGGTCACACAGGGGTCAGGCCTCGCTCTGACGTTCTGCTGCTGCAGCTCAAACAGCAGCCACTCGGGCTGCACGGTGATCGAGATCCGCTCACTAGATCTGCTCTCCTACAGAGATTACAGTAGATCCATTCACTAGATCTGCTCATCTAGAGATTACAGTCTCCCCTGAGGCTAAAACCAGGCAATAGCTGAATTATCGGGTCTTCTGTGTGTGTGTGTGTGTGTGTGTGTGTGTGTGTGTGTGTGTGTGTGTGTGAGTGTGCATGTGTGTGTGTGTGTGTGTGTCTGTGTCTGTGTCTGTGTCTGTGTCTGTGTCTGTGTCTGTGTGTGTGAGTGTGTGTGTGAGTATGAGTGTGAGTGTGAGAGTATGTATGTTTGAGGGGGAGGATATATCTCTCCTGTAGACATACAGCACTGTTGTCCTGATAGGAATCAGGCCTTGGCAAAAGAGGCCGGGAGATTATCCGCTCTTGGGCGAAAGAGCCGCCACATACGAATGCTTTCCCCGATAAGGCCGCAGCGCTGACTGAGCCGGCCCAGGCTAACGGGACAGTAAGCAAGGCCGCAGCGCTGACTGAGCCGGCCCAGGCTAACAGGACAGTAAGCAAGGCCGCAGCGCTGACTGAGCCAGCCCAGGCTAACGGGACAGTAAGCAAGGCCGCAGCGCTGACTGAGCGGGCCCAGGCTAACGGGACAGTAAGCAAGGCCGCAGCGCTGACTGAGCCGGCCCAGGCTAACGGGACAGTAAGCAAGGCCGCAGCGCTGACTGAGCCGGCCCAGGCTAACGGGACAGTAAGCAAGGCCACAGCGCTGACTGAGCGGGCCCAGGCTAACGGGACAGTAAGTAAGGCCACAGCGCTGACTGAGCCGGCCCAGGCTAACGGGACAGTAAGCAAGGCCACAGCGCTGACTGAGCCGGCCCAGGCTAACGGGACAGTAAGTAAGGCCTGATCAGCTGACTCACCTCAGATGATCGCTGTTGAGAAAGTACATTCTTTAGCTGTGCGGTAAGCGGAACCGCCCCAGGGCATTAGCAGGTGTTAGCGTAGCACTGCGTTCACTGTTGAGTAAGGGGAAGCGCTCCAGGGCATTAGCAGGTGTTAGCGTAGCACTGCGTTCACTGTTACCTACAGGTAACTGCAAAAATAAAGGAAACACCAACATAAAGTGTCTGAATAGGGCATTGGGACACCACCTGCTTCCAGAACAGCTTCCGTGCACCTTGGCGTAGATTCTACAAGTGTCTGGAACTCTATTGGAGGGATGCAACACCATTCCTCCATGAAGAATTCCATCATTTGGTGTTTTGTTGATGGTGGTGGAAAATGCTGTCTCAGGCACCATTCCAGAATCTCCCATAAGTGTTCAATTTGGTTGAGATCTGGTGACTGAGACAGCCATGGTATACGGTTTACAAAATTTTTATGCTGAACAAACCATTCAGTGACCACTCCTGCCCTGTGGATGGGGGCATTGTAATCCCATCAAAATAGAAATGCTTCACCACAGGATGAAGGTGATCACTCACAATGGCTTTGTATTCATTAGTGTTTACCTTGCCCTCTAAGGTGTTGACTGGACCTAAACCATGCCAGGACAATGCACCCCACACCATAACAGAGCCGCCAGAAAGCTTAAAGAAAACTGTGTTTGTGTCGAAGCTGTAATGCGTTTCAAAGTGTCTCTATCAGTGTATGTACACTCTGCTCCCCTGAATCTCCCGAGCTATCAGTGTGTGCCCATATTTGGCGAACGTTGTGGTTGCCGTTGTGGTTGCCGTTGTGGTTGCCGTGTGTGTGTTGTTATGGGCGCTATGACACACCGGCAGCTGTACAAGCTAATCTCTGCGTAGCCTTTCACACGTAGCGCCCAATTAAGCCTCTGTCATCACGCAATGCACCGTGATTCCCTGTCTCGGCCTGAAGGGGGCGTGTGGGCCCGAGGGGGACACTGACTGTCTCAGAGAACCTTAAAGCATGTTTAATTTCACATTTACATTCTCCACTCGCCCCCCTCTCCCTCCACCCCCCAGGAATGCCTTTTACAGCGGTGCATTTCATGTAGATCTACGTGTGCGTCCTACGCGGCTACAGGGCTACAGTGCTACTGGGCTACAGCGCTAAAGAGCTACAGGGCTAAAGGTCTAGAGCACTAAAGAGCTACAGCGCTAAAGAGCTACAGGGCTAAAGAGCTACAGCGCTAAAGAGCTACAACGCTAAAGGGCTACAGCGCTAAAGAGCTACAGGGCTAAATGGCTACAGTGCTAAAGGGCTACAGGGCTGAAGAGCTACAGCGCTAAAGAGCTACAACGCTAAAGGGCTACAGCGCTAAAGAGCTACAGGGTTAAATGGCTACAGTGCTAAAGGGCTACAGGGCTGAAGAGCTACAGCGCTAAAGAGCTACAACGCTAAAGGGCTACAGCGCTAAAGAGCTACAGGGCTAAATGGCTACAGTGCTAAAGGGCTAAAGGGCTACAGTTCTAAAGAGCTACAGCGCTAAAGGGCTACAGCGCTAAAGAGCTACAGGGCTGAAGAGCTACAGCACTAAAGAGCTACAGCACTAAAGAGCTACAATGCTAAAGGGCTACAGCGCTAAAGAGCTACAGCGCTAAAGAGCTACAGGGCTAAAGGGCTACAGGACTGAAGGGCTACAGCGCTAAAGGGCTACAGGGCTAAATGGCTACAACGCTAAAGAGCTACAGCGCTAAAGAGCTACAGGGCTACAGGGCCTAAGGGCTCAGGGAAGCATCATTTTTGGGCCAGGAGAGTCAGCTGCAGGCTGTGTTTCTCTCTCTCTTCTCTCTCTCGCTCTGTCTCTTTTTT
The DNA here is from genome assembly GCA_029706075.1 of Aldrovandia affinis. Lineage (NCBI taxonomy): Eukaryota > Metazoa > Chordata > Actinopteri > Notacanthiformes > Halosauridae > Aldrovandia > Aldrovandia affinis. Next base: position 167,781 of record JAINUG010000464.1, read on the forward strand.
TCTGGTTTGTTTTTAGGAGCTGCATTTGAATTCAGGAATGTGGAGATTCATGCAGCATACATACACACACACACACACACACACATGCATTCCTCACACACGCACACACACACACAAACACACACACAGATACAAACTGCACACACACAAACACACACACACACACACACACAGATACAAACGCATACACACAAACACGCACACACACATATTTGCATGCACACACACACACACACACACACACACGCACACACACACACACACACACACACACACACACTCACACGCACACACACTCACACACACACACACACACACACACACACACACACACACACACACACACACACACACACACACACACACACACACACACACACACACACACACACACACACACACACACACACACACACACACACACACACACACACACACACACACACACACACACACACACACAGCTGTCCCAGTTGCTAGGGGTTTGCAGCGCAGGCTTCAGGGCCTGTGCGGCTGAGGGAAGTGTGCTGTCAGAAGCGTAATCCCTGCAGGACCGCCGTGATGAACGGCTTGTTTCTCTGGGTTTGGACAGCTGGAGAGGAAAACGCTTTTCATGGAGCTTACATGTGCGCCCCCCCTCCTTTCACATATCCAGTCCGGAGAGAACAATCGGGGAGGGGGTGGGCGGGGGCATTAATGCAGATGTGAGCTTCGTTAACGGCTGCGCGGTTTCAAAATATACTGACCCCCCGAGCACTGTTTCCTGAATAGTTCGGGACTTGTGACATGTTTGTGTTTCGCTTTCCCCCCCCCTTCCCGAGCTCGCCCCCACACTTTGGTGGATAATTCTGTACAGGAAGTGAGGGGCCGAGCGGTTAGCTCTGGATTTACGTCGCAAACGGGCCCGTTCCACGTGCGCCTCTGCCCCGTTACAGTGTGTGGGGGGGGGGGGGCAGCCCTGTTGCAGTGGCTCAGCCAATCCGCTCACGGAGAGAGGGGCTCTGGCCTGGAACCCGAGCTCGAGCTCTCAAACGCTCGAGCTCCCACAGACCCGACAGCTCAACGGGAGATGAGTTGTTCACTTCCTCCGCCGTGCACTGGATAATATTTGTATTGGTTGTGTTGTGGGGCAGGAGGGGCAGGCTGGCGTTCGGTCCTGGCCTCAGCCAGAAACTCTCTCGGCCAAACCTCGGACACGCTCGCCCGCTCAAAGCAAGGCCACCTCCCACATAGACTCCTGCATGCCCTAATATTTAAGATATTTTTATTCCGTGCCCAGTAGCGTGGTCCTACCCAGAGTCATCTACCCGGTACTCGTTACTCTGAAAGTGATGTTGTTGCAGGCCGCTTGCTCGAGCTGCCTCGTTAACACCCGATGGATGGACCGTTTCAAGCCAGGAGGGCGGGGGTGTGGTCATGCCCCATTTCGCTCTTACCCCATGGGGGTACGAGCAGCTCGACGAGCGCAAACGGTGTGCGGTGAAACCAGACCGAGGAGAGGAGAGCGATCTAATGACTGTGGACCACTGAGTAAAATACGGCGTCTCACAAGTTATCACCCCCCTGGGGGCGCTCCCAATTACCCCCGAAGCACTCGAACGGCATGAATTCACCTGCAGGAAATGTTCAAACCAAACCCCCCCTCCCCTCCCCCCATTCCACCCTCCCCCTGCAGTGACAGGGCTATTTTTATTTATCCCAGCCTGGGACTGTGGGACGGGCTGGAAAAGAGCTGTGTGGGGAGGGGGGCTCATAGAATGGGATAGTCGTCATGACATTCCGGAGGTGTCGGAGATGGTGTTAAATATAGAGGCGTGGGGGGCGAGGGTGGGGGCGGGGGCGGGGGTGGTGATCGCGCGGGTTCAGAGCGGGACGCTGGGATGGGACGTGCTCTACGGGGCGGGGTGGTGATCGCGCGGAGTTCAGAGCGGGACGCTGGGATGGGGCGTGCTCTCCGTCACGGGGGCGGGGTGGTGATCGCGCGCGGGTTCAGAGCGGGACGCTGGGATGGGACGTGCTCTCCGTCACGGGGCGGGGGGTGGTGATCGCGCGCGGGTTCAGAGCGGGACGCTGGGATGGGACGTGCTCTCCGTCACGGGGCGGGGTGGTGATCGCGCGCGGGTTCAGAGCGGGACGCTGGGATGGGACGTGCTCTCCGTCACGACCGCGCTCCTCTGGCCGGCGGTATGCGTAAACACTGGCATGGGGCGGACACGGCCG
>JAINUG010000464.1:175000-187500 GCA_029706075.1 Aldrovandia affinis
GGAAGAAGATTGAATCTTCGGCTTCGGTGACGTCGTTTGGCAACCTGCTCGGGCGTGTGCCAGCTGGCACTCGCGGAGGGAGCTCATTGGCCGGCGCTGTCGGTTTGACCCCGCCCCCCCCCTTTCCTGAGAAGAGGGGCCCCCCCCTGGTGTGTGTTCCAGAGGAGCGGAACAAACGGCACACACACACACACACACACTCTCTCTCACACACACACACACACACACACACACACACACACAATCTGTCTGACAAGGCTTCCCCCTCTGGGTGAGGATTTTGGGAAGGTGACCCAGAGGAGCGGGAACGATGTTTGGCCAGGCCGACGCCCCCCTGTGTGAGGGGGGAGGAGCTGCGACCAGCACCGCTGTGATGTCACAAACACAATGATGTCACAAGCCTGGCTCTCTAGATCCGCCCACCTAATCACCCCCCCACTCCTACTGGAGAGTCGAGTCCTCAGTCGACCTACCTGCTTAAATACAGGCCAAGGGTTCGACCGAAAAGCTTGAGCTGAATAGAGGAGGAGGTTGGGAGCGGGAGGATCGGACCACTGCCACGCCCTGGCCTGAATTGGGCCCCTCCAGGACGGTGTGAGACGCTGGGGTTTATCCACACAGCGCGTGGGAGCTGCTGCTGCTGCTTCACATTCTCTTTCGATTCACTTTGTCCTCTTTTAAACGCTGTTTTTAACTTCAGGAAGTGATCCTCACATACCGGGAGTTCAGCCGTGAAGCGGCGACTCAATCCCTCAGAGATCATCACCCCCCACTCTTAACCCTCTCCCTCCCTCTCTCTCCCTCCCTCCTGCGCTCTCTCCCTCCCTCTCTCTCTCCCTCTCTCTCCCTCTCCCTCTCTCTCCCTCTCCCTCCCTCCTGTGCTGTCTCCCTCTCCCTCCCTCCCTCTCTCCCTCCCTCCCATGCTCTCTCCCTCCCTCCCTCCCTCCCTCCCTCCCTCCCATGCTCTCTCTCTCTCTCCCTCCCTCCCTCCCTCTCTCTCTCCCTCCCTCCCTCCCTCTCTCCCATGCTCTCTCCCTCTCTCCCTCTCCCTCCCTCCCTCCCTCTCTCCCTCCCTCTCCCTCCCTCCCTCCCTCTCTCCCTCCCTCCCTCCCATGCTCTCTCCCTCTCTCCCCTCTCCCTCCCTCCCTCCTCCCTCCCTCTCTCCTCCCTCCCTCCCTCCCTCCCTCTCTCCCTCTCTCCCTCCCTCCCTCCCTCCCTCTCTCCCTCTCTCCCTCCCTCTCTCCCTCCCTCCCTCCCTCCCTCCCTCCCTCTCTCCCTCCCTCCTGCGCTGTCTCCCTCTCCCTCCCTCCCTCCCTCTCTCCTCCCTCCCTCTCTCTCTCCCTCCCTCCCTCTCTCTCTCCCTCCTCCCTCTCTCCCTCCCTCCTCCCTCTCTCTCTCCCTCCCTCCCTCCCTCTCTCCCTCTCTCCCTCCTCTCTCTGAAAGCCTCGCTCCTCACATGGGTCCTAGAAGAACGCAGGTGACAGGTGTTCAGAATGGGAGAGGTGATATGTTCCCTGGCAGGTGACAGGTGTTCACCCCTTCCTAGCCGAGTGTCCCGGTGCACGATCAGCAGCTTAGGGTCTCCGTGTCTCCCTGGCGACGGCGCATTGCATCACCCGCCGCCCGTCACCATGCCAACGAGACTCGCGTCGGAGAATCGGCGCTGACGTGGGAGCGGTCCCGCTGATGCTCAGCCGTGAGCTCAGCCTTCTGTGCGCTCTGGGGGGATTTGTCTCAGGGGTTAGTCTCAGGGGTTAGCCTCAGGGGTTTAGTCTCAGGGGTTAGCCTCAGGGGTTTAGTCTCAGGGGATTTGTCTCAGGGGTTAGTCTCAGGGGTTTATTTCAGGGGTTTAGTCTCAGGGGTTTAGTCTCAGGGGGTTTAGTCTCAGGGGTTTAGTCTCAGGGGTTTATCTCAGGGGTTAGTCTCAGGGGTTAGTCTCAGGCTGGCCGCGGACGCCCTGTTGGCCGCAGCGCTTTCATGGAGAGCCGCAGCTGAAGCTCCCCGCGCCCAGATTACGCGCCCAGATTACGCGCCCAGCGACATGAGACGCCCTTCAGGTTCACTGCCCCTGAGCCGGCGTTTGGGGCTCCGTCCCGGACAGAAAGCCTTTTGATGCTGCCGTCTCAGGCCCGGCCCAGACCAGGAGATATAACAGGGTCTGACGGGAGACCGGATTACACCCTGCCACTTTCCCGAAAACAGGGGATTAATGAAGCAGAATAAGAGAGGGCTCTTTTTATTTTTATCTTTCACGATACACATTTTATTACTCCCTCTCTCTCTCTCTCTCTCTCTCTCTCTCTCTCTCTCTCTCTCTCTCTCTCTCTCTCTCTCTCTCTCTCTCTCTCTCTCTCTCCCTCTCTCTCCTCTCTCTCTCTCTCTCTCTCTCTCTCTCTCCTCTCTCTCTCTCTCTCTCTCTCCCTCTCTCTCCTCTCTCTCTCCCTCTCTCTCTCCCTCTCTCTCTCTCTCTCTCTCTCCCTCTCCCTCTCTCTCTCTCCTCTCTCTCTCTCTCTCTCCCTCTCTCTCGCGTGACTTGTGCTGTACGGGCGTTACCTTACCACAAAATGTCTGTTTAGGGAAGGTGGCTATGGGACAGAGGGGTGGCAGGTTTATTTTCGAGGGGCAGGCGGGTGCACTGAGCCCCTCGTTTTCCGAATCTGGCCAATCAAGCGGTGGCATGATTACTGCCCCCGGATACGAGTGACGGGATCGGCGATACCGCGCCCTGGCGTGGCCCATTGGACCCCCCGTTGATAAGGGCTGCCAACCTGTCCGTAAAATGTTACAAAAATTACGGCCGGTCGGTAAAAGAAAACATCACGTTTTTTGCGCACTTTTTTGTTATTATTTTATTGTTCCATGCTCCATTATTCCATTGGTGTCGGTTAAAAAAAACCCTGTAAAAATGGTGAAACTCAGGCAGGGGTGTTGGTAGAAACCGAAATTGAAGGTTGGCGACCCTGCTGCTGATGACCAATCCCAAACGGGCCATGGGGGGGTGAACTGCCGTTTATTTGTGGGCGTGCCAGCTGTCGTGTGCATCCATTACGAGCAATGTGTCAGTCAGCTGAGCCTGTTCACGTCAGGCCAAAAAAATTGGAAAAAAAAAAAAGGAAAGCAGTAAAAGTTTGCCGAGAAATCCTTTATTCTCTTCTTCTTCTCTTTGTATTGTTGAGGAAGTCCACCCTGCTGCTGGGCGATGTGGAGTGCGTCTGTGGCAGGGGAACCGCGTGGAACGCTGGTGCGCAGTGTGGCAGGGCCTTACTGTGAGATGTCACATCTGGTCCCCCCCCCAAATTCTCCAAGCTCTGTGGTCGCAGAATTTGGCTAAATATATTCTGTGGACCCTGCCTTCAAATGCACCATGACATAGAGAGTTACCCCCCTGTGAGCTCAATCAGTGGCCCCCTGTACGACTCCCCCCCTCCCCCCCCCGACCTCTGTAATGCTTCTGTAACTTGGGTAAATGATGGTCTATATTCTGGAAACTACGACCACTGATAGTAATGACGGTAAGGAATGACTGCAGCTGGGCGGGGCCTCAGGGGCGACGGGCTGTGATTGGTTGGGCCGCTCTTGTCATTCCACATTCTCATGTTCCTATTGGCTTACCCGCTCCAGTTGGCGTCACAGATGTTCTTTTGAAGCACGTGATAGTAGTGATGGAGCGGTAGCATCCCTCTCCGTGTGGGTTTGGGGTTTTCTCTCATGTGGTGAAAGTGAGTGTGGCTTACCGTAGCTTAACCTGACCACAGGCCTTGTTCCTTATTGAAGTCCACAGTGGGAGTGGGAGTGGGAGTGGGAGTGGAGAGTGAGAGTGGGAGTGGGAGTGGAGTGAGTGAGTGAGAGTGGAGTGAGAGTGAGAGTGGGAGAGGGAGTGAGAGTGGAGAGTGGTGGGAGTGGGAGTGGGAGGAGTGAGGAGGTGGGGTGGGAGTGGGAGTGGGAGAAAGTGGGAGTGAGTGTGGTGGGAGTGGGTGGTGAGTGGGAGTGGGGTGTGGAGTGGGGTGAAAGTGGGAGGGAGTGAGGTGGAGAGGGTGGGAGTGGGAGTGGGAGTGAGAGTGGGGTGAGAGTGAGGGAGTGAGAGTGAGGAGTGGGGGTGAGAGTGAGTGAGAGTGGGAGTGGGGTGGAGGGTGGGAGTGAGGGTGGGGTGGGAGTGAGGGGGAGGTGGGGTGGGGGAGTGGGGGGGGTGAGGTGGGAGTGGGAGTGGGGGGTGGGGGTGAGGGTGAGTGTGGGGTGGTGGGTGAGTGGGGTGAGGGTGGGGTGGGGGTGGTGAGGTGGGGTGTGAGTGGTGAGTGGTGAGTGGGAGTGGGGGTGAGTGGTGAGTGAGGGTGAGAGTGGGAGTGAGGGTGAGGGTGGGGTGGGGGGGTGAGAGTGGGGGGGGTGGGGAGGGTTAGGCAGAGCGGCTGGGCTGCGCTGAAGTGAGCCCGTTCCACACGGGCGGACCTGAGAGTGAGACGCACGTTGAGGGTCACTTCAGCACCTCTGTTACGGCTCATCCGTCACGTCAGCAATAGCATCCGGCTAAAAATAGCATCCGGCTCTCTCTCTCTCTCACGTGGGTCAGGGGGCGATACTAAACCCGGGGCTGGATGGTACAGCTCGGGGGAGGGGGGTGGGGTGGGGTGGGGTGGGGTGGGGTGGGAGGGGGTTAGTGGTGAGGTGGATCCATTTGCGTTCAAAAATGTCATTGGCTTCAAGTTCCCAGAGCGAGTGAGCGAGCTGTCTGTGCGGGCCTCACTGTCAGTGCAGCCTGCAGCCGCGTGACCCGGCCCAGGGTCGAGCTGCCCACACTTCTCATCCAGTTCTCTTTCTCTAAATATCATTTTATTTTCCATTATTGTTATTTATTTATTTATTTATTTATATATTATTATTTAAAAAGAAAATGTACACAGAGCAATTACAGTCGTCAAAAACATCCACAACAATGACAAGTAGAAAATAAATAATAAAGGAAAAAATGAGAATAATATGTAATATATGCCATTTAGCAGACGCTTTTATCCAAAGCGACTTACAGTAGTGAATGCATACATTTTCAGTATATGTGGCCCTAGTGGGAATTGAACCCACAACCTAAGCGTTGCCAACGCTGTGCTCTAGAGCCACACAGAACCACATTTGAGAGTAACTACCACACCTTGGACAGTGCGATACGCACAGGAAGTTCCTCCAGGGACCCGGGAGTTGTGGTCTGGGAGAGTCAGAACTCACAAAGAAATCCTCTCGCCCAGTTTCTGTGGTGTTGTTTTGGGCGCGTGGCAGAAAGGCCCGGATCGTTCTCGTGCCTCGTGGAGTGGCGACTCCAGCGTCGAGGGCCGAACCCAAGTACAGTAGAGCCCCGCCTCCAAGAGCTCGCGGGATTGGTCAATCCGCCTTCCTGGTGTTTCTCCACACACCCAATTTAAATGAATACCTTTTTTTTGTTGGTTTAGGCAGTTGAACCACCCGCGGATTTAACTAAGGAACAGGAGCTGATCCGGCACAGTTGTGTGTCTCGGCCTCCCTCCTCCTTGGTTGCTGCTCTGTGGAGTGTGGAGGCCCTCTGGACGCGTGGTCCTGAGGGAGGGCAGCCTACAGGCCGCTCTCTCTCCCGCGTCCCTCAGTGACCCGCTCTCCTGAAGAGGCACACAAGCAACGATCTCCTCCCGAAAGGCCTCTCTAAAAGAGGCAGGTTTTGAGGGAGGCTCCCTCATTCTTAGCGATAGGATTTTTTTTGGGGGTGTAGTTGAATACTTTGCTTACTAGATAACTCTCTTCCTTCCTTCCTTGCTTAGCTGAGTATTTATTTTATTCATACTAGTTCAGACGAGCAGCGTGGATTTCTTGAAGGTGCCCCGCCCCCCCTGCGAATCGAACCTTCGTCTCTCTCCCTCTCTCCCTCTCCTCTCTCTCTCTCTCTCTCTCTCTCCTCTCCCTCTCTCTCTCTCTCTCTCTCTCTCCTCTCTCTCTCCTCTCTCTCTCTCTCTCTCTCTCTCCCTCTCTCTCTCTCTGTCTCAGGTGGCCCAATACCTGACCGCTCTGCCACTGTAAACGTTCCGGAGGAGTATGAGTGGAAAGATGGTTGGTTGCCGAGGCGACCCAAGGGCGGTGGGGGGAGGGGAGGGGGTGGTCAGGCGGTCCCCAGGCTAAGGCCGGCGGGGTTAAGCCTCTGTTAAACAGAGAGGGCTCCTTTACGAGGCGATAATGGGGCTGCTAATACCTCTGGAAAAGACCCGTGTCAGACGCCTGCTCCAGGACTGGAGTTAAACCTGCAGACACTGCGGCCCCTCCAGGACTGGAGTTAAACCTACAGACACTGCGGTCCTCCAGGACTGGAGTTAAACCTACAGACACTGCGGCCCTCCAGGACTGGAGTTAAACCGGCAGACACTGGGGCCCCTCCAGGACTGGAGTTAAACCTGCAGACACTGTGCCCCCTCCAGGACTGGAGTTAAACCTGCAGACACTGCGGCCCTCCAGGACTGGAGTTAAACCTGCAGACACTGCGGCCCCTCCAGGACTGGAGTTAAACCTGCAGACACTGGGGCCCCTCCAGGACTGGAGTTAAACCTGCAGACACTGCGGCCCCTCCAGAACTGGAGTAAAACCTGCAGACACTGCGGCCCTCCAGGACTGGAGTTAAACCTGCAGACACTGCGGCCCCTCCAGGACTGGAGTTAAACCTGCAGGCACTGCGGCCCTCCAGGACTGGAGTTAAACCTGCAGACACTGCAGCGCCTCCAGGACTGGAGTTAAACCTACAGACACTGCGGCCCCTCCAGGACTGGAGTTAAACCTGCAGACACTGCGGCCCCTCCAGGACTGGAGTTAAACCTGCAGACACTGCGGCCCCTCCAGGACTGGAGTTAAACCTGCAGGCACTGCGGCCCTCCAGGACTGGAGTTAAACCTGCAGACACTGCGGCCCTCCAGGACTGGAGTTAAACCTGCAGACACTGCGGCCCTCCAGGACTGGAGTTAAACCTGCAGGCACTGGGGCCCCTCCAGGACTGGAGTTAAACCTGCAGGCACTGGGGCCCTCCAGGACTGGAGTTAAACCTGCAGACACTGCGGCCCTCCAGGACTGGAGTTAAACCTGCAGGCACTGGGGCCACCATCGCTGTAGCGTACTGCAGGCGTTTTACAGACAGCGCTTCACACCAGCTGCAGATGATTGATTTCTAAAACAACACTTGGTGCTTTATGTAGCTCACTGTACAAGTATTCCGCACACATGTGCAGAATCAAGCCCCCACTAACGGGGCGTTTCTGTGTACAGTACATTCCGTGAAATGGTTTCGGCAGTTCAACCTCGTTCCCAGGGCAGTTCCATCCACGGCGTAAACCCCAAACGCTGCGCTTTTCCGCTCGAGTTGCGTCCTGCACGCTCTCGGGCCGAAACGCATTCCTGCACCAACCGCAGCAGAGAGAGTGTGGAGGTAGATGCTGGCATGCAGATGGCAAATCCCCCGCTCCTAACAGAAAAACAAGACGGCGTGGTTTAAGGTTCCTGTTACAGAAGAGGCCAGATGAGGTCTTGCTGGGCCCGGGGAAAAACCTCGCTTCTCTCACGACCCACGACCGAGACCTAGTCCGCTTCTATCCTGCGTCAGAATGTGCGGTTACAAGCTGCCCTGGTGGTACGGAAGATGCTCTGCATCGTGTAAGGTGTGGTGTGTGGTGTGTGGTGTAGATTCCTCATTTGAAGGTGTGGTGTGTGGTGTAGATTCCTCATTTGAAGGTGAGGTGTGTGGTGTGTGGTGTGTGGTGTGGATTCCTCATTTGAATGTGTGGTGTGTGGTGTGTGGTGTGGATTCCTCATTTGAAGGTGTGGTGTGTGGTGTAGATTCCTCATTTGAAGGTGAGGTGTGTGGTGTGGATTCGTCGTTGTGTTGTGTAGTGGTTAGGGAGCTGGGCTTGCCACAGAGAGGTTGCAGGTTCAATTCCCGGGTGGGGCACTGCTGTTGTACCCTTGAGCTAAAGGTACTTAACCTGAATTGCTTCAGTAAAATATCCAGCTGTATAAATGGATTGTATGTAAAGAAATGTAAACTGTGTAAGTCGCTCTGGATAAGAGCGTCTGCTAAATGCCTAAAATGTAAATGTAATGTAAAAAATGTTTGAAGGCACTTCCTGTGGAGGTTCCCGGTCTGGGTGCCTCTGGAGAGGTATTTACGGGCAGTAGTTATGTAGTTATGACTATAGTTTCCTCCGGCGAAGCCTGCAGAAAGAGCTGGGGGGGGCAGATGAAACGGGACGTGATTTACTGGCCTCATCACAATGTGGCTCCGTGGCCCCGGTCGTTTCCTACCTTTGTGTGGAGCGGGGGCCCGGGAGTGGGGGGCGGATGTGCGACCCTGGGGGGACGGGGGGTAGGGGGCGGCGTGTCAAAGGCAAAGCCCCGCTATCTCGCCGCAAAGCGCTCGCAGCGCCAGAGCGGTCCTGCTCCGGGGGGTGAGAGGTGTCAACGACAGGCAGCCGCCCCTCCACGCCCCCCCCCCCTCCCCTCCCGTCACGTGTGCTCTTATCGCGTCCCCGTGGCAACACCCCCCCCGACATCCAGCTCAGAAGGAGTCAGGTCTGTTGTTACCACATGCTTTTATCCAAAGAGACTTACAGTAGTGAATGCATACATTTTTCAGTGTATGTGGCCACCAATGGGTATTGAACCCACAACCTAGCATTGTCAGCGCCGTGCTCTACCTACTGAGCCACACAGAACCACGCTCTACCTACTGAGACACACAGAACCATGCTCTACCTACTGAGCCACACAGAACCACGCTCTACCTACTGAGCCACACAGAACCACGCTCTACCTACTGAGCCACACAGAACCACGCTCTACCTACTGAGACACACAGAACCACACTCTACCTACTGAGCCACACAGAACCACGCTCTACCTACTGAGCCACACAGAACCACGCTCTACCTACTGAGCCACACAGAACCACGCTCTACCTACTGAGCCACACAGAACCACGCTCTACCTACTGAGCCACACAGAACCACGCTCTACCTACTGAGCCACACAGAACCACACTTTACCTACTGAGCCACACAGAACCACGCTCTACCTACTGAGCCACACAGAACCACGCTCTACCTACTGAGCCACACAGAACCACGCTCTACCTACTGAGCCACACAGAACCACGCTCTACCTACTGAGACACAGAACCACACTCTACCTACTGAGCCACACAGAACCACACTCTACCTACTGAGCCACACAGAACCACGCTCTACCTGCTGAGCCACACAGAACCACGCTCTACCTACTGAGCCACACAGAACCACGCTCTACCTACTGAGCCCCACAGAACCACGCTCTACCTACTGAGCCACACAGAACCACGCTTTACCTACTGAGACACACAGAACCACGCTCTACCTACTGAGCCACACAGAACCACGCTCTACCTACTGAGCCACACAGAACCACGCTCTACCTACTGAGCCACACAGAACCACGCTCTACCTACTGAGACACACAGAGCCACGCTCTACCTACTGAGCCACACAGAACCATGCTCTACCTACTGAGACACACAGAACCACGCTCTACCTACTGAGACACACAGAACCACGCTCTACCTACTGAGGCACACAGAACCACGCTCTACCTACTGAGCCACACAGAACCACGCTCTACCTACTGAGCCACACAGAACCACACTCTACCTACTGAGCCACACAGAACCACGCTCTACCTACTGAGCCACACAGAACCACGCTCTACCTACTGAGCCACACAGAACCATGCTCTACCTACTGAGACACACAGAACCACACTCTACCTACTGAGACACACAGAACCACGCTCTACCTACTGAGCCACACAGAACCACGCTCTACCTACTGAGACACACAGAACCACGCTCTACCTACTGAGACACACAGAGCCACGCTCTACCTACTGAGCCACACAGAACCACGCTCTACCTACTGAGACACACAGAACCACGCTCTACCTACTGAGACACACAGAACCACGCTCTACCTACTGAGGCACACAGAACCACGCTCTACCTACTGAGCCACACAGAACCACGCTCTACCTACTGAGCCACACAGAACCACACTCTACCTACTGAGCCACACAGAACCACGCTCTACCTACTGAGCCACACAGAACCACGCTCTACCTACTGAGCCACACAGAACCATGCTCTACCTACTGAGCCACACAGAACCACGCTCTACCTACTGAGACACACAGAACCACGCTCTACCTACTGAGACACACAGAACCACTGTTCTGTGATTTTGGGCAGCGCGGCGGTTAGGGAAGTTGGCTTTTATCCAGATTCCCAGGTTCCCTTGAACACGGTGCTGAGCGTGACTTGGCTCCAATGAACGCGTCTCACCGTATAAATGAACATGCGATAAAAGTGGATGTGGCCGCTCAAATCGCCCGTAGCACAAATAAAATATCATGTCTATTGTGGTGATGGATCCCGCTGCACATTCCGCGGGCTTCAGTCCGGGAGCCCTGATCCTGCCCGCGGTCCCTGTGGAGTATTCCAGCCCTTTGTGTACACGGAGAAACGTTTTACATCTGTCTATTAATTACGTTAAACTCCAATAAAATGTTAAAATCAATATATAATTTTAGTTTTATGTCTGGAAAGGGAGGTTAGGTTAAAAACACACACACACACACACGCACACACACACACACACACACACACACACACACACACACACACACACACACACACACACACACACACACATTCCAAGTGAGATGTTCAGTTGAGCGGTTGAATTCTGCGTGAACTTGGCGGTTCTGTTTTGGCCGTGTGCACATGTGCGCTGGGTCTATCCCGCAGGCCCGTCTCGTACCGCGCGCACACCACCACAGCCCCCTGGGTCTGTGCGCGCGGGTTATTTGTGGTCATGGTGCGGAGCCTGTGCAGATGTGTTGGCTGGCCCTCCTCCCTCCCCCCTCCCCCCGTCTCCACGCTGGGATGGCGTTCCGTGTGACGGAGCTCCATATGCTGACATACGATCTGTGCCATTACCTCAGCGGATGAAAAAAATGCAAATGTAAAAAAAAAAAAAAGAAGCTTTGCCTGCTTTAAGTCTTTCTCCAAATCTTTTTTCCGTTTTTTTTCTTCTGTTTTACTGTAGAAAAGAGTGCAGTGCAGTGTAGTGTAGTGGTTAGGGGAGCTGGGCTGGTAACGCTGTGAGGTTACAGGTTCGATTCCCAGGTGGGGGCACTGCTGTTGTACCTTTGAGCAAAAGGTACTCAGTGATGTATAAATGATGTATACATGGATTGTATGTAAAGAAGTTTAAACTGTGTAACTCCCTGGAGAGGACTGTCTGCCTACAATGTAGAAAGATGAGCGTAAATATTATACATGCCGGTGCAGTACTGTGTGTGTTCTGTGTTTTAAGATTACACATGCCGCTGCAGTACTGTGTGTGTTCTGTGTTTTAAGATTACACATGCCGCTGCAGTACTGTGTGTGTTCTGTGTTTTCAGTAGCAGTTGTGCCACAGCTTGGTTTGCGCAGCCCTGTGCTGGCAGCGTGGCAGCGTGGCGTTTTAAGATTACACATGGGCGATGGGGAACATCCTGGGCCCAGTTGTGAGGGCGCCCTTTTATGGGGGGGCAGGGCGCTTTGGGGCGGGGGGGGGAGTCCTTGGGTGTTCCAGGTGAGCGCTGCCAAGCTGGAGAGGCGTCAGTGGGAGTCACGCTGCAGGAGGGAAGCGAGGTCGGGGGCTGTGCCAGCCCAGAGCGGGTTTAGAGGGGCCCCCTCCTTGCCCTGGCGCTGGCCACTGGGATCACCTTCCGGGCCGCGAGTAAAGAGCTCTGTGCTTCAGAGTAAAGAGCTCTGTGCTTCAGACAGAGTAAAGAGCTCTGTGCTTCAGAGTAAAGAGCTCTGTGCTTCAGATCAAAGAGCTCTGTGCTTCAGAGTAAAGAGCTCTGGGCTTCAGAGTAAAAGAGCACTGGGCTTCAGACAGAGTAAAGAGCTCTGTGCTTCAGAGTAAAGAGCTCTGTGCTTCAGACAGAGTAAAGAGCTCTGTGCAGAGTAATGAGCTCTGTGCTTCAGAGTAAAGAGCTCTGTGCTTCAGAGAGAGTGCTTCACAGAGTAAAGAGCTCTGTGCAGACTGTGCTTCAGAGTAAAGAGACAGAGTAAAAAGAGTGCTCTGTGCTTCAGACAGAGCTCTGTGCTTAAAGAGCTCTGTGCTTCAGAGCCCGGTCCAGTGGGTTGGTCCACAGCCCAGGCTGTTTGTAGCCCTGTTTGTAGTCCAGGCTGTTTGTAGTCCAGGCTGTTTGGTGGAGCTGGTGTACCACACTCTGAGCTCCATAGTTTTTATACTTCCTTGACATCACTTGTTTTTAGACACAGAAGGTCCCCTTGTTCTGCCTTTTTTAAATGCATTTATTCAATACAGAGGTACTATATATACTTTTATTGTATACTAGCTTTTATACACATTTTATACTGTATATACTTGTGTTCCTTGATAGTAATAATGGATAGCAGATTGCATTTATAT
>JAINUG010000464.1:190000-205000 GCA_029706075.1 Aldrovandia affinis
TGTGCGTGTGAGTGAGTGTGTGCATGTGTGTGTGCGTGTGAGTGAGTGTGTGTGTGCATGTGCGTGTGAGTGAGTGTGTGTCGCGTGAGCCTGTGTGTGTGAAGCCCCCATTTGAGTACCATCTTTACTCCCCGGACTCATTAAAGTCCCTGCTTTTGAAGCATTAAAACCGGAGAGGCTTCAGTTTAACACCCCCTCCCCCTGGAGGTGGGGTTGTACTCACAAGGTACCCATGGTCAGGGGGCAGTGGTCAGGGGGACAGTGGTCAGGGGTCAGTGGTCAGGGGGATAGTGGTCAGGGGGCAGTGGGTCAGGGGGCAGTGGTCAGGGGGGGTAGTGGTCAGGGGGGCAGTGGTCAGGGGGGTCAGTGGTCAGGGGGTCAGTGGTCAGGGGGGGGCAGTGGTGGGGGGTCAGTGGTCAGGGGGGCAGTGGTCAGGGGGCAGTGGTCAGGGGGCAGTGGTCAGGGTGTATCAGGCCGCTGTAAGGCCAGAGCTCACACGCCGCTCTCCCTGAACGAGTCTCCTGTTTTTCAGGCCGTTCTTGATGCCAAACCTTGGCACAGTGTGCACTGGGGGAGGGGGCTCTGAACGCCTCCCGCCCCACCCCGCCCCATCCCACCCCCGCCCCACCCCACCCCATCCCACCCCCGCCCCGCCCGCCCCGCCCCCGCCCCGCCTCCCCCCGTGCCTGCTTTGATTTGGCCATGGCTCGTTTCCCGCGGTCTCCTGCTCTCCTGGGCTCATTAGCGGTGAGAGGGCCTCTGTGGGACCCTGGGTAAAACACGTGTGGCACAGATCTGGCTAAACGTTAAAAAGAAAAGAAAGAGGGGGAAAATGAAGTCAAAGCAAAGAGTTCAGAGGAATTTTAAGGACTCTTTACCTGGGGGTACAAGGGGACTGGAGGTTGGGCGGGTTCGAGGGGGTGTGTGGTGTGTGTTCCACCTCCCCGCGGAAATTCGAAAAACTGGCCTCCGTACGGAAGGCTGGAGAACAGGTAAACCAACATTTGGGGGGGGGCAGCCCCGTTCAGCCAAGACCCGACGAACCGCCCGAGGGGTATGTTATGCGTGTGTCGAAACCCCGTCTCTCAGGAGGAAGCTCATTGGCCCGTGGGCCCTCTCAGGAGGAAGCTCATTGGCCCGCGGGCCCTCTCAGGAGGAAGCTCATTGGCTCGTGGGCCCTCTCAGGAGGAAGCTCATTGGCTCGTGGGCCCTCTCAGGAGGAAGCTCATTGGCTCGTGGGCCCTCTCAGGAGGAAGCTCATTGGCCCGTGGGCCCCTCTCATTGGCTCGTGGGAGGGAAGCTCATTGGCTCGTGGGCCCTCTCAGGAGGAAGCTCATTGGCTCGTGGGCCCTCTCAGGAGGAAGCTCATTGGCTCGTGGGCCCTCTCAGGAGGAAGCTCATTGGCCCTCTCAGGAGGAAGCTCATTGGCTCGTGGGCCCTCTCAGGAGGAAGCTCATTGGCTCGTGGGCCCTCTCAGGAGGAAGCTCATTGGCTCGTGGGCCCTCTCAGGAGGAAGCTCATTGGCCCGTGGGCCCTCTCAGGAGGAAGCTCATTGGCTCGTGGGCCCTCTCAGGAGGAAGCTCATTGGCTCGTGGGCCCTCTCAGGAGGAAGCTCATTGGCTCGTGGGCCCTCAGGAGGAAGCTCATTGGCTCGTGAGCGCTCCACGGTGGCCGGGGCAGGGGGGGGGCGTGTCGTTGGCAGACGGGCGTGTTTTTGAAACCGTAAAATCGTAGCGGCCGTGTGTCATCATAAAAGAAGCGAAAGGCATGCGCTGGCCCTGCGCGGCGCCCCTGCGTTTAACGACGGCTCTACGCTCCCGTCGATCTGGCCGCGTCTGGCTCCTGTCCTCCCGAGTGTGCGCATGCCAGCGCGCCGTCCGCTGTTTCCCCCCCGTCGAACCCGCGCTCCGCGGCCAAGGGGGCTCCCCTTCAGATGTCGCTCTCTTCGTACGATCTGAGAATCCCCTCAGCGCCCCCTGTTCCTCGCGGCTGTGTTGGAGCAGCGCTTCTCTCCGTTACCTCTCCCCAGCTGGAGAAGGGCCACGTTTTTTTTTTTTTTTTTTTAACCGCTGGCACTTTGCCCCGCCTCCTCTCCTGTGAGCTGCGATCCCATTGGCTCCCCCCGGCGGGCTCAGGAGGGCGAGCTGCTGTCGGCAGAGGATTGTGGGTAAATGATTGATTGCTCCCCGACAATCAGAAACACACGAGGCACACGGCTAATCCTCTCGCCCAAACTAACCGTCCGTTTTAGGGTCTCCCATCTGCCCTGAAGAGCTGGGCTTCTTGCTCTGATCCCATCCTGGCTGTGATCCCGATTAAACTGTGAAAAATAGATTTCAGAGATATTGCATTTTAGCGGGGGGCGGGGGAAGCGAACCGCCTGGTGTTTCTGGTTTGGTGTTGACAGTGTTGCAGTCAAGGGAAAATAAACGATCCAACTTTGGAACCCTGACGTCCTTGTTTGCTCGTGGTTGTTTTTTCTGTTGACTGCTTGTGGCAGACGCTGCTCCTGAAAATGCTTGTGGATAAAAAAAAGCGTTTTTCTCCCTCAACCCGAGTCTAGTTTATTTCACTCGCTCGGACTGATCTTCCAGATCGGCACTTCCAGAAGAATGAGCGGCTGCCAATTACCACACGCGTGACACACGTTTCCGTTTGAGAGCGTTTGCGGGGAAAAGAAAATCGGAAAGTCAGGGCGTCCCACCAAAGCAAACTATTTAAAATGACCCCCGGCACAACCGGTAAAGGCGCTCGCCTGGAGTGCAGGTCGCCCACTGCAGCCAAGGGGTTCAATTCTGAACTAACAGCGGCGATTGGCTGTCCGCCCCAGGGGGAGGGGGCAGGGAAGCCGTCATGGGCTTGGCAGAAAGCCGTCTCGATGGAGGCGGCTCGCCATCCCAGCTTACTGAAGGGGGTAGTTGAGGGTACATTAGAGGGTACACCAAATTGGGGGAAAATCTGAAACTAGAAAAAAATGTATAATCAAGACTGCAGACAATGG
Source organism: Aldrovandia affinis (assembly GCA_029706075.1). NCBI lineage: Eukaryota > Metazoa > Chordata > Actinopteri > Notacanthiformes > Halosauridae > Aldrovandia > Aldrovandia affinis. Next base: position 193,002 of record JAINUG010000464.1, read on the forward strand.
GATGAATAAACCTCCAAAAAACCAATCGTGAAAGAGCAGAAAAGACACCGGTGACTGCCGATACGCATTTCAACCATGCAGACGCTCCACGCCGCAGCCGAGCAGTTACTTATCGACAGGTGATGTCACTCTTGGACATCCGATCCAAAACATCTTTATATTTATGAAACAACAGGTGTAGGACATCGGACTCCACCTGGACACTCACACCTCGGAGAGGCGCGGGCGTGACGCCGCCAGGGCCCCGGGCCGTATCGCTGTCCGGCTCCCGTTACACTCTCTAATTGCTCAGCAGACACCTTCTCCCTGGGTGGCTGGAGCCCCGCGCGTTCCAGCAGCCGTCGGTTCGGGCCGCGGCGGGAGCAAACGAGGTGAGCCGCGTCATTCAGGGTCAGCGAATCAACTCGCTAGAGTTACAAACCGACAACACTCCAGGTCCAGAGTCCGACGCGCCGACTGCTGCTCCACGCGGGCCACACTGACACTACCCACAATGCCTCGGTGCTGAGGAAGGGCTCACATTACCTCCTGGGTTTTTTAAAGGGTTTTTTTTGTTTTTTTTTTTTAGTTTCTCTGGCGTGCTCTAGGTTTTCCGTCGGGGCCGCATGTGTGTGGGAGCCGCTAAAACAATAAAAGAGAGCTGGAATTCGCACGTGGTGTTTGTTGAGGAAGATTACAGTGTTTAACGGCGATACCTTGTAATTTAGCGCGGGTATTTCTTAACTGCGTATAATTGTTGTGTTTGCGTGAGCTACAGATTGATGCCGCTGCTTGTCGTTGCAGCCATGCGTACTGTTCATTAGACAGAGAAACAAGATGGAGGGAGGGAGGGAGGGAGGGAGAATGAGAGAGGTTTGGCTCTTATTGTTTTTTGTTCAGAAAATACTCAATTTGGAACTGAAATATAAGACTTCGGCAACAAGCTGGGATGGGCACCGTAGGTTCTGAATCGTAATTGCCACAGCTGAGACAAGCTTTTGAACGGTCTTTTAACGTTTTATTTAACGGGCTTGGTCCTGACTGTTGACTGTCACAGCAGAGACTTAAAAATAGTGGCTCACTACGCGATCCATGAAAGAGATGGATTGTGGGTTTAATCCCCCCGCCCTGTTCAAACCCCCCTACTAAACTCCATCCCAGGATCCTCTCTAGCCCTCTCTCCTGAATTTCACTCTCTCTCAATCACTCAATAACACACAAATAAACACACCAGGCCTACTGCACTACTCTCTCTCTCTCTCGCTTTCTCTCTCTCTCTCTCTCTCTCTCTCTCTCTCTCTCTCTCTCTCTCTCTCTCTCTCTCTCTCTCTCTCTCTCTCTCTCTCTCTCTCTCTCTCTCTCCCCCTCTATCTCTCTGTCTCTCTCTCTCCCTCTCTCTCTCTCTCTCCCTCTCTCCCTCTCTCCCTCTCTCTCTCTCTCTCTCCTCTCTCTCTGTCTGGGGGAGAAGGGGTTAACAGCGCAGAAGCCTGCTCTGATTACGGAGGTGGGGGGTGGGGGCGGGGGGACCACAGCGCCTTTGTCTCATAATTAACTGGGGAGGGGGGGGGGGGGGATGAAAAGAACAGAATCACAGGGACGTCCTGCCAAAGGTCTGTCCGTCTGGGCCCCCTGTGTTGCTCTGCGTTAACTCTGACACCCCGTACCCTGCCCCCCACCACGAATCCCTTCCTCCCCCAGCTGCCTGCTGTTTCATTCACAACTACAAAACACCCCCGCTTTACACTTTGTCCCTCTTTCTCTCCCCCTCCCCGAACAACTCGTGGGGAGTTAATGGACTCCTTTGGCTCGGCTCCAGGATCTGAGTGTCACCTCATTAGCGTTTCTCCAGGACGCAGGGAACGTACGCTGGGATTGTATTGGTTGGCTTTGCCCACAGTGAATGGGGGGGGGGGAGAGAAACGCATGCATAATTAAATCTATATCCCGCGCGTTTTTTTACCCTACAAAAGAGGGGGAGCCTTGGCCGCTCGCCACCGCCGTGCGCGGCTTCCTGAGAACTCCGCTCCGCGGGTCACGTGACCCGTGGGTCATGTGACCCGCGAGGAGCGCCGGCGTGCGGCGCTGAGGAGGGAAAGGCCAGCGGCGCTCCCGCCGCTCCATTAAGCAACAATGAAACGCAGGGCATCTTTTTGGACGTCCTGTCACTACCTCGTTTCAATCCGCCGTCGGCGAGCATGCGTGAGAGAGATCGCTTCAACGTCATTGCCAGTTTTGTTTGGTGTTGAGTTTATGCCGCTGAATGCTTGTTGTGCTTTTGTTTGCAGTTGGATTGGATTGCCTTTATTACAACTGCATAGATTTTATTTCTTCTTTTGTGGATAACGGCCACAGGTAGCTGTCGATTCTATGCGTGTAATTGATATAGCAGAATATCGTCTGTACAGAATCAAAATGTCAACCATCAAATCCCATTTGGGCCACGTTTGTCATGCAATCTGATAAGGTATATATGTTGTGTGACATGTCTTACAGAGAGCAGCTATATATATGTGTGTGTGTGTGTGTGTGTGTGAGAGAGAGAAAGTGAGAGAAAGTGTGTGTGTGTGTTTGTGTGTGTTTGTGTGTGTGTGTGTGTGTGTGTGTGTGTGTGTGTGTGTGTGAGAGGGAGAGAGAGGAAGAGTGTGTGTGTGTGTGTGTGTGTGTGTGTGAGAGAGAGAGGGAGAGAGAGGAAGTGTGTGTGTGTGTGTGTGCACTGGGGGCTGGTGCTGGGTGCACTGGGGGCTGGTGCTGGGTGCACTGGGGGCTGGTGCTGGGTGCACTGCGGGCTGGTGCACTGGGGGCTGGTGCTGGTGCTGGGTGCACTGGGGGCTGGTGCTGGGTGCACTGGTGGGCTGGTGCTGGGTGCACTGGGGGCTGGTGCTGGGTGCACTGGTGGGCTGGTGCTGGGTGCACTGGGGGCTGGTGCTGGGTGCACTGGGGGCTGGTGCTGGGTGCACTGGGGGCTGGTGCACTGGGGGCTGGTGCTGGTGCTGGGTGTTGCGGGCCGCCAGGATAGGATCCTCTTCCTCTCCACTGTGGTTTTCCTCATCCTATCTTGTTTGGGCTGTAGGTGCTGTGATAAAGAGCGTTGTTTTGTCAACACGGAGAGAGAAAGAGGGAGAGAGAGAGGGAGAGAGAGCGTAGTGCAGTAGGCCTCGTGTGTTTATTTGTGTGTTTTTTTTAGTTACTTGTTGCTTAATTTGTTTATTATGCTTTGTCAACACAAATGTATGTTTGTGATGATAGTGAAGTGAACTTAATTTAGTTGATGGAGTGAGGGATAGAGAGGCAGATGGAAAGAATGAGAGAGACACACGTGAGTTAGTGGGACTGTTCGCTTTCTACTTGTGTTAGACTGGCTGGGGGGGGTTCTGTGTGCGTATGTGTGTGGGTTTGTGTGTGCATATGCGGGTGGGTGTGTGTTTGTGAGCATATTTGTGTGTGTTTCGTGTGTATGTCTGTTTCGTTTGTTTATGTGAGTTTGTGTGTGTGTGTGTGTGTGTGTGTGTGTGTGTGTGTGTGTGTGTGTGTGTGTGTGTGTGTGTGTGTGTGTGTGTGTGGGGGGTTTGTGTGAGTGTGAGTTTGTGAGTGTGTGTTTGTGTGTTTTTGTGTTTTTGTGTGTGTGTGCGAGATGGGGTGGGCATTACCATAATCAAATATTTACATTGACACAGCTGTATTGTTAGAACATGAAGGCTCGAGCGCTTTGTAATTAGGAGATATTTGCGGAGTCCGTTCCTCAGCAAAGCTCCTTCCAAGCTCTGAGGCGTGCCATTGGCTCAGACAGCTCTGCTCTGGCAGCAGGTTCCATACATGTGCCACGCATAGGCTCCATCTAAAATGGCTGCCAAGCTGCTCCTGAAATGTCGACGGAATGTGCCTGTGGTGTGTGCGTGCGTGTGTGTGTGAGAGAGAGAGTGCAAATGTGTGTGTGTGTGTGTGTTTGTGTGCGAATGTGTGTGTGTGTGTGTGTGTGTGTGTGTGTGTGAGAGAGAGAGAGTGCAAATGTGTGTGTGTGTGTTTGTGTGTGTGTGTGAGAGAGAGAGAGAGAGAGTGTAATTGTGTGTGTTTGTGTGTGTGAGAGAGAGAGAGAGCGAGAGAGAAAGTGTGTGTGTGTGTGTGCGAGTGTGTGTGTGTGTGAGAGAGAGAGTGTGTGTGTGAGTGTGTGAGAGAGAAAGAGTGTGTGTGTGTGTGTGTGAGTGTGTGTGTGTGTGTGTGAGAGAGAGTGTGTGTGTGTGTGCGAATGTGTGTGTGTGGATATTTTTACTGAAGTAATTCAGGTTATGTACCTTGCTCAAGGGTACAACAGCAGTGCCCCACCTGGGATCGAACCTGCAACCTCTGAGTTACAAGCCCAGCTCCCTAACCATTACACTACACTGCCAGCCATTCTTTTGAAGAAGAGCAGGGGACTCTTTTTAAAAAAAAACGTTTTCGCTCGTTAAAGTGTGCCCGTGTCGCTCGTCAGGGTAAGCGCCGTGGTTCAGGAAAAGAGTCAGAGTTTTGGCCCTGCTTGTGATGGGAGAAGTCACCGGACTCCAGGCCTCGTGCTGTGAGAGTCCGCGATTGGGGCCACACTGCCAGGGGCCACACTGCCAGGGGCCACACTGCAGCTCCAGGCTTGGCCGAAGTCGAGGGCTCACTCTGCTGTTTCTGCACACGTCTCCAGTCTCACTGTTTCTCCTCGATGCCCCGGGCCGGAGAGATTGAGTCTCTGTCCGTCTCTCGGTCTCTTGCGCTCTCTCTTCTGTCTCACTCCCTTTCTTTTCTGCCTCCTGCTCCCGTATTTCTCCCTTCCTCTCAAATGGTAAAAGTCGCATTCAAATACGCACAACTTTTATTTGCATGACAAGAGAGGCTGCTTTTGCTAATACACTCTCCCTGTCCCACTCAGTCTCATTCTCTCTCTCTCTCTCTCTTGCCCTCTCTCTCCCTCTCTCTCTCCTCTCTCTCCCTCTCTCTCTCTCTCTCCCTCTCTCTCTCTCTCTCTCCCTCCCTCCCCTCTCTCTCTTTCTCTCTTTCTCTCTCCCCCTCTCTCCCTCTCCCTCTCCCTCTCTCTCTCTCTCTCTCTCTCTCTCTCTCTCTCGCCCTCTCTCCCCCTCTCTCTCTTGCCCTCTCTCCCCCTCTCTCTCTCTCTCTCTCTCTCTCTCTTCTCTCTCCCTCTCTCTCTCTCTCTCCCTCCCTCCCTCTCTCTCCTCTCCTCTCCCTCTCTCTCTCTCTCTCTCTCTCTCTCTCTCTCTCTCCCTCTCTCTCTTGCCCTCTCTCCCCCTCTCTCTCCCCCTCTCTCTCCTTCCCCCTCTCTCAGTGTCAGTGTGTACGTTCCGTGTTCCTCCAGATAAGGGAGTTATCTCTGGGATGTGCCATTTCCAGGAGCTCAACCCAAACCCAGTCATTATTTACAGAGAGCAAACAGCGGCCCAGAAACCCCACGCACTGCAGTCACACTCTCTCCGGGCCGGGCCTGCATCGCTCCCGACACGCAGGGACACAAAGGCCCACTTTCAGTCCTCTCTTCCCCTACGCTTTTGCGTCATCCCTCCATTTCGCTCCCTCCGTCCCTCCTTTTCACTGCCCCCACCAACGATTGCGTCAGCAGAACGGTTAGACCCAATCAAGGCTCTCCCAATTAACTCTCCCCCCGCTGCCATCCGCGGCAATTCAATTAGCGGCTTCATGGGGCTCACCTGGCGGAACGCAGAGGTTGGATTAGGAAGCCCTGCTGGTGGCCTGGATTGAGGCGTGGCCGGGGGGGGTCCCAGTGTCCCAGTGTCCCAGTGTCCGATGAGGACACTCCTGTGCCCCGCACCCCCGACAGAAAATGTCCCTTTTAACCCCGCGGACCTCCTCTCTGCTGGGGACCTGGAAACGGCGAGCGGAAGGACAACATCTGACCGAGTTTACCCTTGAGTAATGACTCACTGCAAAAACACCAACCCACACAGACTTTGTTCTGTAGCATATTTAGTCAAATATTAGTAGTAAAGTAGTTTTCCTTGGAAATTTGTCTTTTCCTTAAAATAAAAAATAAAATATTTCAAGAGTCTGGGGTCCTAAAACATCTGCCCTCATCGGAATATTTGGGAATGTTGTTTTTGAATGGAGAGCATCTTCTCCGGAGCGGTTGGGAGTGTTTTTGAAACGTGAAGGGGACGCGTCTTCAGTCCCCTCCCCCACGGGTCAGGTGGCCACGTTGTTCGAGCTCACGTCACGCCTCACGCCTCACGGCGATAACCGTTAATGGTCACGTGACCTGCCCGTCCGTCAGTCTCCCAGCCAGCCGCCACGCGCTCTGTCCTGCATCCAGACTGAGGTTGCAGATGAACACCTCCGAGACCTTATATTACACTGTCAAAGCCTAGCATGGGTTCTTTTTACATTGTTTATCACCCTCAGTAAAAAAATATATATTTGATCCACATGAGAATAAAATATCACAACTGTTTCCTTTCCTCCCGATCTCACTCGGGGATCGGATCGATATCGATATCACTGTTGCTTTAGTAGTTCATGTGATCTTTTCCAAATCTCCTAGTTGTACTGTTTGCAGAAGTGGTGTGTGCAGTGTGTGTGTGTGTGTGTGCAGTGTGTGTGTGTGTGTGTGTGTGTGTGTGTGTGTGTGGGGGTGGGGCGTTGTCTTGGTTCTGTGAGGGCTGGCAGCTCTCAGGCGGAATGCTGATGAGCTGCTCTCCCAGGGCTGGGGGGGTGGGAGGGGGGGGGTTGACAGCATGCCCCCCCCTCCCCCGTCCCCGTATAGTAGGAGCCCTCTGGCTGCCAGTTACGTCTCGCCTGGCCTACCCACCAGCTGCCAGGAGACGCAGACCGCCCCTGGGCCCCCGCCCCCTCGCCCCCGTCTCTGTGCCCCGGCCCTGGCCGTGATTGTACTGAGCGCTGCCAGGGAAACCCCCCCTCCCCCCGACACACACACACCCTTCCCCCACCCTGCACAGCCCCCCAAACTCCCCCAGCCCCTCTCTTCTGCTCCTCTTCATTCACCCCACCCCCCTCCCAACACGGAGTCCCCCCCTCACTCATTCGCCTTCCCACCCACCCTGTGACTCTGGGACCCCCCCACCCAACACACTTGTTTCCCACCGCCTTCTCTTCTTAACCCCCTCCCCCGCCAAATGAGTCAGGTGCCTCTGTTTACAGTTCGTTATGCAACCTTTACCTATCTATACTTCCGTATCTTTACCATTACCTATCTATACTTCCATATATGATGTTTTCCAGTCGCGCTGCTGATCCAGATTGTGTGTCATGCTGGCCTCGCGCTACACCATCTGATAAGAATTGTTTGTTCGTGCGCCTCGCCCTCCTGCTCGCCCAATAAACACTCAACTGATGTAACGGTGTCACATTTGGATGTTGACCCAGTTGCCTGAGATGACCTGCAGCAGGAAGTTGACTTGGTCTCTGCTGGTACGCCACACAGTGTACGTAGGTGTACAAGGGCCTTCACCTGTGCCCTGGTTCAAAGGTCGTTCAGTCGGTAGGCTGTGGCATATTGCGAGCGTCAATTCAGTTCACTTCGGTTTTATTGGTATAGAGATTTTTACACGGTACTGTCACAAAGACTCTTTACAGTAAAGGCCACTGAATTCTGTACATCTAGCTAATTGTCATCACCACTGCCTACTTGCTCAACACTATGTGTCCCTGCTTACTCCATTTAAAATAAATCAATCAATCAAATAAAATTACTGACCTTTTCCTTCCCAGTGTTACAGGTATGGTACGCAGCTGCCTGCAATGATGTCTATTGCTGTTTTACTGCACTGATCTTGTGCGCTAACTATGATTGTTCTTACCTTGTATTAATGCACATCTTGTAAGTCGCTCTGGATAAGAGCGTCTGCTAAATGATTAAAATGTAAAATGTACCAGGCCCGAACCCCCAAAAAGCCAGAAAGTGAGTAAAAAAACAAAAAAACACTCCCAACAGTGGCAAGAAAAACCTCCCCAGTGGGAATCTCAGGAGGAATCCGTCTTAGAGGGGGGGCCCATCCTCCGCTGGCCAGCCCGTGGGTCAGTAGTGATAGTAGGCTCTGTGTGTCTCAGTTGGTAGAGCACAGCGTTGGCAACGCTTAGGTTGTGGGTTCAATCCCCACTGGGGCCACATATACTGAAAATGTATGCATTCACTACTGTAAGTCGCTTTGGATAAAAGCGTCAGCTGAATGGCATATATTATTATTATTATTAGGATAAATGTCCTTAGAAGATGAGAGGAAGTTCTAAGGTTTGAAGACCAAGAAATATGGTAAGGGTGAGAGGCATCTGAAGGGTGGGAGAATTCAGGAAGAATTCATTATCATTGCCTGTGAAATATTAAACTGTTGGCCTTGTCTAATTACCTTTGACCTTTGTCTGTGTGTGTGTTTCGATGGGTCAGAATGACATGCTGGCCCATAAATCTGTTAAAACACATTTACAAAATTGGCCGTCTGTAATGAATGATTGTAGACGACACACACTTTGAACTTATTACCCAGCAACAGGGTTCCTACTAATAATAATATTGTTTTGTTGCTAACAAATCACTCCTGTGTTATCAGCAAGGAATTCTGAACGAATTAAGAATGACTGTCGTTTTCACATGCATTTCAAAAGCACATTGTCAGGTGTGTGTGTGTGTGTGTGTGTGTGTGTGTGTGTGTGTGTGTGCGCGTGCATATGGGGGGGGGGTGGGGGGAGTGAGCCTTTCTTCATAAGTCATCCAAAAGTTATGCGTTTGGGAAAAAAAAAAAGAAAAAAAATAACACCTGCAGCTTGAATCATTTAATTGGCCCCATCAAAAGTAGAATTTTACTGGGGGATGCGAGGGGAAGGAGGGGGGAGGGATTAACATACAGGAGGAAAATCAGACGATTCTGCAGGTGTTTGTTGCCCGAAACAGCTTGGGCTTGTTTGGCTGTAGTAGAGTCCCCTTCGGGAAATGCGACGCACCCGGCAGCGAGCCAGCAGCCCTGAGGGCCCGGCCGATAGGAACGCGTTTCATACGAGTTCTCGACTGTGACGTTTCTCAAAGCGCCGTGCAGCGATAGAGATCTAATCAGGTGAGCTGGGCCCCTGTTTACAGAGCGCAGTGTTACAGAGGGCCCGCGGGACGGTGTGTGTGTTGTGTTTTAAGGAGAAGTTGTTACACAGTCACTTGCTCTGTGGGCACGGTATAAGGCGACTGTAGTGCCCAAGTGTTGTTGTTTTTACATTATATTACATTGACATCTTTGGAACTTAGCAGACGCTCTTATCCAGAGCGACTTACACAGTTTACATTTCTTTACATACTATTCATTTATACAGCTGGATATTTTTACTGAAGCAATTCAGGTTAAGTACCTTTTGCTCAAGGGCACAACAGCAGATGTGTCCCACCTGGGCATTGAACCAGCAACCTCTGAGTTACAAGTCATTACACTACATGCCGCCCTATGCCGTTTTTTTATTCCTCTGCTTGTGATGAAAGGTTTTAAAGAGGATCGGACTGTGCGTTTTTAATAATAAGATCTTAATAACCACACAGATTGTGGTTCTGTGTGGCTCAGTAGGTAGAGCGTGGCGTTGACAACGCTTAGGTTGTGGGTTCAATTCCCACTGGGGCCACATATACAGAAAAATGTATGCACTCACTACTGTAAGTCGCTTTGGATAAAAGCGTCTGCTAAATGGTGTATATATATCTGTGAGCGCTACCTTATACATTCGCATATTTGTTTACCATATGCCGTCACCTAGAGCGGCAGTGAATATGTTGCTTGGCGAAGCAACAGCGGTATAGACACGGGATAGTCCACTGGTAAGAAGGGCTGGCTGGAGTTCAGTGCATGAGCCAGAATGGAGGACAGTCTGAGTTGAAGGAGCCAAGATGGAGTTTCCTTCAAGTGGGTCCTTCTTTGGGCCACTGTGCCTTGGGGCGAGACAGTCCCCATGTTTACACTCATTCCCGCAATTGAATTGAATTGTCCCGCATTATAATAACAGATATCAATCATATCAATCATATAAATAACTAATTAATAAATAATATAATATAATATAAATAACTAATTAATAACTGATCTGACACTCCCCCTACCTCCCCCCCAAAAAAAGACCCTCGCCTCAGCTTTCTCTCTCGCTCTCTCTCTCTCTTGCTTCATCATCTCAAATATTCCTTTCCCGTCCCGCGGTGTCACGTGACGTCATCCTGCTTGTCCTGCATTGGGACTCTTTGAATCTGCTCACCCCAGCTGTGCCCAGCGTCCCAGGACAGGAGGCCCTGCCCTTGGCTGGGTACAGTGCTGCTGCTGGCGGTGGTTGGGGGCGCCTCTGTGGGGAGCGTCAGCCCAAATCTCCCCCTCCCCTCCCCTCCCCCACAGGCGAAGGATGAGATAGAAATATCACAAAGTTGACAGGTTCTTGTTGGCGGGCGCTCATTTGTAAATCGCTCTCACCAGCCGTGCCTATCTGCTGTGTTGTCTCACAGCGTACAGCTGAGACCGCTCGGACAACGGCTTCAGAGCGCTTTGGCACAGCGGTCTTGCATGCTAACGATCCTCTTTAAAGGATGTTGCTTTGACACTTTATTTTTGTTGTGTCATGACCAGACGTGCATGCTCAAGCCTTTTGGTGGAATTTGGTGCGGAACCCACCCCATAGATGCTCTGTCCCTCTGGATGGAGACCGTACCTCTGTCCCTCTCGATGGAGACGAGTCTCGCCCCTCTCCCTGCCCGGTGTTTTGCACCGTAGCGTCCCTTCCCTCCCGTCAGTCAGTCAGTCAGTCAGTCTGTCAGTCAGTCAGTCAGTCAGTCAGTCAGTCAGTCAGTCAGTCAGTCAGTCAGTCAGTCGGTCAGTGGGTCGGCGGTTGACAGCGCTACGTTGTGCTGCGTTGACACGCCAGCTGAGACACGGCTGTGTGATGAGTCAGAGCCAGCTGCTCTTTTGTTGCGCCTGCTTGTTCCATCACAATGAGGCAGTGAGCTGATTGAGAGCTGCTCGGGGGGGGGTGTCGGGGGAATTTGGGGGATCCACCCCCAGCAGACCCTCCCAGGCCCTCCTGCCCCTTGCTGAACGTCTCCACCACCCCCCCCCCCCCCACGCCCCCTCTCACGGTGTAATGGGGCACAAGAGGCTGGGTAACCAGACTGATGGATGCCCCCCTAACAACAGCTCCTCCCAGCTCTCTTTCTATCTCTCCACAAAACAGACAGACTAGTCATGTGACCGGTCACCATGTTACAGTGGTCCTCTCCGGGCCACGTCAGTCACTCTGGCCCTGTACCCCCCTCACTCTGGCCCTGTACCCCCTCACTCTGGCCCTGTACCCCCTCACTCTGGCCCTGTACCCCCCTCACTCTGGTCCTGTACCCCCCTCACTCTGGCCCTGTACCCCCTCACTCTGGCCCTGTACCCCCCTCACTCTGGCCCTGTACCCCCCTCACTCTGGTCCTGTACCCCCCTCACTCTGGTCCTGTACCCCCCTCACTCTGGCCCTGTACCCCCCTCACTCTGGTCCTGTACCCCCCTCACTCTGGTCCTGTCCCCGGGTCAGTCCCGCGGGGGAGCAGTGGCTCGAGCTCGTTGGGCGGGACGCCGGCCGAGGGGGTTAAAGCACTGAGGAGGGTTTCTCTCTTCCCCTCTCCTTCCCCCTCTCCTTCCCCCTCTCTCCTTCGCTCTCCTCCGCCCTTCGCTAAACGTATGGTGCAGTTCCCGCCCTTCCCCGTCATTGTTGAGTCCAAGCCAAGAACATTCCGTTTTTGCAGCGCAGTTTAATGGTCAATTTTAAAGGGGAGGCGAAAAAATAAATCCCACCGTTTTTTTTTTTTTCCCCCTTGATTTCTGAAACGGAGCTTTCGAGGGCTTTAGGAACCCCCCAAAAAGAGAAGAAGTGTTGTTGGAGAAGAGAAGGGGCTAACAGAGTTCAGAGTGTCTGTAAGCTCTCTCTGTGCTGTCTTTGCGTTAACGGAGAGACAGGTCACACTGCACACCCCTGGTTCTCACTTTACCCCCTAACCCCCGATACACACTCACGCCCCCCCA
>JAINUG010000464.1:210000-220000 GCA_029706075.1 Aldrovandia affinis
GGCGTGTTAGTGCAGGGCTACAACAAAAGCCTGCACCCGCACTGGCCCTTCTAGGATACGATTGGACATCCCTGGGTTAGATTGATTGTGAGGTCCTTCGGTTCTGAGATTATGAGGCTCTTTGGTTCTAAGGTTCTTTGGTTCTGTGGTTCTAAGGTTCTGAGACGTACCACAGTACCCCATGGCGAGGAGCTTAGCCTGAGCTGCAGCAGTAAATGCCCAGCTCTATAAAGACATCATATGAAAGCGTGAGCTCCGTGGGGCAGCTGGCATGGCCAGGGGGGTAAATCGGGGGCAAATAAAGAAATACAGAAACAGATGACTTCACAGGCTCACCCCCCCGCCCCGCCCCGCCCATCCCCCGCAGGACTGGCTGTTCTCTCTTTATATTCTCATTACTCATGTGCATGTTGGCCTCCATTAGAATGAGAAAGGTGGAAAATCACATCAGAAATTATTTGAAACTGGATTTCCTCATGATGGTGTTGAGTTGTGAGCAGACACCAACATTCCTAACAATGTCCTGTTGTCTGTGTGTGTGTGTGTGTGTGTGTGTGTGTGTGTGTCTGTGTGTCTGTGTGTGTGTGTGTGTGTGTGTGTGTGTGTGTGTGTGTGTGTGTCTGTGTGTGTGTGTGTGTCTCCATCCCCAGCGCCCATCACCCAGGGATCTGGGGTGAACTTCTCCATGGCAGACATGCCCAGCCAGCCGTACTACCACGACCTGAACTCCAGCGTGGGACTGCACCGCTCGCTGTCCTCCCCGCCCGGCAGGTGAGGGCCACGCCCACTCCTCCTGCTCCTCCAATCAGCGTCAGGCCACACCCACTCCTCCTCCAATCAGCATCAGGCCACGCCCACTCCTCCTGCTCCTCCAATCAGAGTCAGGCCACGCCCACTCCTCCTCCAATCAGCATCAGGCCACGCCCACTCCTCCTTATCCTCCAATCAGCGTCAGACCACACCCACTCCTCCTGCTCCTCCAATCAGAGTCAGGCCACGCCCACTCCTCCAATCAGCATCAGGCCACGCCCACTCCTCCTCCTTCCCGAATCAGAGTCAGGCCACACCCACTCCTCCTTCTCCTCCAATCAGCGTCAGGCCAGGCCCACTCCTCCTTCTCCTCCAATCAGCGTCAGGCCACACCCACTCCTCCTTCTCCTCCAATCAGCATCAGGCCAGGCCCACTCCTCCTTCTCCTCCAATCAGCGTCAGGCCAGGCCCACTCCTCCTTCTCCTCCAATCAGCATCAGGCCCCGCCCACTCCTCCTTCTCCTCCAATCAGCGTCAGGCCACGCCCACTCCTCCTTCTCCTCCAATCAGCGTCAGGCCACGTCCACTCCTCCTTCTCCTCCAATCACGCCCACTCCTCCTCCTCCCCGAATCAGCATTAGGGGACACAGCCCAGTTTCAGATTTCCCCAAATTTGTCAGAGGAGTACAGGGTGTAGGAGCCTCCACACGCTGGCAGTTTATGAGCGTTTAAGTGGATTTATTCTTTCCCACAGAAACCCAAGTGCTCAGTGTCTCCACCACAGTTTGGGGGTCAACTCCAGTGCAGCCAGTTCAGCAAAATTAACTGAAATTCAATACATGCATTTAAAAAAAACCCTGCCCATTTTCCAGCTCATGAGTTAAATTGAACCTTGTTTCCTGAAATGGCTGAATTCTTTACGCAGTTGACCCCAGCCCCGGAATGGGCCATAGTTGGGCCACGAGCCGCTGTTCCTGTCCTAAACGTGACCCCCTCCTCCCCCTTTAGCAAACGGCCCAAGACGATCGCCATCGAGGACAGCATGGAGACCAGCCCGTCCGGAGACTACTACTCCTCCCCCAGCTCCCCGGCCAGCAGGACCTGGCACGAGCGAGACCAAGGTGAGGACCCCTGCCCTGCTCTCACACCCTGCCTGCCCTGCTCTCACACCCTGCCTGCCCTGCTCTCACACCCTCACCCTGCCTCCCTGCCCTGCTCTCACACCCTGCCTGCCCCTGCTCTCACCCTGCCACCCTGCCTGCCCTGCTCTCACACCCTGCCTGCCCTGCTCTCTCACCCTGCCTGCCTGCCCTGCTCTCACACCCTGCCTGCCCTGCTCTCACACCCTGCCTGCCCTGCTCTCACACCCTGCCTGCCCTGCTCTCACACCCTGCTCTCACACCCTGCCTGCCCTGCTCTCACACCCTGCCTGCCCTGCTCTCACACCCTGCCTGCCCTGCTCTCTCACCCTGCCTGCCCTGCTCTCACACCCTGCCTGCCCTGCTCTCACACCCTGCCTGCCCTGCTCTCACACCCTGCCTGCCCTGCTCTCACACCCTGCCTGCCCTGCTCTCACACCCTGCACCCTGCCTGCCCTGCTCTCACACCCTGCCTGCCCTGCTCTCACACCCTGCCTGCCCTGCTCTCTCACCCTGCCTGCCCTGCTCTCACACCCTGCCTGCCTGCCCTGCTCTCACCCTGCCTGCCCTGCTCTCACACCCTGCAGCCCAGGAGCCCGCATGGGCCTCGCACGCATTCAGCCTGAGGGCAACACTCCCATTCCCATCAACATTCCCATTCCCATTCCCATCAACATTCAACGTGTACTTTACATTACATTACATTTTAGACATTTAGCAGACGCTCTTATCCAGAGTGACTTACAGTTTCATACTGTGTGGCTGTGTGTGTGTGTGTGTGTGTGTGTGTGTATGTGTGTGTGTGTGTGTGTGTGTGTGTGTGTGTGTATGTGTGAGTGGTGTTTGTGCGTGTGAGTGTGGGGGAGTGTGTGTGTGAGTGTGGGGGAGTGTGTGTGTGTGTTTGTGCATGTGTGTGTGTGTGTGTGTGTGTGTGTGTGTGTGTGTGTGTGTGAACAGTATGGTGTGTGTGTGTGTGTGAGAGTGTGTGTGCGTGCGTGTGTGTGGTATGTGAACAGGTGTGTGTGAGAGTGTGTGTGTGTGTGAGTGTGAGTGTGTGTGTTTTTGTGTCTGTGTGCGTGTGCGTGTGTGTGGTATGTGTGTGTGTGCGTGCGTGAGTGTGGTATGTGAACAGGTGTGTGTGTGTGTGTGGTATGTGTGTGTGTGTGTGTGTGGTATGTGAACAGGTGTGTGTGAGAGTGTGAGAGTGTGTGTGGTATGTGTGTGTGTGTGTGTGTGCTATGTGAACAGGTGTGTGAGAGTGTGAGAGTGTGTGTGGTATGTGAACAGGTGTGTGAGAGTGTGAGAGTGTGTGTGGTATGTGAACAGGTGTGTGACACAGGCAGGTGTTGGCAGTGTGCGTGCGTGTGTGTGGTATGTGAACAGGTGCGTGTGTGTGGTATGTGTGTGTGTGTGTGTGCGTGTGTGTGGTATGTGAACAGGTGTGTGTGAGAGTGTGTGTGTGTGCGTGTGTGTGGTATGTGTGTGTGTGTGTGTGTGTGTGTGTGTGTGTGTGTGTGTGTGTGTGTGAACAGGTGTGTGACACAGGCAGGTGTTGGCAGTGCCTGTTTGAACTCGCCCCCCTGACAGCCACACGCCACCGGCTAACAGGTGGCCAGCGGGTCACGTGACGCGGTTCTCAGGAGTGTCGCCATGGCAACAGGTTTTGTGTGGGGGTGCGAGGGTCACACGGCCCCTTTCAGGGGGGAGAAATGTCCGCAGCGCAGGCTACCTCGCCGCCCCCCCACGCCCCCCCTCGGGGGTCTAAAGCCGCTTTTAATGAAGTGACGGATAAAGCGCACCTCCCTCCTCTTTAATGTGCACCGCCGTTTCTGCCCCCCCCCCCGACGGGACAACTGCCGTGGGGGGCAGGACAGAATGTTCCTACGGTGTCATTCTTCACTGCTGTTAACGAGCCTTCAAACAATCTCTAACCTTCCCCCGCTTTTCACCAGCGGTGCTGACACAGCCCAGTGATGTCATCCTCAAACGCCGCAGGCGAGGGGGAGGGGGGGGGGGTGAAGGGGGCGGGGGGGTGAAGGCTGCTCATGAGAAAGTCGTTGTTTTGTTAAGAAAATATTAGAGGCAAAATGGGAAAAATATTAATTCCATATGAGGCTGTAGCAGGAAGCTGTGGGCCCTGGCAGAGCGTTTCCGTCCAGTTCCCCCGACCGCTCTGACGGTGCGAAGGACGACTCAAACTGCGGCCCGAGAGCTGAGCTTCGGTGCGTGGGACTGCTTTACCCCTCTGGCGTTTCCCTCACCTCTTTCCCGGGATGGTGGGCGCTCGCCCATTGTTGCACATCTGGCCCAGCGCTGGAGCTTTCACTCGGGAAACTATGACAACAAACAGCTGTTTGCAATAAAGCAATATCGTCTTTCCGTCTTTCTCGTTTGCGTGTTTCAAACGTACGCGACCTTTCCCAACCGATGCCTCTCTTTAACCACGGAAAAACAGCTCGTTAGTTTCCAAACGACAAATTCATTAGGACAAATGTTTATGATTCATTTTTTCACGTTTTCTGTAGCAGAATGGCATTTTAATTTGTACACAATATATTTGATAAGATACATATTTTTTCACTTTTAGAAGTTGTTCAGTCATTTTTTTTGCACTGTTGCTATCGGGGGGTAAAAACAAAAACGAAAACCTGAAAAAATTGTGGTGCCCGTTTATTACATTTTTACATTTTTAATTTAAATATACGCATTTACGTCCACAATTCCTCTTCATTAACTCCGGTGACATCGGCGATGGGCAGGGAAATGAAGACACTGGACAGGTGGGCCCTGTGACACGGCCAGGGATGTGTGAGAGAGGGGTTCCCTTCACCAGCATCGTTACCTCCCTCGCCAATTTGTCAAACAAGAGCCCGAATCCCCTGAAATATCTGTGTACAGATCTCTGTTATCCCTCAGCCTGGTGTTAGATATGTGCCCTTCGAGAGAGAGAGAGAGAGAGAGGGAGAGGAGAGAGAGAGAGAGAGAGAGAGAGGGGGAGAGAGGGGAGAGAGAGGGAGAGGGGAGAGAGAGAGAGAGAGAGAGAGGGGAGAGAGAGAGAGAGAGAGAGAGAGAGAGAGAGAGGGGGAGAGAGAGAGAGAGAGAGAGAGAGGGGGAGAGAGAGAGAGAGAGAGAGAGGGAGGGGAGAGAGAGAGAGCAGCTCTGTGCTGTGTTTTTTGTTCCTGCTGATCTTGCAGATCGGTAAGTTGGGGGTGGGGGGGTCAGCGTTGCTGCTGTGTTGCCATGGGCGCCACGACTTCCTGGAGAACACCGCCACTCCCTGAGTTCAGCCCGCTGCGTCTAGACCGCTCGCCCTGTCCTGCAGTATGCTCTCCCCTCTCTCCCGTGTGGTCTCAGTCATGGATGCACTCGGGCCATCGCCTCCCTGTGAGAAGCAAAGCTGCTGCGTTGCTCAGTGAACCGCTAAGCTCAGAGGTCACTGTGTCTGTATTGCGCTTATTTTTTGGCCGATCAGATGCACTTTTTGGAGGCTAGCGTTTCACGTGCTAGCCGGCCGCCCTGCTGAGCATTCACTCAAGCCAGTCTGGGTGTCGAACCTGCAACCTGCGGGTTACAGGTCCGGCTCTCAGGCGTGGCCCCCTGCCCGATGGCGGAGGGGGAGGGACGGGGGGCCCGGAAGGTGCGCAGGGTCCTGTGTGAGGCCCCCTCGGGCGCTGAAAGCATGCCTGCTCTGTGTCCTGCAGCGGACATGTCGTCTCCCGCCATGAAGAAGCCCGAGAAGCCGCTGTTTAGCCCCACCTCCCCCCAGGACTCCTCCCCCCGACTCAGCACTTTCCCCCAGCACCACCACCCCCTGGGCGGGGCCGGACACAGCGGTAAGAACCATCTCATGGGGCTCGCGGGGGTGTTGGGACACAGTGGGAAGAACCATCTCATGGGGCTCGTGGGGGTGTTGGGACACAGTGGGAAGAACCATCTCATGGGACTCGCGGGGGTGTTGGGACACAGTGGGAAGAACCATCTCATGGGGCTCATGGGGGTGCTGGGACACAGTGGGAAGAACCATCTCATGGGGCTCGTGGGGGTGCTGGGACACAGTGGGAAGAACCATCTCATGGGGCTCATGGGGGTGTCACATTGTGGTGAGAACCACCGGTCAGGGATTACAGGGGGGAATTATACCATGGTAAGACCCATATCCTGGGAATTGCGGGGGTGGCACACAGTGGCGCGAGCCATGGCGTTGGGTCTAGGGTGGTGGGACACAGTGGATGGGATCATGGTGGACACAGTGTCTCAAGTCGGCGGAACAACATGTAAAGAACCAACACCTGGATGCTCATGTGTGGAAAGGCCAGCGGGGGGAGAATGTTAGTGACCCCCCCAAGTACAGAATGCACTTACTATGCGCCTAGTAAACCCCTAATTGTGATGTCTTCTTCCTCTGTTTTCTAAAGAGGAGCATAAACTTTAAAACTTTACCCCCCACCGCGACATAGAAGAGTGTATATTGTTTGTCGATAGTGCCACCCTGCTCTCCGTTGTCACGCTCACCTGGGCTGGCTCTCGAAGCGCAAGAAGGAGTGTATTTATTTATTTATTTACTTACTGGCACTTTGAAGCGCGGTACGCAGAAGCGGCTGATTTACGGCCGATGGTGTCAGCCTCTTGATGTCTCCTGAGCCGCTCTCTCTCATTGGCATTCGTCGCCCGCTCGCCGTTGACGGCGCGTGTCACTCACGTCTCTCTCTCTCTCTGCAGTTATCTCCACGAGGAGCCCGCCCCCCCTCGCCGCTGCAGTTCTCTGCGCCCTCCATCCTCCCGCCCGCCCCGTCGAGCTACTTCTCCCACCCCACCATCCGCTACCCGCCCCACCTCAACCCTCCGGACGCGCTGAAGAGCTACGCGCCGCCCTACGACCCGTCCAGCTCCCAGAGTGGCCAGGTGAGCCCCCCGTCTCCACGGCGCCCCCGTCTCCACGGCGCCCCCCGTCTCCACGGCGCCCCCGTCTCCACGGCGCCCCAGGGTTCTGTCAGTCTCGTTTACGCTTCACATGTAGCCAGTTAGCAAACGACATCCAGAGCCACTTGCAAAAGTGGCCCAACGTCCTATTATTACATTTTGACATTACATTTTTAGGCATTTAGCAGATGCTCTTATCTTACAGTTTACATTTATTTACAATCCATTTATACAGCTGGATATTAACTGAAGAAATCCAGGTTAATTACCTTGCTCAAGGGTACAACAGCAGTGTCCCACCTGGGGATTGAACCTGCAACCTCTGAGTTACAAGCCCAGCTCCCTAACCATTACACTACACTGCCGCCATGACATTATTATAATTATAATTATAATTACTATTATCCTATTATTAGGACACTTTATGTTGGTGGTTCCTATAATTTGGCAGTTACCGGTATTTGTGTGTAAGCAGGCACTGTAGTCAAAGGCTGCGACTAGTTTGCTGGCCTTTTCGTCCCTATACTGGCCACTGCAATCCCTTTATAAACGTGCTTAAAAAACTTTAGATAAAAAACCTACTCAATACCACCATTGCAAGACACTAACAAAATTTTACTTATCGAGTTTGGATAACTGTAGGTTTTTATTCTGATGTATGTCTCGTGTTTAAAGATTGTTCACAACTTGGCTCCCGCCACCTCTAAACGAATTCACGAAGTTCTGAGCCGACTGGTCCAGATCCCCCAGAGAGAGACACCTCCAGAGGAGATTACACTAAATCCAAAACACATCACCAAATCTGGTCCGTCAGCATTTTCTATAAAAGCCTCTAAACATTGGAATTCACCACCCTCCTGATATGCAGTAGTTTGCGTAATTTCACCTCAAAAGCGCAATATATGACTTAAATAAAATCAGATCTGCCATCATCAATCGTGACAGATATTTTCACTGATACTATCAGTGATGCTAAAGGTCCCAATTCTTCTTTAACTGTATTTGAATCCAGCAATAGTTTTTCCATAATCTTTTATACTTGGTGATCAACTGTTTTGCTTTGTAAATACGAGGACGAGGGGTGGGGGGCGGTGGGGGTTATGATGTGTTGTCTTGCTGTATAAAGTTGATGAACTTTTTCTAATAGTGTCCGTGCCTGTATTCTCTATTGTTTGTTTAGATTTTTTTCATACATATTCTTATTTTTCTGTAGTTTATTGGGGACAGGTGTTGGACATGAGCCTTTGTTGTTTTCTAACATTGTGCCGATGCTTTTTGCCCACGCCCCTGACGCATAAATAGAAATCAATACATAAATGTGAGTGGACAGAGATCCTTTCCCAGGTGTCCCCTCAGCAGACAAGTCGCCTCCTGTCTGGTTTTTGGATTCACCGTGAGAGGACCTGTCACTCATCAAAAAATCAAATCAAATCAAATCAAATCAAATCAAATCAAATCAAATCAAATCAAATCAAATCAAATCAAATCAAGTCAAATCAATTCAAATCAAATCAAAAAATCAAATCAAATCAAATCAAAATAGGGAGAAACCTTGGGAGGTGTGAGTCCAAAAAAGACTCATGTGCTCTACAGTGGGAGTGGCCTGGGCGTGGTCTCAAGACCCGCAAGCCGATTGGCCCACAGCGAGCTGCTCTGCAGTCATGGGGGGAGGGGAGGAGGGGGGGAGGGGGTGCAGCTTGCAAGACGCTTAAGCTTGCGTATTTCTGCAAAACTGCCCAGTCAGCGGCTGAAGGGGGGTGGGGCGGAGGGGGGGGGGGGATCATTCCCGAACACCGGAATAATTCATGACTCGGGAGATTCGTGCGGGAGCGCCCGGCTGGATTGCCACAGACAGGTGCAGGCTAACATGTCCCCTCGTTTATTTCTGCTCCACGGAAAGTCAATTAATCAATTTATCGTTATCCGGTTGGCCTTGGCGGGGCGGGGAGGGGGAGGGGGAGGAGAGGGAGGGAGGGAGCTCAGAAGCAGGGGGACGAGAAAGGTAAATCGGGCCAAGCTCAGAAGTTTGAACTTGCTCTGTTTTCGTTTCCTACACGTAGAATGTGAGTCGCGTCAGCCGTTCGAGGGTATCGTTAACTCCTGCAGCATGCTGCAGCGATTTGGCCATGCACGTTTAAAGCGTAGCCAGGAATGAATCGATAAAAGCCACTCTGATGTCCCAGAGACACCAGGATTCCTCCGCAGCATTGCAGGCACGTGGGTGAGCATGCGGCTTTTAACGATTCCCGAACCTCTGAAACGAGTCAACTGTTCAGCATTTAATATATAATATACGCCATTTAGCAGACGCTTTTATCCAAAGCGACTTACAGTAGTGAATGCATACATTTTTCAGTATATGTGGTCTCAGTGGGAATTGAACCCATGGCCTAAGCGTTGTCAGCGCTGTGCTCTACCTACTGAGATACACAGAACCATATTCAAGGGCTAAGGAATGTTTGGAGCCTGAAATCTACTACAGTATAAATGTTCTGTAGTATTTTTCAACCCAGAAAGTCCAATACAAACCTCCTTGTACTCATTTAATTTAAAATGAGCAGGTACTGGGTAGGGGTCATTCCTTAAATCACAGAATCCATTAATCCTCTGAAAGGGATAACTATGATAACTATGAATAATGTTGGTGTGTACGTACAGGTGGCTGTCAAAATAATGGAAACACCAACATTAACTGTCTTAATAGGGCGTTGGGCCACCACCAGCCACCAGAACAGCTTCAATGCACCTTGGCATAGGTTCTAAAAGTGCCTTTCTTGTAGTGTTTGAGTGTCTTCTTCTACAAGGAACTCTATTGGAGGGATGCAATACCATTGTTCTACGAGAAATTCCATCATTTGGGGTTTTGTTGAAGGTTGGTGGAAAACGCTGTCTCAGGCGCTGCTCCAGAATCTGTACAATTGACTTGAGATCTGGTGGCTGAGACGTGGCATATGCTTTACATCGTTTTCATGCTCATCAAACCATTCAGTGAACACTCGTGCCCTGTGGATGGAGGCATTGTCACCCTGGAAGCATGAGGATAGAAATGCTTCACCACAGGATGAAGGTGATCACTTTATTGGCGTTTACCTTGCCCTCTAAGGGGTTGAGTGGACCTAAACCATGGCAGGAAAATGTACCCCACACCATAACAGAGCCGCCAGAACCCTTCATTTACTCAAGTGTCTCCA
>JAINUG010000464.1:222500-230000 GCA_029706075.1 Aldrovandia affinis
TCTCTCTGCATGTCCCTCTTTCTCTTTCTCTCGCTCTGTCTTGTTTTTTTTCTTCCTTTCCGTTCTCTCCATCTGACTCGCCCTGCCAGATTTTGAAGAGAAATCTGACAACTGAAGTGTCTGTCAACTGAAATTCTCATTCTGATTTTAATTCTCATAATTCTCACGCAAGAGGGGTGACTTCCAGTGGTTTAAATGCGTGCACAGGTTATATACAGATGAGCACCAAAAATTATAGTAAACACCGGCATAAAGTTTGCCAGATACTCAGCCCAAGCTCCTTGTTCTTAAACCCTTTGGACGCCTGCAAAACTCTAAAACTGAAATTACTGACGGATTTAAAAGAAACAAACCTATTTTCACCAATATTTCGAAAAAATATTCTACCTGCGTACGATTTGGTTCTGAACATGTGAAATCTCCTCAGGGACGTGCAGCGAGTTAAAGGTCTCCCGGGCGTAGTCTAAAGAGTTAAAAGTATTTTGTGGGCGTGACCCAGGTCTGGAGTGGGCGTGTGCTCGCTCTGCTGTGTTCCGTGACCTCACACAACCTCTCTGCCCCCCTCCCTCCCTCCCTCCCTGTCCTGTGTGTCCCGCAGCCCAACAGCAGTGGCCAGGTGGTGGGGAAGGTTCCGGGCCACTTCACCCCCGTGCTGGCCCCCTCCCCGCACCACGGGGTGCGGCCCGTCTCCCTCTCCATGCCCGACACCAAGCCCATCACCACGTCCTCAGAAGGTGAGCCAGCTCCGCTCCGGACACACCTGTGGGTACTGCTCACCCCACAGCAGAGGCCTGCCGTAGCCCGGGCTACACTACGCTATGCTAGGCCAGGCTATACTTTATTACGTTAAGCTAGGCTAGGCTATGCTAGGCTAGGCTACGCTTTACTACGTTAAGATATGCTAGGCTAGGCTATGCTTTACTACGTTAAGTGACGCTACGCGACGCTACGGTAGGCCAGGCTACACTTTACTGCGTTATGCTATGCTAGGCTAGGCTAGGCCAGGCTATGCTTTGCTTTACTATGTTAAGTGACGCTACGCTATGCTATGGTAGGCTAGGCTACACTTTACTACGTTAAGCTATGCTAGGCTAGGCTACGCTTTACTACATGAAGCTACTCTATGGTAGGCTAGGCTACACTTTACTACGTTAAGCTACGCTACGCTAGGCTACGCTTTACTACGTTAAGTGACGCTACGCTACGGTAGGCTAGGCTACACTTTACTACGTTAAGCTACACTAGGCAGCGCTATTCTATTCTAAGCTGTGCTATGCTGGGCTTCCTCCTTGGATTACCTTTCCTCTCAAACTCTCCAAAAGATGAAATAAAATAAAAAAATAGCACATATGTTTTGTTCTGTGTAGCTCCTTTGAGCAGTGGCTCAAAAAAAACCTGGGGCCCCCTTGGCATGCGTGTGACACCGCCATCCTGAAACTCCCCCGCGCTCTCTCTCCGAGTCTGCCTCCACCCGCCGAGCCTTCACACAAACACGCCTTTTCGTTTGGCCCGCCAATGAAGTCCTTAACCCTGGGAGCCCAGCTCATTACTGACTCAAATTTGATTGGATTGGGTCAACGGCCTTGCGCTGGTGAGGCGTTTACATTTACATTTTAGGCATTTAGCAAACGCTCTTATCCAGAGCGACTTACACAGTTTACATTTCTTTACATACAATCCATTTATGCAGCTGGATATTTTACTGAAGCAATTCAGGTTAAGTATCTTTAGCTCAGGGGTACAACGGCAGTGCCCCACCTGGGAATCGAACCTGCAACCTCTGAGTTACAAGCCCAGCTCCCTAACCATTACACTACACTGCCAGCCTTGAGGTTGAGGGTACAGACGGACTTGTGCGGCCGTTCGATCCGGACACTTTTTACGCTTCGTCCTTAACTCTTAACGGTGATTTTTTTTTTCTTTGTTCATCGCGGTTTTTCTTTCGACGGGAGCGAGACGTGCGCCGCGTAGCGCGGACGAGAGCGGCTACGGCTTGGAGCCGTCGTTGCGGGTCATCTAGGCAAAGCGCCGTGATTGGATGGCTTCCTTTGGAGTTTCCCTGACCTTGTCCTCTGTGTTGGCACTCTGCAGCGTATTCGGCGCCAGGCACACCCACGTCCAATCGCTTCGTGGGACTGAGCCCCAGGGATCCGGCCTTCCTCCACCAGCAGCAGGTAAGCTCCGCCCACACCTGGGCCTTACCTGACATACAGTCCACTCCTGGTAACTGCATATATGCCCCCTACAGTCCACTCCTGGTAACTGCATATGCCCCCTACAGTCCACTCCTGGTAACTGCATATGCCCCCTACAGGCCACTCCTGGTAACTGCATATGCCCCCTACAGTCCACTCCTGGTAACTACACTGTTCTGACTGTACGAGTTGCTACGTTCTGTACATAGAAAGAGGAGCATGCTATCATCAAATATGCATTTATAAGGAGTTGACTGTATCAGTACATATTTGTGTCCTCTTTTATATTTTGGTTTGTTTGTTTGTTGGTTTTTCAGTTGGTCATTGAAATGTCACTTACATTGAAATGTGGTTGGCCAAGTCGGGCTACCAGTGGTCAGTTTTTGGGTTGCCCGAATGGACAAAAATGGTAGCCCAAAACTCAATGGACAAATCTATTTTTTTTTAAAGACCTATGAAAAACAAACTAAATACCCTCACATGGCTTTCAAGCTGGCAAGCGTGATTTTATTCTTTGACATTTTCTTTTTAACGCTGTGTGCAAGTGATGGCGCGTTTTCGGTTTTCTCAGGTGATCACTTTACCTGACCAGACACGGGATACAATGTGTCCCCACTTTCTCACAAAGTGTCCGGTTGTGTGGAATGGCCCACCGGTTGAGAACCGCCCACTTAGCGATGTATCTTTATGACACTGGCACACAGGACAGACGAGGGTCGCTTTCTCAGGGATAAGCAGTGTGGCGTAACGCCGCTGTGCAGGACGATGGGACTGCTTCCTCGTAGTTTCGCTCTCAGAGATATGGTCACCAGGAGCTCGTACCCCTCGGTCTGAAACTGAGCGTTTCGAATGTGCGCTTTAGTATCTCAGCATTTATGTGCTCTGGTTTCTGGTTGGTTTATTTTGTGTGTTTATTTTGGTAAGGGCTGTTTACCCCCAAATTACAGCCTTTGTGTAAAAACGGTACCCTTAGGTCACACCACGTGAGCCAAAAGTGTAAGAGGCACCCGAATGTGGGGCGTAATTGGGCCGCTGAAGTGTGGGTGCTTTGCATTCTGGGTTGGGTGGGGGGGGCAGGGTTGGTGCTACATGTTTATTTTGGTTCCTGAAATGTGACATTTAGACTGGTGCGGTGGGGAAAACCCATGCCCTCCCCCCTCCCACCCACACATATACCAACACACACACACACACATATACCAACTCACACTCACATACATTCATTCACACTCACTCACTCACTCACTCACTCACTCACTCACTCACACACACACACACACACACACACTCACACACACACTCACTAACTCACACACACTCACTCACACACACACACACACACACACACACACAGGGCCTGGTGTCTGGGGCCAGCGTTTCCTCTGGGCGCTAATTGAACTCATCTGCGCACGGCTAAATAATAATTAGCGGTTTCTGGGGCCCGCGTTGCTGTGCTGGCGGTAATTAGAAGCCTGCCTCCATTGCGCCCGAGGAAAGGCAAAGGTGGAATGTGGTGAAAATGTGTAGCTTGTTAGTGACATGAAATGACTTCTTAAACGCTAACTTTCCCCCCGCGTACTTTTCCTCGCTCTTCTCCCGCCCATTTCTGTTTTCTTTCTCTTTTTTTTCACCGTAAATGTATTCCAAGTTGGCGACATTTTAAAAAAAGAACCCCGAGTGCAAAGCCAGCTTTGTTAAGTTATGAGCACTCATTAAAAACAGGAGAGAGAGTCCTGGCCATGGGCTTGTAGTTTTGTGTGAAGTGTTCCCTTTGAGTGAGGGTACCGTGCTGAACCTGTGGGATGCCCAGTGAAAGTGTGGAGATGGAGCATCGGATTGTCACAAGGCGGTGGTTTGGACTAGAATGATGCTGACATCGATAAAGGTTAAAAACACCGCGTAGAGAAGAGACAAATCACCGCCCGTTTTCCTCCATTACGAAGATAACGCAGTTATAACATCGCTTAATTTTAGCGCCTTTTATTTCCTTTGATCCTTTTTCTCCGTGGGGTATTCTGTCCCCTGGCTTAGCGGCTCTCTCATCACTCTCCGGTATTCGACCCAAACGTTTTCACAACGAGCATCGAGTCAACGCTGTGTCCGTCGTTCGGATGGGACGGTTAAAACCGAGGTCCTGACTCTCTGTGGTGATAAAAGATCCCGTGGTGCTTTTGGAAAAAGAGTAGGCAGTGACAAAGGTGATGAACCGCCTCCTCCGAGCCGGGACCCGCCAAGCCGCCCACCGTAACTCCGGTACACACAGAGCCACTCTTATACGCAGCGAGCTCCAGCTGGCTCTCCCTCCTCCCCTCCCACAGGGCGGACAGCCAATCGAAACTCCAGCCGGTGTGCACTCCGGGCAAGCGCCTTTACCGTTGCTCCACCCAGGGACCCACGCCTCATATCCCTGCTGGAGAGCACCCTTTGGCCTCGCCCGGGCGGTCAGTGAGACTCCGGCCTCTCCGCAAAGGCATTAGCATAACTGCTGCTTTGACCAATCACGCCTCTGGAGGAAGAACCGCCCACCCCCAGCCCCCTTCCAAGAACAAAAACAAGAACAAAAGTGATGGTGATTCATAGTGACACTTTAAGTTAGAAGAGGCAGCGGAGGTTTTCTCAGGCAGAGCGTTTTCTCAGGCAGAGCGAGGCACTCGGTGCACTTCGTTTAAAGCCACAGACAGAATTCAAATAAAAGGCCAGGGCGAGATTGAGTGGAGAAGGCGAAGGCCCTTTCGTCTTTGAGTTAGCTGTGCGTTTCTGGGAACCCGCCGTAAAGAGTGACTTGTGCAAAGAGGTTCTGCCTTCCCCCCGTCTCCAGGCGTCGTTATCGAGACAGACCCCCCGCACCCCCACACTCCCCACAGAGGAAAGGATAATATCGCTTACCCCTTTTGTCTCGTACTGCCGAGGCAGCGAAGCCCGTTCCGTCCGTTTACGAGAAGCCCGGAGGTATCGACGCTCGGGTTGCCATGGCTGTGTTGCCAGGCTTTCTGTTACCGCGGCGAGGGCCAGCGTTCAGTGGATATAAATTACAGCGACATGAAAAGCTTTACATTTTCAAGAGCAGCCTCTTGTGTTGTTTTGAGCGCGGCGGCTGGGAGAGACCCTGGGGGGGGCCGCGCGTGAAGCCGTCTCCTCCGCCCGGCGTATCGGGCCTGCCTTCCATTGTAGTCTGCGGTGAGAGAGACCAGACAGACTTCGCCCCGGGATATGATCGGCCTCAGATACGAACACGCGTTAGGAGCGTAGACGATTGTCTGCTGTGGAAGTGTTTCACGTGCGTGTTATCAGAAGGGCGGCTTCATGGTCAGCGCTAGGGGTGCACGTACCGCGGTTTTGAAGTCACGGTTCGGTACGTTTTTGGTACAGCGGGGGGGGGGGGAAAAAGAAATGCAAAACATAAAGCTGCTTTTCGTTTATTATGAACTTTGTAAACAGTGGCTAATTGGCCATAATTTACTGGACAGAGTACTGAAATGTGGACGAGAGGGAACTTCGTGGTAAGGCACGTATCTTTCTTTGTTAAATAAAATAAAAAAATGTCCGTCAATACTGCTGCAGCCGCACGCAAAAAAAGGTTCTGCACGTGCATTAGTGGTTAAAGCGGGATTGTTTGGTTCACATTGCGTACCAAACGGAAAGTCCTGTACCGAAGGGTTCGGTATGAATAGGTGTACCGTTACGATACCCTAGTCATCGTGCACTGTGCGCTGGTGTACGTTAATGCCACATACAGCTGTGTGCCCAGTTCTACTGAGACGCGTGCATTACATCATAACGCAGAAATCAGAGGACCTGACTCTGTCTAATTCACGTACTGCGCGTGACCAGAAAAGCTCAAAATTACAGATGCGCCTGTGCCAGATCCGCCCAGAGGGGAGGGGGAGGAGCCGGCACGAGCTCACCGAGAAGCGCAAAGGGTGTTCCGTCCCGTGTTCCGTGGGCGAGTTCCGTCTCAGAGGAGGCGGATCATTGCCGGGGAATTAGCTTGAGCCGTAGTGATGGGCAGCGCGCTCGTGAGGGAAGGGGGAAACGAAATAAATAGAGGGTGTAATTGGGTACTAAATTGGGAGAAAACGGGGAAAAATCAGAAACAAAATAAAAAACAAACAAACACAGCTGTGTGTGGGTTAATGTGGGGCCCATGTACCGCACTCATACAGAGCGTTTGGTTAACGGACAGCTTCCTCTTGGCCTCTGCGATGTTCAGGGGGGCTTTTAAGGCGAACGCAGAATCAGGTCAAACCTGGCCAAGCCAGCCCAAACGCGGAGAATGCAGAAACATATTCCGTTCTCAAAAGAATGTACCTTATACCTTTTTTTGTAAAAACATTTTTTTAAACTTTTCCCGTGAAAATCGATGACAGACTGTTTCCAGCGAGGAGTTTCACCTCCAAACTCAAAGCAGCCGTTTCGGTCATGCCTGGAAGCACCCTACCGGGGGCGTGAACCCACCGCTTCTTTGTGGTTTTGGCGTCATGGTGTTACGGTGTTACGGCAGAGAGGCAGTCCAGATGCCGGGCCTGGTGCGGCTGGGATATGACCCGTCCATGCCAGCGCGCGCCATGGTTCAAACTTATTTGTCTTTATGAAAAAATGGTAAGAAAAGATAAAAGGTCATTTACCCCGTCGGAGTTATCCAGTGCCCTGTCACTCTGTCCGAACCTGCTGCTTTAACAAACCCTGTCCTGGAGGAATCTGGGGTGGGGAGCGGGAATGGTGGCCATTTTGTGTGAGTGTGAGTGTGTGTGTGTGTGAGTGTGTGTGTGTGTGTGTGTGTGTGTGTGTGTGTGTGTGTGTGTGTGTGTGTGAGTGTGTGTGTGTGTGTGTGTGTGTGTGTGTGTGTGTGTGTGTGTGAGTGTGTGTGTGAGTGTGTGTGTGTGTGTGTGTGTGTGTGTGTGTGTGTGTGTGTGTGTGTGTGTGATGAGTGCGTGTGTGAGTGTTTGTGCGTCGGCTGGGGTGAAAGAGAATGAGAAAGTGACAGTCTACTTTTGTAACGATATATTGCTGTGTTAACACGAGCCGGTGCTGGTTGGGAGGCGGGGCTGCTGCAGACCGCCCTGCTGGCCGCTGTGGGTACTGCGCCTGCGTGTGAGGCGTTTGGCTCTGTGACCTGGAGAGCAGCCGTGTGATTCACGTGCAGGTTCCCCCGCCATCTGCCCAGCGCTTCCCCCAAAACACACCGCGCTCCGGACAAGCAGAAAACTTTCTCTCTCCTCGCCCCTCTCCCTCCTCAACATTAATCCTGCAGCGGGATGTTTGGAACGCAGCCCTTTTCTTGTCTTGTCTGCAGTCCATAAAGCTC
>JAINUG010000464.1:235000-237500 GCA_029706075.1 Aldrovandia affinis
GGGATTGCTTGGCAAAGGTAATATTTTAACATTATTTCCCCCCACCCCCACCCCCACCCCCAAACAATTTATTTTACAAATAATTCATAAACATAATCTCTCGATATCACAGCACTGCATCTGCTTATTGGCTTGGCCCCCTTGTTTTGATTCCCCCTTCGCAAAGCTACTGGAGTCAAAGCGACCGACAGCAGGAGGATAAATAAAGAATTGTGTCTTTTCGTCGAGTGAATTAATGGCTTGTGTTTTTCAGAGCAGCTAAACGGCATGGTGGTGGTGGTGGTGGTGGTGGTGATGGTGGTGGTGGTGGTGGTGATGGTGGTGGTGGTGATGGTGGTGTTAGTGTTAATAATGATAAGAAGGACAGTAATAATGGGTGTTTCGTAAAGCACAGTTGAGGAGTAGCACGTTGGCGCATGTCGGTGCTGTGCAGGACGCTCAGTAATCGCTGTGATGCAATCATCGCACAGCCAATCGGAGAGGAGGGTTCAACGTTAGAGCGCTGTGGGGGCTGTGGGGGCCTGAGTTGAGCCTTGGTGTGGAAACGAGACGTGGTTCTGGGGGGGTCAGTTATTGTCAAACATTGTCAATTATGAGATAAACCTAGTTTTCAACAGGTGTGCTCAAACTTTTGACTGGTACTGTATTTCGATTAACCCTCCCCCACGAACTCGCCGCCCGTCTCTACAGGGCAAGCTACTCTCTGAGGCTGGCGATGATCCGCCTCCTTCGAGACAGAACTCACCAACCCCCCTTTCTGGAGACACCCTTACGTGCTTCACAGCGAGTTCGTGTCGACCACCCTCCCCCCCCCCCTCCCTCGGGAGCGGACAGCCTAACGCCGGCCCTGACGGCCAGGGTTTCAAACTGCGTCCCTTATACAGTGGTTCTGTGTGGCTCAGTTGGTAGAGCACGGCGTTGGCAACGCTTTGGTTGTGGGTTCAATCCCTGCTGGGGCCAGATATACTGAAAAATATATGCATTCACAACTGTAAGTCGCTTTGGATAAAAGCGTCTGCTAAATGGCATATATTATTATTATATTATAGGCAGCTCACACTCGTACAGGACATTTACATTTTACATTTACTTTGTAGGCTTATCCAGAGCAACTTACAGTTTACATTTCTTTTTCTTTTCTTTTTTCATTTCTTTTTGCGATTTTACCCCGGTTTTCTCCCAATTTGGTAGCCAATTACTCCCACTAGTCTTAGTTCAATCCCCTCCCTCGTAGTTCACTGCCGTAGCCCTGTGACCAGCAGTGACAATGGCGAATCGCTGCCTCCTCCGAGACAGCACTTGTTGTGCTGTCGACTGTAATAGGACCAGCCAAATATGGGCGCGTTAGACCGCTATGCTATCCGCCGGCCCGAGAATCGTGTTTTAAAGAAAGATCCGCAAATGTCCGTCTCCTCGCCCTCTAACCGCTTTCTTTTCCTCGTTGTTTTCGGCGAGCACAGTTCTGGGTGCCGTACGTGTACTCTGGGTCTCAGGGCCGCTTGGCGATGGTCTGGGCCCGGTGTCTCTGGCCGACTGCTGCCCCTCGCTGCGCACTTCCCACGTCTCTCGAGCGCTTTGTGACCGCGAGTGCCTTTTTAAAACGTGGCGAAAAGCGAATCTCTCAGTCAGTGTGTCGCGTGTGGAACACAGGCTGTGCGCTACAGGTACCTCCAGCTGTTCTGTCACCCTTAGAGGCAACGGACAAAACAGCAGGAGGGAGGGAGGGAGCACTGTTAACAGTGAGACAGATTTTTATATCATTTCAGCCAAAGACAAGTGCATTTTATTTATTTATTTATTTTTTAAATTGGGGGGAAATGCAAATGAGAGAAAGAGAACATCTGGACGTCAGTCAGCGTTTAAAAGGCCTCCAGTGGAGAGTCGCAGGCACCCGTATCTGCTTCACCTTTTCTGGGAGCCGTGTTTTTGTTGTTGTTTTTTTTTTGACGTGTTTTTTTATTTCGCGAGCCAGCCGCCTGACGAATGGCGGTTAAACAGCTGTCATTATTCCCGCCAGCCACCGGGGCAGGCGTAAACACGCACGCAGAGGCAGGGGCTGGGAGATGTGTCCGACTGCACCCTCTGAGGGAACAAGGACAGGGTGTGTGTGTGTGTGTGTGTGTGTGGTGTGGTGTGTGTGTGAGAGAGTCTGTGTGTGTGTGTGTGTGTGTGTCCCGGAGACAGGTGTGTCCAATCACATTGCAGGCATGTGTGCACTGCTTTGACAGAAAGCTGGGAAGATAATGGTTAAACTACCTCTGTATCGCTCTTACTCTTACACTCTCTCTCTCTCTCACACACTTTCTCTCTTACACTCTTTCTCTGTCTCTCTCACACTCTTTCTCTCTCACTCTCTCTCTCTGTCTCTCTCACACACTTTCTCTCTCTGCCTGTCTCTCTGTCTGTCTTTCACACTCTTTCATACACTCTCTCTGTCTCGGTCACACACTCTCTCTGTCTGTCTCTCTCTCTGTCTGTCTCTCACACTCTCTCACACTCT
>JAINUG010000464.1:242500-255000 GCA_029706075.1 Aldrovandia affinis
CCGTAGGAAGTGGGTCAGCGCTCCATTAAGATGCCATTAGAAAATCTCATTTGGAAGTTAATCCCTAAATTAGAGCACACAGCCCACTCAGGCTGGACAGAGGGCCCCCACCCCACCTCCGCGGGACTGGGGGGGGGGGGGGTTCAGTTTGAATCGATAAGGGAGGTGAAGTGAGAGAGAGGGAGGGGGGGGGGGGGGGGGAGAGGGAGTTTTGTTTTCACAGAAGTGGCGCTCACAGTCACATCTCAGGCCGTCTGGTATCCCAGGGAGACCAGACATTAGGTAATGGGGGATTGAACTTGAACTTTAGGGACTTTAGAAAAGGGGGAACAAAGGGGTCAGTAAAGTCCCTTTTCCCACATGGCGGTGCGGTGGGCTGAATGGAGCGGCTCAGGAAGTGTCTGGATGCGCTGCTGGGGGGAAGGGGGAGTCGCTGTCCGTCACAGTCCACCACAAGGAAAACGCAGCCTCCTGTTTCCTGTCTGAGGAGTGTGTGTGAGTGTGTGAGAGTGTGTGAGTGTGTGAGTCTGTGAGAGTGTGTGTGTGTGTGTGAGTCTGTGAGTGTGTGTGAGTGTGTGAGAGTGTGTGTGTGTGTGTGTGTGTGTGTGTGTGTGAGAGTGTGTGTGTGTGTGTGAGTCTGTGAGAGTGTGAGAGTGTGAGAGAGAGGCCACAAGAGAGTGGGGGTGATGGAGGGAGGGAAATACTTCCCCAGAAGAATCCTTGATTTCTAACTGCTCTTCGGTTAAAAAACCTCCCCCAAAAAAGTGATGTTTCTTTGTGTTGTCGTGTTGAGGCCTGGTGGGACCTTGTGACTGGAGCTCCTCCGTCGCCGGGGTTCTCCTCAGGGAGGGGTGCGTTCCCCTCGGCCCACAGAAAGCACACAGAGTAATTAGCAGCCTGCCCCCCGACCAGCTCAGCCTGCCACTGAAAGAATAAAATCACTGTTCCACGTCTTCACCCCCAGTTCCGTTCCACAAGACACAGCCTTTTAAAACCCCCTCCCCTTTTCCCCCAAAACAAACAGCCCCCTCCACCCCCTTGCACCTGCAAAAATAAATAAATAAAAAGTGAGTGGGGGAGGGAAAACCCTTTTTTTTTTTGTGTGTTTTCTTTTTCTCTCCCCTCCTCCTCCCTTTCCCCCTCCTCCTCCTCCTTCAAACCAGTCTTTCCCTCCCTTAAAACAAAGGTAGGTCTGTGTTCATTGGGGGGGGGGGGCGGGGGGGGTGGGAGCAGCTGACACAGCGGGCTAATCCGCACACAGAGACGAGTCATTGTGAGAGACAGGTATCTAAGACGGGCGGCTTCTTGTCCACCTAATTATTCAGCACGTTAACCCCCCCTCCCTTCCCCCAGTACAGGGTGACTGTCTGCTCCCACGTATTCAGTGTGCCCCCCCCCCCCCCTCCCGCCGTTGCCGTTGGGAGCCGCTGCGTTGCCATGCCCGGGGTAGCTCCGCCCCCTCCCCGGATGAAAAGTTGCGCTGGAGGAGCGGGTGTCTGAGGTTAGGCCCCGTCTAACGGCATGCCCAAGGGAGACGGCGTGCCAGGACTCTTTGTGCCATCTCCCAATCCTCCCCTCCCTCCCCGTCCTCCCGAGCCAGGTCCGTGGGGCAGGGCAGGGGGTAGGGGGCAGGGGAGGAGAAACGCACATGTGAGAACTCAGACGGACGGAATGGGAGCGGGAAAATGTGAAAAACAAAACACCGTACGGCGGCTTTTTCCTGCTGTGAAAGATCGCGGCTTTACATCTACGGATGACGTAGATAATAATAATAACAATAAGTGACCGCATTACACAGGGCCTCTCAGGAACCCAAAGCGCTTGACAGTGAAGTAGAGAACCTCCACCCTCCACCACCACAGATGTGTAGCTCCACCATCTGAGGATGTAGAGGCCCCCGCCTGCTCATTTCTCTTACATACATACATAGATAGATACTTTATTGATCCCCAAAGGGAAACTAAGGTGTCAGGCAGCATTTCCATACGGTACACAAGACAAAAATTACAGAGACGAACAATCTGCAATAATTATTATTATTATTAAAAAACCTATTTAAAAAAAGGCCCCTTTTTTTGGGTGTTTCCATGCCTGTTATTAAATATGAATTTGCTAGTGTTGAGTTTGGACAGCAAGCTTTGGAGCTTTGTGCCCCCGTGTGTGTGTTTGTATGTATGAGTGAGTGTGTGTGTGCGTGCGTGCGTGCGTGCATGCGTGCGAGTGCGTGTGCGTGTGCGTGTGCGTGTGTGTGTGTGCCGTTGCCACGGACGGGACTCTTGGTCGTTGTCCTCGTTTAACTTCAGAAAAAATCATCTTGGCGTTTAACGTTCTCAACGTTTGATTTTGTTAGGAAGGCGGATTGGTCGTAGCTAGAGGTTATTTGCATTCCTTTCAGCTTTATCTGAAGTTTGGTTTGTTTTTATTTAACAAAAGGACAAAAATTGGCAGTAGCTTTATTTCTAATAGGATCAAGACTCTTTTGAAAGCGTTCGCACGCGGGAATGTGCAAACATGTCGCCTGTTATTGCTGTAAACAAGCTGATAAGAGAGACAGAACTCGATTAATACGAAGCCCAGACCAGTAATTGCATTTTTATTTATTTTTCTTCACAAATATGAACAACATTTAATCAAAATGTTAAAAACAAATATGTACATTGTTAAGACAAGGACTCTGGGGCTTTTTCAGCAAGCTTTGGGTATTTTTGTAAGGAATAACATTGGAAATATGCAATGACTCACTATATTTAAAACAAAATAAAATAAAAGGTTGCAGGTTACTTTGGGGAAGTAGAGCAATTACAAAGCAAGCATTTTCATCAAATCTGCAACATTTTACATTTTAGGCATTTAGCAGACGCTCTTTTCCAGAGCGACTTACACAGTTTACATTTCTTTACATACAATCCATTTACACAGCTGGATATTTTACTGAAGCAATTCAGGTTAAGTACCTTTAGCTCAAGGGTACAACGGCAGTGTCCCCACCTGGGAATTGAACCTGCAACCTTTGCGTTACAAGCCCAGCTCCCTAACCATTACACCACACTGCCACGTACACCCTGAGGCCAGCAAAACATTCCAAAGTGGTTCAGGTGGGCCCCGGGGTGGCGCAACGGTAAAGGCACTCGACCGGAGTGCAGGTTTTTGTCAGCAAAGACACGCCTACTAACATGCCTGGCTTATATTGGCAACCCTCCTGAACATTTTGACCAATCACTGCTCATATTCCTGCATCAACACTTCCCCTGTACAAGTTGACCAATCACAGCACGTGTTCCATTTAACCATCGTAAACCTTCATGTGCTCACGTTTGAGAGTGACACACTTTGCAGCGGTCCGTTCTTAGTTTCGTTGAAGACCGATATTGAGATTGGAAGTTGTATTTAATGCTGACAAAATGATATGTGAAAATACAGGTGCCCGTTGTCTAACCGAATTGAGTTGAATGAAGGCTTAATGGTGCTTCTGGGTCTCAGTAGACTATTAGTCAAAAATCCTGCATTGTGATACAAATGTGATACATACTGCCTAAATGGAATGCCACAGTTATGTGCCTCAGATAGTGAGAACCATTGCTGTAAAATAATATTGACTCAAGGCCATGTTTTTTCTCTCTCCTTCCCCTCGCCCTCTCTCTCTCCCTCTCTCCCTCTCCACCCCCCTCTCTCTCTCTCTCTCCCCTCTCCACCCCCCCCTCTCTCTCTCCCTCTCCCTCTCCAGTCCTGGTACCTGGGCGAGCTTAGTTCCGTTCCAAGTGTCGAACGGGACTCCGATTCTGCCGGCAAATGTCCAGAACTACAGCATAAGCATCATTGGTGAGCCCTTCCTCCAGGCTGAGACCAGCAACTGAGACGCCCCCCCCCCACCCCACCCCACCACCCCGGTGGAGAAAACCAGCATGCGGCACTTATACAATCTCCAATGTCCTGCCCCCACCCCCTCCAAGGACACTGGACAAGAACACTACAGGCTTGGCCCCCAAGCTCTCCGGGGCGTCCTGCCGATCCCGCCACGCAGCGACCCCCCTGTTCTATACTGTGATGCGTACGACTTTAGATGCCTTAATGTTTTGCATGAAATGCTAGTTTCTCTGTTAGTGTTTTTCTCGTGATAGTGGGGAGCCACACGCGCCGAGCTCTCCCAAGCAGGTTAGAATGGTTCGAACGAGTTTGCAAAGAGACCGTTTGGCAAAAAAAAGGGGGGCAGACTTCGAGCCTTTCGAGAAAGCACCCCCTTCCCCCCACGCGATTAATGAGGCCGACCGGTCCAAACACTCACCGCGTTTTCCACGGGAACGGAGTGCGAAACCTGACTTCTTTATTTTCCATTTCCACAGTTCGGTTGTTTCTTAATTATGAAAGAAAAGAGATCCCATTCACGCAGTGCTGATGTTTAGTTTAAGGTAAAGGTAACATTTTAAAGAGTTACTTAACGAGAACTCTTAAAAAGCTTCAATCAACAACCTATAATTGTAGGTTAGGAAAAATACCCCATTTGGTGCAAAATAAATTTAGGAATAATTAAGGAATAATTTTAAAAGAAAGGAAGAATTCTGGAGGCAAGTGCAATTAAAATGTTATTACTGAAGGGAAGCGATCAAAGTCTGTTAGCCCTAAGACTCTAAACACGGGGAGATTAAATGTTTTTTTTTTTTTTTTTTTTTTTTTTACGAAAACAAAAAATAAAAAATACATGAAACAATTTTAAGTTGCATCCTCAATTCTAAAGGGGGGACAAAAATGTAAGAAAATATGCAGACAGGTCTGTGTGCCAGGGAGAACGTAAGCTCACAGAACCGAATGTGAACGCGAATCAAGCAGCACTTAGATTCTATCGACGCCTGCCCTCCGAAGGAGTGACTCTTTATTTATTATGAGAAAATGAAAGGCCAGGCGAGACACACTCATCGTGTATAAATGTGATCCTGTAATCACACAAAAAGAAAAGAGCGTTCATTTGGCCGTCAGCTTGTAAAGCTACTGTTTACAAAACCTTTTTTTTTGTTTTGTTATTGAGAAATAGCAATGCGGGCTGTTGAAGTTTAAAAATAAATAAAATAAAACGCAGCTCGTCTCTAAATTGTGCTCTCGGCGCTCGCCGCTAATCCGGAGCGCAGAACGGGTTCGTATGGTGCTTTTTGTGAACGCGCGCGCCCGCTACTAGCATGCGGCGTTCTCACAGCGTTCTGCTAGCACTGCGGCACTGCAGTCGCGTTTCTGCGACGTTCGGACAACGTTGAGAGAGCGTTTAGCGTGCTCACCCCCGGGGGTAACTCACCAGAGACGCACGGCGCAATTGTTTATTTTTATTTTTGCTTTTTTTGTTGTTGTTGCCTTTTCTGCGTCTCCAGTCCAGATGTATATCGCCACTCTTTCCAACGATCTTAATTTGCACGACGATATGTAACCCACATTACGTGCCTTGCCTTTTTCCAATATATAGAAGAAACATCACTACACTTGTGTTTTTGCTGCATTTATTACCATTTTAAGAAATTAACATTTTTGTGATATGAAAAAAAAAAAAGTATTTTGTACTCTGGATGAAATTGTGACATTGTTGATTTTAAACTGCATTTGCTACTTTATCTCACATTTATAATGCGTGTCACGTCTCTGTGTATCGCCCTGTGGAGGTTATAATCAACCAGCATTATTCTCAGTGCTTTCAGTATTTCCTTTTTTTGGTTTTTCTAATAATTTTTTTTTTTTGGGGGGGGGGTGTCATCTTCCAGTTACTATTTTTGGGGTGGGGGTGAGGGAGAAGACAAGGGTGGGGGGGTCAGATTTCTAAGAATTATGCAATACCAGGTTTTGCCTATGTACTGTAGGTAGTGCTTTTAGCTCTGTTGATTATTGTAAGCTAGTATGGAGATAGACAATATTGTATACATTTATTTTGTTGTTATTATTGTTGTTGTTGTTGTTGTTGTTGTTGTTTGTCTTTACCTTTTTTTATTGACCAAAGTGGGAGCTGCTTTCTATGCAGTGTGTGACTAGGTCTTCTTTGTTTAAATTTTTTTTTTTTTTATTTTTGCTTTTTTGTTGTTGTTGCCTTTTCTGCGTCTCCAGTCCAGATGTATATCGCCACTCTTTCCAACGATCTTAATTTGCATGACGATATGTAACCCACATTACGTGCCTTGCCTTTTCCAATATATAGAAGAAACATCACTACACTTGTGTTTTTTGCTGCATTTATTACCATTTTAAGAAATTAACATTTTTGTGATATGAAAAAAAAAAAAAAAAAAGTATTTTGTACTCTGGATGAAATTGTGACATTGTTGATTTTAAACTGCATTTGCTACTTTATCTCACATTTATAATGCGTGTCACGTCTCTGTGTATCGCCCTGTGGAGGTTATAATCAACCAGCATTATTCTCAGTGCTTTCAGTATTTCTTTTTTTTTGTTTTTCTAATAATTTTTTTTTGGGGGGGGGGTGTCATCTTCCAGTTACTATTTTTTGGGGTGGGGGTGAGGGAGAAGACAAGGGTGGGGGGTCAGATTTCTAAGAATTATGCAATACCAGGTTTTGCCTATGTACTGTAGGTAGTGCTTTTAGCTCTGTTGATTATTGTAAGCTAGTATGGAGATAGACAATATTGTATACATTTATTTTGTTGTTATTATTGTGTTGTTGTTGTTGTTGTTGTTGTTGTTGTTTGTCTTTACCTTTTTTTTTTATTGACCAAAGTGGGAGCTGCTTTCTATGCAGTGTGTGACTAGGTCTTCTTTGTTTAAATTTTTTTTTTTTTTTTTTTTTTTTTAAGGATACTGAGAAATGGAGAAGTGTTTGTTTCATTCTGTTTTAATTCCAGGGGAGGGGGAATGACTATTATTTTATTATTATTAATATTATTATTTGTATAATTGTTAAGAGAGTCCTTACAGCACTCGTGGTCTAACATGGCTGCAGGGTCACTGGTCTGTCCGCTATGGCACAACTGGTTCCAGTCTTTTAAACTTCCCGTGCCTGGGGGTGCTAGCGCTGTTCCTGGGAGAGGCTCGTCCACTTAGGAGAGGAGGGTGCGACAATCATGAAGAACACCAGAATAAAAAAATAAATAAAAAAACATAAATAAAATTCAATAAAATATATTTAGAAAATAAATAAATGGAGAGAGAGAGAGAGAGAGAGAGAGAGAGAGAGAGAGAGAGAGAACAAATTTAGCGAAAATGTTGTAAAATGTCAAGGGCTTAAAGTTTGACACAGACTGAAAGCTTGGAACTAACTGCCCTGGGGAGGGTCTTCCAACCCCCCCCCCCCCCAATTAGCATGAAATGCGTCGGGGGAGGGGCTGCGCGGGGCCGTCGGTACTGCATGGCATGTTCAACAAAACTCCCGCCTTTTTGCCGCTGCTGCATTCAGAAACGGAAAAAAAACCATGGCGCTTATGATGTTGCATCGTCGGATTATAAGCAGCTAATATGCAAATGAATTTTGTAAGCCGAGGCCTTAATGAACTAAGTGACTTAAGTTAGGTGACTTAAGTGACTTCTGATCGCGGCACAATCAGTCCTGACAGAGTCGCAGGTGAAACCTGACCACACCAGCACGCGAACGACACCATCAGTCCTTCGAGGGGGGGGTTGCGGTGTCCCCGCGCTTAACGTTAGACGTTCCTGAGGTACCGTGCTAACGGGAGTAAGGGGGCAGGGGGATTCAAAGGCATCGGGACGAGATCGTTTTGTGCTTTTTTTATTGCTATTATTTACGCGAGCAGGTTAAACAACTTCCCTGATGTCCAGAGTTTCCGTTATGGACAGTAAACGGTTCCAATCATCTTCCCTACAGTGGCCTAGCCTAGCCAGCCTAAAGTAGAGGACGACTCTGTCAAAAAGGTATGGGAGGTGGTAGTGAGCCCCCCCCCAGTGAATGGTGTGCCATTGCAGGGTTATCCCCGCATGCCACCGTCAGTCTCCCCCTCTCCACACGAACGACACTTTACTGCCTAATGTGAACAGAGGGGCCATCTTAGACACTGTGTGATGAGTGTCCCGGCACACAAAATGGCTGCCGCACATCACCCAGGTGGGTGTTACATCTCTGAGGTGGCTTGAGGTGAGCTGCCCCCCCCCCACCCACCCGCCCTTCACTTTAAAGCGCTTTGAGATCGTGAGATGGTGAGCGCTATATAAAACGCAATCCGCGGTCATCGCCGTTATTATTGTTATTATTATAAATATCGTTATTGTTATCATCAGCTTCTCGATGGCGTTGTACTCTTCCACAGGGGGAGTGCCTGTGTCGGTTAGCCCCGCCCCTTCCTCCCATAAAACACGAGTCGCACCTCGACTTGTCCAGAAAGGAAACATTTTAGAAACAAAACAAACAAAACCACCCCCGTTCTACAGTATGTACACTTGTGTTTTGCCTGTTGTTATGGCTACAGAAATAAAATAAAATAAAAAACCCTGAAGTGCATCTCCCCCTTTCGTGTGACGAACGAACGAACGAACGTCCCGGGCTTGTTTTAGTATTTTTTAAGGAAGCTGACACAGTGAAGGAGATCTTCTACGTACAGTAGAGACGGAAACCATGGCGACCGTAGTATAGCAATAGTCCTCTGGGTGTCGTTTGCTTTGGTAGCTCAGTTACAGGAAAGAGCGAGGGATAGCAACCGCCGAAACCGCAGGTTCGAAAGAAGAACCCAAACCAAACGCCTGCCTAGGGGACAGCAGTTTGTACACTGTATCGTTTTTTAAAAGTTTTTTTTTACTCTTTATTAATTTTTTATTTTTTAAATACCCTGTTTTGTAAAGGTAAACTTTAAAATGTGCTAAGGAATATTTGGAGTTATTTCCATTTTAAACAGATGCAAAAAAAAAGTTGCAAACACATGAACGACTTCAGTTTTCCCACACTTCCTGAATTCAAAAAAATTCAACACTGTCCATTTGCGTATTCCTGTGCTAAAAAAGAAGAGGAGGAAAGTTATTCTTTGCAGAATTGTAAACGGTGAACAGTTATGATTTATGAAGGGGTTTTTAAATTTTTTCGCTTGTTTGTTGAATTGTGTTGATTAACTTGGTT
Organism: Aldrovandia affinis; assembly: GCA_029706075.1. Classification (NCBI taxonomy): domain Eukaryota; kingdom Metazoa; phylum Chordata; class Actinopteri; order Notacanthiformes; family Halosauridae; genus Aldrovandia; species Aldrovandia affinis. The sequence continues at coordinate 251,544 of JAINUG010000464.1, forward strand.
TTTTGAAAACATTTCATAAATGTTGGAAGTACAGTAACGCTGTCGTTTTTAGTTAGTATGGCCATAGAAGAGTTTTTTGTGATTTTTTAAAACATTTTTTAAAATTATATATATATCGGTATTTAAGATGAGGGTCACGTTGCATATTGTTATTATGGACAACAGGAGCGAAGCTGTCACTTTAGAAAGAAGACTCTTGTTTTTGAAGCTCACCAATAAGTAACAGGCAGAATACATGGGTTCCTCTGCCCTAATATGCGAACATAGATAAGTGTGCGTTAGCTCATAGCATGCAGGCTGCAGTACTGGATCCCACCAGCATGATGCAGGACGCTTTATCAGTCGCAACTGGCAGTTAGCCTGGCGTTGAAAACTAGTCAAACATCAAGCAGGAAATGCTGTCAAGTTCGGCGAACGTTTGTTGGCGACTGGAGAGTCAGGCATCTTGGGGCCCAATGAAAGGTTTGGAGATGCAGCTGACTGCAAAAGTAAAGGCAACACTTGATTGAAGGAGGGATGCAGTGCTACGAGTGCCTGTCAGTGTCCACCCTCCCCTTTACAATGAACCTTTTAAGTGTTTTGCCTTTATTGTGGCAGTTACCTGTCCCTTTGGTCTGTCACCGACTCCAATGAACCAATCAAAAGGATCAGCTCTCTGCATCAAAAAGTGCTACGATTGGTTAAAATCAGAGTCACTGATGACACGTGATGGCTCCGCCCAGTTCGGGGTTCGCGGAGCCTCACTGGCGTTTAACCGTTGGTTAAAAATGGAGCGCGAACCGTTTACCTGCGTCTGCACGTCATACGTCCATCGTATTCCGAGACCGTTTCGTTTCGTTTTTTTTTTTTTTTTTCTATCGAGAAATTCGTTGAACAGCTACTTTCATATTTGCACTTTTTGATAATTCCCTTTTCCCAACATCCGGGATGTGTGTTGAGTACATTGGCAGAACACTAAAGCGATGAATCTAGATCACCCTTTGACCTTTGGCCTTTGACCTTTGACCTTTGGCCTTTGCATGATCGCGTTCTCCAGTCCCCATGCTAGTGTTTTGTTTTTAGTGTTTTTTAAAAATCCTTAACTTCCTGGCTACAGCACACAATATCTCAAAGCGGGGGCGAATAAACAAGGAGCTTGGTCAATCTAGGCTACTCTTTTTTTAATTTTTATTGGCGTTTGTGTCTATGTTTTTTAAGATTGAATTGTCAACGTTAGTTTTTATTTCCAAGGGCTGATTAGTTTAAATATATGGAGATGTATTATGAAATGCATGTAGGAAAAAGGACTTCACAGCGTCGCGTCGTTCGTTGGGTCAGTGACGCTGGCGAATCACACGCGACCGTGTGCTTTTGGACGCTGACGGGGTGACGCTGCCATGCGCCCCGCGCGTTTAACTCACGCGAGGAAGGCCAGTGGTGCCGGCAGCGATCTCACGACGTCGCTTGCTTCTCTGTTTTTTTAAACCGAATGCATTGTTGAACTGTGCTACAGGGACTGATCAGACAGATGTATTTTGCTACGCTGAAGAGTGACTGTAACAGGTGTGCCCTGCGTGAGTGTTTCAGTCTGGAAGGCATTGAATACGACGTGAACTTAACATCAGGTGGTGTAAACAAAAACAAAAACATTATGGAAAAAAACCAGCATATGTAACGTTTACCAAAAAAACGAGAAAACCCCCCCTAATAATAAAAGCCCTATTTAATAGCAGTGCCTGTTCCAGCTCAGACTCTCAGTGGAGCTCCGTTGTAAATAGAGTTATTGATCCAGTAGGAATGTCGTCACGGAAACTTCAATGTTGTCACGGAAATTTCAAAAAACAGAATGTTTGGGGTGGCTCTTCCCAGGTTTTAATTTTTAATAAAAACATTTTTTTTTCGTTTTTCGTTTTCTGTCAACTTGGAAATGTGTCTTGGGCTGAGCGTTCTGTGCCTCGTTCGTTTGAGTATTTTCTTTTGTCGGTTGGGAGAGAGAGAGCCCCCCACCTCTTGATATAAAGTAGTAGAGCCGTGTGTTTCTTTAGAATGTCAATGCTACATTTAGTACAACCGTAGGTGGCAAGTTGTCAGTTTTTAAATAAATAAAAGAGTGAATAAAACGCTTGCTCGCTGCACAGCAGGGTTGATCCGTTTTTTGGGTCTTGTGGCACTTTTACACCCTTTGCGACTTTACGATTGCACGTCGACAAGAGACGAATAAAAGACGCTAAAACGCAACAACAACAACAACAACAACAACAACACAAAAACAACAAGGACAAAACAAACACACACAGAAACGAGCTCTTGTAGTTCCGCTGCAGGCGAGTGCACTCATTCGCGTTAGGTAGCTGAATGTAACGTTGAGAAAGCCTTCAGAAGCATTTCTATGTATTTTGCTTGTGTGTGATTTCGGAAAATCAAGGTGTCCTACCCCTGTACCTGTTGAATAAGGACGCACCCCCCCTCCCACCATCCCCGAATCTCCGTCGTGTCTGAATGGTTTTATATTTTCTTCTCGGCTAAACAGCGAGGCGCTGCCTTTGAGCTGGTTGCATTTGGTACAGGGGCTAAAATTGCCACAAGATTGAAATCAGTGTAAATAAAGCTTGACTTATTGTGATTGTTCCGGTTATATCCAGCCTATACTGCTAGCAGCTGCTCATACTCCAGTTGGAACTGGAGGTGGATATATTTCCTATGCAAAAAAACTGTTTAAACAATAAAAATGAGCTATGCTACAAACCTGTGTTGTGACGTGTGTGTCCCTTTGTCCCAGTGGTGAGAGAGAGAGAGAGAGAGAGAGAGAGACAGAGAGAGACAGAGAGAGAGAGAGACAGAGACAGACAGAGAGGGAGAGAGAGAGAGATACAGAAATACAGAGAGGTCAGAGAGCGAGAGAGACAGAGAGAGACAGAGAGAGAGATACAGAGAGAAAGAGCGAGAGAGAAAGAGAGACAGCGAGAGAGAGAGAGAGAGAAAGAGAGAGAAAGAGCGAGAGAAGAGACAGAGAGACAGAGAGACAGAGAAAGAGACAGAGAGAGAGAGAGAGAGAGAGACGTGTGACGCCAGGCTCAATGTTTCAGTGCGGCCGTCTGTTAGAGGGTCAGCTCTCCTTCACTTGTCGCTGCTGCACACTGTTGCCATGGCAGAGCAGTCACTCCACCATTAGCTTTTCAGTGCAACTGCCACCACACACAGCAACTGCCACCACACACAGCAACTGCCACCACACACAGGCAACGGCCAAAACAAAGGGAACTTCAGTAAATGAAGGGTTCTGGCGGCTCTGTTATGGTGTGGGGTGCATTTTCCTGCCATGGTTTAGGTTCACTCAACACCCTCAGAGGGCAAGGTAAACGCCAATAAATACAAAGCCATTCTGAGTGATCACCTTCATCCTGTGGTGAAGCATTTCTATTCTGATGGGAGTGGTCTCTTCCAGGATGACAATGCCCCATCCACAGGGCACGAGTGG